>CM060969.1:57727715-58327715 GCA_030765045.1 Tenodera sinensis
GAAATCTTATAAACACGATGTGATACTTAATACTCAACTTTCGAAGCAGATGCCAACATCCGAACAGCATCTGCGCACGTTTTCGGAGGAGTAGAACAAAAGATTGTTTCTTCTTTCATCAGTAGCGCCAAAAGCAGAGCGTAAGCGGCAAACTTTGCTGAACAGTTGTTCTATGGTGACGTTGCATTTCGTGATTTGTTGAACTGCATCGTCAGCTTTGTGAGCGGAGATACAGTTGGCTGAGGCAAGAGAAAAAAAGGTGTAATGCATAAAGACGGAAAACTCCACAAGGTAAAATGTTGGGCAACATATTGAAACATGGAATAACTCCACAAATCCCTGAAATTTTGATATAAGAATCCACCCATGAAAGTGAAATGCTACCACAGAACTTTATAAGAACAACATGAATCTTTCAGAGGCAGACCATGAAAATATTTGACAAATTCCAAAATCCTTAGGAGTGAAAAATATTGGCCAGGGGTATCATACCTACAGGATTGTCACAATTCATTTGCCCAGAGTGGAGATTAAACATATGCCACCGTGGGCCTTCAACTATGCGCTGCACCAGCTCATTTTATCATTAGTGTGAGATTCCACATCAGAATATGTGGAAAATTTTCATCTCCTTTGTCATGGTCACAATCAAACAACACTCTTTCGAGTATCGTAAATCACGTTAAAGCGAAGAGTTGTATGGTGGGCAAAATTCATGAGTATGAAACTACAAATGCTATGAAAAATGAACGAACTTGGAGAAACATTTCTTGATGCAGAGGAGTTCATACAGAAGTTTTGGATCCATCACAGACAATCAGTTTAGATTCGTTTTGAAAACAGAGGTACGCGGACTTTTCACCCTCTTTGTATGTCAGCAAGGACTCTATGAATGAGGAATTGGTCATTAAAATTGGTACACCTATGTTATAGTCAAAGTGTTTTTGCGGCCCACTCATGACGCCTGTGATGGACATTGGTGGGGGACGCAGCGGTCGGGCGGTAGGCCTTGGCCCGGATGGGCTGTTGCGCCACGGGGTTACGTTTACGTTTAAGATTAAATTTGCTATGCAAATGTGTTTCTCATCTGTTCTATAAATTGTTTTTAGTTATTTCTGCACTGGGAAACTGCTCTCAGTTTAAAAATGTGTTTCTGCAGAATATGTTCATTTATTTTTTATCCAGTAGTACGTATCCAACAATGTACTTCTCAAAATTCTTACTTCTGTAACTTCAATTGCTGGATCTTCTCTTTATTTAAGCGAAGAGTTCTGCTCTGATAAAGTTGATTTGTAAAGTTTAATTTCGAGATCTTTACTGGTGTTCTTCAAATACATATTATGAGAAGTAGAACAGTAATTGTTGGCATAAGTAAATAATAATCAATCACCATTCATCTGAAGGTTATGTAAACCCGGGACATAGAGTACTTACGAATGTGAGTTGCCCTTGAGGTAACTGTCTCTGATGTGAGACGTCCTCTGACTTTCCGGGAAGACTACGAGTCGGTTGGAGAATTCGATGTCATCCTGGCAGGTTGTCGCAGTAGCTTAGTGGTTAGAACGCCCGCCTAGTGAGCGGAGGGTCTGTGGCATTAAATTTTTCAGTTGCAATTCTACTTCCCAAACATTGCCTACACACAGCTTGTGTGTTTAAAAACACCAACAGTAAGTTTATGGCACAAATAAATAATAATTGACATATTATATTGCATATAGTAATAGGAAAAGTTGTGGCTTTTATTTTTAGAAATAAAAATTTGCAGCTGAACTAGCTAAAACAATTTGATCTGTTCCCTACATTATCCTTTTAGGATGCTTATAGTCGCTGAAGTTTAAAGCAGTAAACTTTTGTTTTATTTTGTGAGATAGTTAAATGATAATCTACTTTGACTTTTAATTGGAATAGATATTTTCAATAAATAGCAGTCTCGGCTCAAATTAAACCCTGATCAGCAAAATAGCAAACTATCACTTTTGGCAGTACCATTACTTTACGTTTCTAATCCCATTTCTGGACAGTTCGCCGCAGCTATCAAGTCTGATAATGACTTAATGTAGACCTAGAGGATGATATTCGGTTTATGAAGCATGTAGCTCAGAAGATTTATCTGTGTGGCGAACCAAGGGCAGATAACCATATCGACTTCTTTCCGAACACAGCACAGAAATATAGATAGACCTTCCTCAAGGTCTTTGTTCAAACGATTTCAGGCTTTATAGATATTTGAAGGTTAATTTTCAACCTCTAAATTGTTTTTCCAACAGATATTGCCAGAACGAGTTTGAAAATCTGCCCCAAATATAAGCGACCGTTTTGGTGTTGTTCATCTGATGTTGATAACTTTATTGAAAATTTTGATGCGTTGCATTACATGACTTTCTCTACTCTCGTACTAACTATTCTTACAAACCTGTATTTCTCTGTCTCCTTTATGTTAGTAGAGATAAACACTCGCAGAAATTATCTTATTGCTAATGTTCTTGTAGGTGCAAGGGGAATGTGGCAATACAGTAAGCTTTGAGCCACAGTAAAATCTTTTTAAGTTGGTCCCTATATGAACACTTTGAAATTCTGTTCTCTTTGCACGGCCAAGAGATAAAGAAGTGAATAACGAGCATCCATTTGAGAAAAGTATTAGGTATTGCAAAACTCACACAAATATGTAACAGGAAATATCTTGGAAACGGTTCACTCCACAAAAAGATACATTCGGACATTTATTGTATGTTTTAACGAGATGTACATTTTTGTACAGTAAGATTTGGTCTATCTCTTAGGGTTTAGCAGTTATGCAAAAGTCATCAAGAGTAAACTGGGCTACATGAGCCATAACCAGAAAATTCAAAATACACGTTTCATTTGCCATAAAAATATCTTAAACATATGGCATTTTAATCAACTTCTTTGACATTTTAGAGAAAATCTAAATTTTCGAAAAAGTTTTCATGTAAAGGGTAGTTTAGGGTGGAGATTTTCTTCAAATTCTTCGTGTCGCATCCTTGAAAAATATTAAACTCAAATACCAACCTTAGTTTTTAACCGACTTTTAGTTTTTGAGTTAGGCTGTTCACGGACATACACACGCGCACGCGCGCGCGCTCGCGTTTTCTAAACATGCTATTTTTGCATCAGTGGCCTCAGAACATTATTTCCGATGAAATCTCTACATCTAAATTTTGGTTCGTACTTCCCCTACTTCTACGTAGTAGAGAAAGTAAAGTCTTTCACACAATAAGCACTAATTCATAAAACAGAGGGGCTGTAAAAAAGGCCATTTTCTGCATTAGTGTCTATTGCATTTTGGAAACCCCTGAAGCACGGTTTTGCGCCATTAACCAAGTGCAAAGTTAATTCTTTTATTATAATATTTGAGCCGCTTACAAACGCGTCATTATAAACATTAATTTTGGCGGAACATTTAAGATGAGGTGAACCGAGCGAACCGTTTCACTCCTATCCTGTTCCAGACTTTGCATTTCATTTAGTAAATTCGTTTATATTTGGTTAAAATGTAGTTCACTGTAGAGTTCAGAAGATAAGGTGCACTAAGTAATTACTTTCTCTACTCCGTATAGTAAGTACAGGACGTATCGTATTCCTCCAAAGCATTCGATACGGAAATCTCAGCGAAAATTCACATTTTGAGGCTACCTGAATTAGAAGTAAGAAAAGAAAGTTTAGAAAAAGGTTTGCATATGTGTGTGGGTGTGTGTGGGTGGGTGCACATGCATCTGTCTGAAGAGTATAGCTCAAAAACGAAAAGTCAGTCAAATATTAAACTAGTTTTTTAAATTCGGCATATTCCAAGGATGCGACAGGATCCTTTTCAAGAAAATCTTCCAATCCGAAACTATCAGCTATGCACATGGAGTATTTTTCGAAATATTTATTACTTTTTTTGCAAAATGGCTAACGATTTTGATTAAACTACCCTACGTTTTAAATATTCTCATTGCAAATTAAATGTATATTTTGCAATTTCTTGGGATAACCTCTGAATTCACTTTATTCTAAATGAATGATAACATAAGAGATAGATAAAAAAACGTATTACATAAAAACTAGACCTCGTTAAAGCACAATTTATGTCAAATGCATTTTTTCTGCAGTTGAACTTTTTTCTCTGTTAATCCTATTGAATCTACAAGAAATGTGCAAATGTTTATCTCTAACTGAAGTCGACGGAAGAACATAGAACAGTTGGCCCATCTCTATGCAGTAGGGATAGCTCACATTCAAGACGTTCTGAGTTGGAATCTGGGTTAGGGTGAGTCGGGTAGCCCCAAGCTCTTTGAGCATTATTTTACCCATTTCATTCATCGTCCGATGTGACCTAACTGGTGAAAGGATGTTGAACCTAAAAAAGGAATATTTTCTATAGGAGTGAGTAGAGAAATCATGCGAGTGCATCGCATGAGATTTGTCTTCTGTACTTACTGAAGCTTCAAATAATGACTATTTGTTTAACCTTGAATAATCAGTTACTTGTATTTTCTGCACACTCTAACCACGACACAATACACATTAAACCAATTTGTTTTCAGTGCCTTAAGCACAGATTACATTTGTTGCAGTGGTATAGTTTACACCTTTGACTAGACATTTTGCACATAAATTGATCGTTTGGTTGGTGGTGTTTATCCTCTGTGCACATTTTGTGGTGATATCCGTGAATCACAAGCTCAATGATTGAGTGCCTCTGGTGTTGGTCCACTCCCGGTTCCGAACAAGTTGGTATCCATCTTCCTTTCCTCTTGCTTTCTCCTAGCTGTTGCTCTTCTTGTTGCTGGCAGTAACATCTTGTACCTTATGTCTCTCAGGAAGAGGGTTTCTCTGGTGAGATATACCTACACCATTCTACTTGGTGCATTCTTCCCTGATACAATGGCTTTCTTTAAGAATGTTTAGTTAACTTTCACAATCGTTCCATGTTACTCAATGTCAGCTTCTACCATATTATTTCAATTCCATACGTAGCGATTGGTGTTATTACTGTTTCCAATCGCGTTTTAAACGAATTCTCTAATTTGTTTATAGTATTAATTTGTTATTGGTAGTGAAAGTCATGTGAATGCATCACATCAGCTGTTTATTATTTGTTCAGCAACATAAAGCATATAGAGGCTGCGACATTTGTGCGCGCCGAGTTAACAAAAGAAGATGCCGGCAGCAAAGCTGATACCAACCGTCAATCTGTGCTTCTAAACGAGTTTCAAAGCGGAAATGTTTCTTCTCAGATTTGTACAAACAAAACAATCTGATGGTGGTGCTGCCAACGTAATTTGTACAAGTTTCATAACACAAAAAAAAAAAAAAAAAATAAATAAATAAAAAAAATAAAAAAAATAAAAAAATAAATAAATAAATAAAAATAATAATAATAATAATAATTTTGGCTAAAATCGAACAAGCTATTATAATTATTAGCAGTTCTGGACAAATCTCCCATTTACAGGAGTGTTTTATCGTTTTCTCAAGTACTCTCTGTTCCTTGTAGAATCGAGCGCTACCAAGGATGTAGGTAATAATTATAGCAGACTACGAACTCCTGTGTAAAATATAGTCGTTACTGTGCCTATTATACAGTCATAAACTACTAATTTTCACGTCAGCAATGATGTAACTGTTTCTTACGCGGATTCACGTTGCAAACATATTACTGTGCTTAACGCGTATTTAGAAGCTATTGAAGCACGAGAGACGTGAGTTAGAGAGCTACTTTCAAATTCCAATTTGTTCCGTGTCCGTTATGTTTCGTAAAGGCTTCTTTACCTTTTTTAGAAAAAAATTGTAATATTAAAGGTACATTCCCCCGCACATCTGATTGAGTCTCTCTAAATTTGTTTCAATAAAAGTGTTTCAATATTGTGACGCCAACCGCGGCGCACAACAAAGGACTGTCGGGGCCGGGCTGCCCCACCCCACTACCGGTGCGTGTATAAAAAGCGCTCAAGGTCAGGCTGATTCGCGCGACTGTTGTGAACACGTGACAACAATCAGAACGGCAGAACCAATAGGGGTTTTCCAGATTGTTCGAGAAGTGTCCGGCAGCCGGCGTATTTGTAGAACTTCGAAAAAGGTCCGTGTTCCGTAACTAGGGTAACTAGTTACTTTGTATTAGTTGCTCTGGTAATCATTATTGGGTAAATGGTTACTTTATATTCGTTAGGTTTATAACCGTTAATGGGTAACTGGTTACTTTATATCTGCTACTTTGGTAACCGTTATTGGGCAATTGGTCACTTTGTATTCGTTTTATAACCGTTATTGCATAACTAGTTACTTCGTATTTGTTAGTTTCATAACCGTCAATGGATAACTATTTTCTTTGTATTCGTCTTATAACCGTTATTGGGTAACTAGTTACCTTGCATTCGTTACTTTGGTAACCGTTATTGGGTAACTAGTTACCTTGCATTCGTTACTTTGGTAACCGTTATTGGGTAACTAGTTACCTTGCATTCGTTACTTTGGTAACCGTTATTGGGTAACTAGTTACCTTGCATTCGTTACTTTGGTATCCGTTATTGGGTAACTAATTACTCAGTACTCGTTACTTTGGCAACCGTTATTGGGTAACTAGTTACTTGGTATATCGTTAATGGGTACCTAGTTGCTGTCTCTCTCCATTACTTCAGTGACCGTTATATTAAGGTAACCATTGCGTTATTTTGTTCCTATCCCTAACGCGCAGTGTTCTGCACCGTGGACTTGAAAGTTTCAAGTAGGTATATGGTATGTCCACGTGCGCCAAGCAGTGGCTTCTTGTCTGCGATATCTGCTGCTAAGTGCTGCCTGCCGTTATGTGTTGCAGGTTGTCTACATGTAGCCTGTGAGTTGCATCGCTGATATTCCGCAATTTCGCACAGGTCTGCGGTAACCAAGCATGAAGACGAACGAGGAAATGTTAAACACTGTGATTATCTCACTGAGCTCATGGAATTTCGTTCCGGTCAAGCGTAGCGATTCAATACTTGAGACTTGATTCAGCTACTGCTAACTTTTAATATATTCAGCTTCTGGTTATGATCGCTAAATTACTGGAGATGTTCTGTTTCCCATTCGTATCCAAACTCCAATTGCTTTCTCATGTTCAATCTCAGAAAGCGAAATTTGACGGAGCAGTTCCAGCGCTTAACAAACTTCATTAGGAAACAGAAGGTGCTGCTTATACCTGACCTGGAGTTTTGTTTAATATTCTGGAGTATTAAGTAGCCATTATTTTGAATAGTCGAACAAGATTTAACTAACTTAGTGCCACTGTCAAGATTCTAGCCTGGCTCTTCCAATTTCCGCGCAGACGCCTGCTGAAAACAGTAGTTCGCATTCCGATGGTTGCATATTACTTGCTGCGTATCGTAGGCAGAGAAAGTGTTCTATTCCACCCTCAAATACTATATCGATATTTCAATGGACTACAATGAGGCACAATGGAAACCCCCCTCCCCCAAAAAAAAAATTGGGAAAAGATTTACGAGTGCGCACGTGTCTGTTTATCTCTCTATGCACAGCATAATTCAAACACGAAAAGCCTTATAATTACCTCAACCTCCATTGCATAAGATGAATATTATTGCAGTAATTAGGTAATGTCCAAATTAAAAAAAAGAGAGAGAATTTAAAAGAATCTGCACTCACATGACTTTCTCCTCTTGTACTAACTATTCTTAGAAACATTTATTCCTTTATCTTCGTAATATTAGTCGAAATAAACATTTGCAGTAATGATCTAATTTTTCCTTTAGGTACAAGGGAATTTGGGAATACAGTAAGCTTTGAGCGATAGTCAAATCTGTTAAAAGTTGGTCGCTATCTAAAAGCTTTGAGATTCCATTCTCTTTGCACGTCGAACAGATAAAAAATGAATAACAACCTTCCATTTGGGAAAATTATAAGTATTGCAAAACTCACACAAATAGCAAGGAATATTTCCCAAATGGTTCACTCCACAAAAAATTCATTTGGGCCTAAACTGTGTGCTTTAACAAGATCCTCATGTTTTGTATAGTAGTAAGATTTGGTCTGTGTCGTACTCTTCACCAGTTATGCAAAGGCATCAATAGCAAATAGGACTCCGGGGACTGTAGTCAGAAAATTCAAAATATACATTTCATTTACTATAAGAATATCTTAAATATATAGTGCTTTAATCAAAATCGTTAGACATTTTTGAGAAAATCAAAATCTTCGTGTCGTATCCTTGAAAGATATTAAATATATAAACTAACTTTAATTTTTAACGGAGTTTTCTTTTTTGAATGCTGTTTGACAGACACACATACGGAGATTTTCTAAAAATGCCTTTTTTTATTCAGGGGACCTAAAAATATATATTTCCGGTGAAATCTCGATATCAAATGTTTGTGTCGAATATGATACTTCCCTATTTACTATACGTAGCCAAAGTAAACCCTTACTTAAATGTCTATAAAAGAGTAATGGGGCTTAAAAATCGTGCTATTTCTACGTGTCAGATACTTCTATTCTTACTCAAGAACGCTAAAGAAATACAAGAATATTTTAAATATGATACGTAATTGGAACGCACGATGCTTCATTCATACTTAACTGTTGACAGAGTTCCTATAGGCAAGTATATATGTATCTCATTTTGTATGGTTCGTTTATTCCTCCTTTTATAAGTATCGCTGTCCTGAAAATTCAGGCGGGACAATGTCGGAGTGTAAGATATGACGAACGGGATACACAATTATAGATGATCTATGTAAATTGTTCCATGGTGCGAGATGTCAGATATTAATCAAAGGTGCATCATAAACTAGTCGTTTAGGAGTGCTTGTTAAAAATACCTGTTCATATATATCACGCGATCAGTAGCCCGCCTACCGTGCCTGAATATCAAGTTACTAGGTTTCAACTAAGGTAACTTGCAAAATTATGGGCATTGTCTTGGTGATGGGAGGCGCTGTGGCCGAGTGGTTAGGCCGCTCGCCTCTCGTCAAGAGGGGCCGGGTTTGATACCAAGGGGCCGCATATGGCGGAGAAGGCGGTGTATTGGTGGATTTTCTCGGGTAAGCCAGTTTCTCCCGCCGTTCATTCCACCAACTGCTCCGTCATCACTTTCCTTTTCATCCATATCGCCCCCATTTCATATCATCTCCTTCCTTACCCTTATACCAGGTTTTGGGCTTTTCCCCCATTCTGGGTACTCTCTCTGATGTTTTGGTGTTCATAACAGCTGCGACTAGCACAAACAAACACCACGTGGACTCATGCCTTGTGTTTATGATGCAACAGAACGATATTTACTCGGGAGTTTTAGGAATAGCGCTGCTATCGCGTTACATTCAAGTAGCCTTTACCAGGGTTATCATACATCTTGAAAATCGCCAGTATTTAAGGCACTATGTTTTGTGGTGTGCTTTGGTTTCGGCATATCACGGGTTAGTTGTTGACGGCTTGTGTTTACATCAGGTCGGAACCTAAGAGTGGAGCAGTTATAGTGTTTCCTAATGCATTCTAAATCCAAACTCAATTTTGAAAATGAAATGAAATATATGCTAAACTGTATACACCAACAGGTAAGCCTAAACAGCTGGTAGTTAAAAAGTCATTTAGAATGAACAGAACTTCAGGGGCTATTCCCAGATATGCATTTCATTTGTCATTAAAATATCTTAAACACATGTATTTTAATAAAAGTCGTTACAGCCATTTTTGAAAAAAATCAAAATTTTCGAAAAATTGTTCATGTAAATGGTAGTTTGAGGTGAGACAACTTTCTTAAAAATATCTGGGTCGCATCCTTGGAAGACCTAACTTAAATACCACGTTTGATATTAACCCACTATTCGTTTTCGAGTTATGTTTACAGAAACATACAGATGTGGGCGTAGACTTTTTCCAAAACTGAGTTTTCTGGATTCAGCAAATCTCAAAATGTGTATTTCCAGTGAAATCTCGATATCGAATCTGCGGAAGTAATGCAATAGCCTTTCTGTTTACAATGTACGTCGTGGAGAAAGTTAAGATGCTCTTTTTGGTGGATTAGGCGTACCAAACATGCATTTTCGGTGAAAACTCGGTATCAAAGTTTTGGGTAGAATACAGTACTTACTCTACGTATAGGGTAGAGGAAGCGAAACGCTTATTTATAAGCTACACAACGTTCTCTACCCCTTTGCAGTTTACATGTACATTAAAAAATTAATGTGGATGCAGTTTTTCTAAACACTTTGGATTTATTCACAATGTTTTGCCTAGAAAAACCAACACAGACTTGATTATTTACAAGTAAGAACTTCGTTTGAAACATAATAAATCTGAAATAAATTTACAAATAAACGTAATTGATGCACCAAAATACCTCGTCCCAAAAGAAGTGAAGCGAATGTCTGGAAATACCTAAGACAAGAAAACGTATCTATTTGATTAATTAACTCTCCGTCTTTCAGTTAATATTACTTGCTCTGCTTTTACACTATTTACCTGGAATGGAGGCTATTTAGAGAAAACTGGAAGCATAAGTTGTATTTATCAAGACATTAGGTGTAAATAAAAATCGTACAAACTATTTCTGTAAAAATGCAATAATTTAACCCATTTAATGATATCAAGTTTTGTATTTAGACTTCTTGTCTTTGTGTTAAATAGTATAAGGCAGAACGCGCGCGTGCACACACACACACACACACACACACACACACACACACACACACACACACACACACACATACATACATACATTCATATACAGACCTTGTACTAAAAATGCTTTCTTCGGTTCTGGGGATATCAAATTTTTTAGCGGAATGCAATATTTCCACTACTTACAATAGCTACGCCTTACGGAAAGCAAAACTAATAATATGGGATTTATGATTTTGCACGCTGTACAATTGTACATAATGTAAAACAATGGAATGGAAGTTTTTATACAATGGTAGGCTTTAGTGCTGCCAATATTTCATTTTTATCCCGGGTAGAGATTGCTGGTCATGATTATAGATTTCTCAATTGCATCCTGTGCATAAATCTCTGCAATCAGAGTAACGGTCAATATTGCTGAATAATTACTAATGTGATCGCCGAGAAGGAAGTAGACTTCCTGAGAAGTTTGTACAAAGTCGTCCACTCTGTCTTTGCAAGAATGAACAATCAAAATAGGAAAATAACATAACGGGTACACATTGTGCAAATAGAAGTATTCACAAATAAAAATGGACTGTGAAGCACAATGCATAGGCTACATTCGTGCATGTCGTGAGTGTGGTTGATTTTGATTTCGCATCTGCAAAGGAAAGCTTAAGTCACGATGTCAATGTGGTCTGATTTATAGTTGCCATCTCTGCAGAAATGGTGGTGAACCATCATCCCAATAATGCTCCCTTTGAGATTATTCTCACGGTAAGCAGCTTGAGACAATTGAACACTGGCTCACCGGAGCTCATTGTCCTGAGTATTCATCTGTTACAAACATGACACCATCTAAACTGAACACTTCATCACAAGTGCCTCATTATTTGGAACTTTTCTTTCCTTTCGGGCAATAGAGAAGTGCCCATAAACCATTAAGGAACGTGTAATATTTTGGTTCCAGTTAAGGCTAAAATCCAAGAAGTTATGGCCCTAAAACTAGCTCGATAAATACTCCCAAACCAATAAATATACTGGAAGACATTTATAATTATTGTATTACGGGACTACCCATCAAAAATAAGTTGCAAATACATCTTAAAATGCGTGATTGAGAACTAAACACAATAAAAACGAGCTAGTTGATTCTGTCAAAATGAATTTATTTGCAACTTTGCTTCTCATGAATTTTCTATGGTAATATAGAGAACTCTAAAACTGATCTTGTCATAATTTTGTTAATTTTGAGCCTTTGATCCAAGTGCCGGCGAACCGTACGACTGAAGTGTGCAGGAGCCTCATCATGCAAGAAGCGAGCTTGTTGACGAATGATCAGTGGAGTGTCTTCATAAACATGTTTTGCAGGAAATTTGTGTACGCCTGCTCTGTAATACTGTTTTCAAGTACACGGGGTCCAACTAATCGATCACCAATGATACTTGCCCACATGTTGAGGGAGAACCGCATCTGATGGAACAGTTGCACGTGGGTTTTCCTATGCCCATAAGTACTGATTGTGGAAATTTGTAATGTCATCTCATGCGAATTGTGCTTCATCTGTAAATAATATAAGGCAGAAAAGTTCGGATTTGCACCCTGCTGCAAGAACCACTGATAGAGCCCAACTCGTGCAGGGTAATCTGCTGGTGACAAGGTCTCTACACTTGCAAATGATAAGGATACAATTGATGCTCTTGCAACAGTCTCCAGACAGTCGTATGAGGAACATTCACTTGCAACGCTAACCTTCGTGTGCTGATAGGGGTCGTGTACATAGCGTCCACCATCTCCTTCTCTACAGCTGGAGTTGTAGATCTTGGTCGTCCCCTCCCCAAACCAGGAGAGTTAAATGTTCCATACTCGCACAGACGTTCAAATGTCTTCCGATCTGGACATTGTCGCTGTGGGTACTTCTCCTGGTGCAACGACGAACCAGCGTAACGTTGCAGTCCGCATTACCCTACATGAAGTGCATTTCTGCCCGTTCCTGATTTGAGTACATGATGCACAGTCGAACGCCAAACTCAACTCTGAAATTAACTGTCAGAATGTCCTGTTAATGTCTCTTTTCACGGCAACGACCTGTGAAAACAAAAACGTTCCGGCTAGTTTTGGTGTTGTGAAGGCCGTAACTCAGAAATGAAGCATTTCCGGATACATGTTGTAATGCACTATTTTGACTTCTACATATGGGGAATACACATCTAAATTATGTCTCCTATTTTTAAACACTCTATATAAATAATGTTTTATATAATAATGCATAAGAAACCTTAATAAAATGCGAACTAAATTGCATCGAATATTGTCTTTATCTGTATAGGAATAGAAACGTCTTTGAGTTAGGAAGAACTGCGCTGAAAGCTAAGCTGCTAAAACTTTAATTTACAGTTTGAAATGATGGCGAGTTAAAAAGCGCGGGAAGGAAGGTAGGAATGTGTAATTTTTGCTAGTGTAGGTCCAGATCAGAGTAAACAGAGCGCGACCTGTGTAGGCTAAGAACGGTGCATCCCGTTGATGTCAGTGACATCCTTCACCGCTGGTTGCGGATGAATGCCTCATAGTTATTCACTCAAGACGTTACCTACCTGAAAAACGAATGCAGATTTAGCAAGTCAGCAAGAAGCACCCAGTTGTGCTGCATGACTTTGTGCTTAGAGAGAATCGTGGTTTGTTGAAACCTCGAGATTTTTGCAAGTCGTGCGCCCTGTTAAATAAAACGAATGGCGGCAGGGCCTAGAAAGTTGTCCGGTAGACTCGGGAGTTGCTCATGCAGCTCTCAGTATACATAATGCACATCCCGTACACATGTGCTAATACTATTTTTATATAGTACGATTTCGTGGCCTTTCCTGTTATGTTGACATTGCAAGTAAATGTGATCCTGTATCCAGATCAAACAACTTAACTTATCCTCCTATATTACGTACTTTTAAGATCTAGGCTGCTAGCATTTTCACACCCTTAAACTTAACAATATTTTGATTATTACAGATATAAAGTATTCTCAAACACACTTGTTGATTTTTACCACTTCAATAATTGTCCTCTTATTTCTATTGCTACATTATAATTTAAAAAAGCAAAGTACTGGAATCAGTACAATTTTCGTTGAAATGACGGCTGAACTCGTATTATGCAGAGAGTCACTGAATCTTAATACATGTTCCGCGAGATAAACAGAGTAGGCCGTGCTCAAATCAATAATTGCCCGTTGTAATCACACGAGTCTGTTGGTTCTGAAATGGAAGAAAATTGGAAAATAGGCTGTACTTCTCTTATACCTGAAAAATCCAAATACAGATACGAAAGAGGCTATACGAAAGAGTTAATATATATGTTGAGTAAGTGAGTAGGGTTTAAGCGAGAGCTAGGTCATTTGGGTCCGGTTAATATGTGCTAATTAAGTTCAACCATCAAGACACCATAGAGGGATGAATGTTACTTTTCAAGGTTAGTATTTCACCTTACATTCATACGCCATATTAAATTTCTAATTGTATCCCAAAAGTTTGTATCCAGTATACCTGTGTTAAGTGTTTTCACTAATCCTCGGATATTGAAAAGAACTGACTGCACCTTGCCCTTTCAAACTTTTCCTCGGTCCAGTAAAAATCACTTACCATCCATATGTCTCAATATACTATTCCTACAACTTGGTTTTGCTATGATTTTACTTTGTTATCCACGTATGTATATAGTAGTTAGAGAGGGTATTCCATTCCACTTAAAACTTTGATAGCTAGATCACAGGTTTAGAGAACTCCTAAATTTAAAAAAGGTGATGTTTAGGAAAAGGTCCCTGTGTGTGTGTGTGTGTGTGTGTGTGTGTGTGTGTGTGTGTGTGTGTGTGTGTGTGTGTGTGTGTGTGTGTGTGTGTGTGTGTGCGCGCGCGCGAATATTAGACGCGTTAGTTTGAGATAGACTGTAATTCCTAGAAAAAGCAGTTCTTCAGAATTTCTTTGTTACTACTACAGATGGTTGGCCATGGACAGGTTTGTTTACTTTTCAGCCGTTTGTGAAGAGAAGAGCGGGGAATTATACAGTGACCTTCACTCATTAGTAGCTCCAACCTTCTACCTGATTTCTTCTTACTAGTAAAACAAACTTTGGTTACAACTGCAGCAACTTCATTGAAAGTGAATTTCTCTTGTGTTAGCGGTAATATGAACTCGCGAAAAAGATGCATTGGGTTTTAAGCTAGATGTTTTGGAATTCACTGAAAAAATGGTGTACGAGCATCAGGTCGAGAGTATTTGATACAACCAAACATGGTTCGTTACTGGAAAAATCAAAAAGATAAACTTAGGGCCGCGGAAGAGAAACTCGAACTTTTTGTGTTTCTAAGAAAGGACGCCATGCTGCAGTGGATGATGCAGTCATGGATTGGCTGAAAGAGTAGAGAGTGCTGAGAAATGATGCAAATGAAAGGGCGCAAAGTAGCAAAACAGCATTCGAATAACAATAATAGTTAATTTTTAATCAAACACAGGCATTAAATTCATACTTCAGTAATACATTTATTTCCATTTTCCGAAATACCCGTTTATAAGATCCTCCGGATTTTTCGGCTATAATTTTCGAGTGAATACGGTAATTTATTTGGTTTAGAATGTTAGAGGTAGTCGCTGTTGAAGTCCATCTACTCCTTGGTGTTAGTACATGTTATTCCTGTCTTGGGGCAGTATGTTGGATGATAGAAGCTAAAAGCAAAGCTGCTACATGCAGCCTTTTATGTTTGTTGCTTTTCGTGATAGTCGGCCACATCCTCTGTGTGCCGGATGTCGCTTGGCGTTTCCTTGTTTATCTGGACAATCTCCTGCTACAGCATCTTCATATATTCTTTTTTCGTGTGCTAAGCACTCATTTGTTTTGTTATTCCTCTTCTATCCTTGCTTCAAACACTAGACCTCCCAATATATCCCCCATCACTGGTCCATTATTTTTCGATCTTTCCTTCTACGGCTTATAAATTAGGTATTCTAGTGTTCCACTGTTATATATCAAATAGTAAAAGCATGTAAATTAGAATTATCTACAAATAAAGCAAACAGAATGGCATGTAAAGGCACCCTTCCAGTTCGGTCTCAAATAGTTTTAGAAAATAACATAATTGAACAAGTTCCCAAATGTAATTTTCTTGGATGTGAAATAACACACACAACGGAAATAGATATTGAAAAAGAAAGACTAAATAAATTCAGCTAAATGACACGTGCAATAAAAAGAACCTTAAAGAATAAAGCAAGGGACGATTCCATAGTAAAACTATATAATACAATGTCTGTCCCAATTTGAACATGGCTCAGAAACATGGATAATGATGGCACAACATTGAGACGGGAACTTCCATTATCTCGCCGGCGTTAGGTTAATTTATTTGTTGCTTATAATCATGAAATCATAAGGTATTCAAAATAAGTGTGTTTAATTATAATTTGTTATAAATATGTAGGTTAAAATGTGTGATTTCAAGTGTTTTTTGTTAATATTGTTGTTTAAGAAGCTTGGGCGCATTTCCGCGAAAGAAGTAGAGGAAGAGTAAAACATCCTTTGTAATATTTATGTTAAGGCTCCGGCTTTGTGTAGAGGCGACACCACCTCAAGGCCACAGCTAGGGAAAATGCTCCCAAGTAACAGTAAATGTGGTGAATTACGCGTAAAATCTGTAAGTCAAGGGGGAAGGTACCCAATCCTAAAGCCGGGATTTCTGAATTCAAAATTCACCGCGCAAAATTTGCCTCATGGAAGGGAGGATGCTTAGCCAAGAGGCGTGGGTGAAGACCGGAATGAATACTGTAAATTCGACAGGACCGCGGTCTATTCTTGTGGAGGTTGCCAAGGGTGAACCTGTGACCAAGGAATATTTATTTTCGCGCCAAAACGTTGTAATCGCAGAAGTTTGCAAAAAAAAAAAAAAAATTGCAACGACGGCGAGATTAGCATGAGGATGCGGTAGCTACCCAAAGGTGCAGGGCATAAATTAGCTGAAATTCGTCCAGGTTTCGATGCGATCTGTCAGCGGTAAATAAACGTGTGAAGACAATGTTGTGTTGTCATCCTACCTCGCGCCTGAGGAAGGCCTAATCCCAAACTCATGCCTACCATATACCATGTAACATAATCACAACTAAGATCAACGGAGCCGTCAGCAGCAGGGACAGTGACTTAAGAGTACCAGCTGCGATCCCAGGCAGGTACTTCCGAGAATTCCCAAAATACTCGTAGCAAGTAACTATCAACCGCAAGAACAAAGGAACATAGAACAACCAAGAAAAAGATGGAATGAATAAGAGTTTGCAGCCAGAACAGGTTAAATGACCTAAGCCGTAAGGAAGAAGTTGTGTACCACTACTTTCGAGTTTCCATACTTTTCACCATTCGCTACCCTTTTCCTCTAATTCATAGATTTCCACTCAGCCAACATATTGGAGGTTAGGCAATGCCAAAATTCCGCTTCCTCTAGCAATGGCGTCATTCCTTTATTAATAGCACACATTAAAGTTATTTGTCATTTTATTATCTGTCAATTTCTACCGCTTTTTGGTATTGTTGTTTTTGAGGCAATGAACAATTTCGAATTGCATCTAAACAAACTACGAGTGACGTTTTGCCTAGAAAAACCAATGCTCAGTGAATCTGAGGTAGTCAGGACACATATTTGTCGCAATTTCTTCAGTTTTCATTTTCCCAAATGGCGGATGGAGAAAGCTCTAGTGGTTGTTTTATGCTGACTGCCTTGAATAATTTCTGCAGTGTCAATATGGATTTAATTAGCTCTTCCCGGAAACGGAACGGAAGAGTTAAAGCTTGACCAAGTCTTCTTTCCCGTTTCCGAGAGTCGGGAAAGCTAATTGTGAACAATCACGTTGTAATGCATGTATTTTAATTTTGTCGTTCTCATTTGGTTGCCGTTACCTGTTATTACGAACCATCCTTATTTTAGGACATCTCACTTGAGTTTGGAATGTGAAGGAAACTTTCGCTACTGTCTGTACTCTGCAAAACAACTGACAGTCGATACGAGCTGCAGCAGCACCCCTAATATATGCAAGGCGAGTAGCACCTCTGTAAAAACTGGTTTATTGGTGGACTTTCCAGGCGTGACAGAAGTTTGCGGGTTTTATCAACAACGGAACTGGTCTCGCAGATACCGCGCCTACACATGTCACTACTTTCCAAAAGGCACTATGCCAACCTGTCAGTGCGAGTTCAATCCCTGGCGGTGACGGATTGGAAACTCCAATAATTCCATCATTTGCAAACCCGGATAGGTGCCAGAACGGTCCTCACAATTTGCAGTGCAGGAGATCCACATCTCATTGGAATTTCAGCGTGGTACTTCTCGTCCCGTTTGTGTAGGTACCTGTTATTTCTATATCGTCCTCTCTTGTGGCGTACCCTGGACCTGCAATTTGAGGAGATGCGTAAAGCAGTTACGACTATATGCAAGCAAGTTTTGGTCACTATAAGAACAGGAGAAAGTCATGAACAGAGCTGTTGTTAAAGATAGTTACACTTCTTCAACGATACTCGTTACTTAAACACTGTTTTATGCATTTTTATGCAGTGTTTTTCCAGGAGTTTCTCTTAGCCTGAGAAGACGAATGTCGGGAAGTTGTAAGCTCTATGGACCCTGGACTCACTTGACCATCATTTCATTCATTCATCGTCCTATATGCTTACAGCTTAAAGACTGTTATACTTCTGAAAAAGACTTGTCTACTCCATGCCATTTTCAATGAAGTCAAAACCTCCACAAACACGTTCTTTCATGACTGCAACATGTTTGCATTCTAATATCTGGCATTCAAAATAATTTATAGTGTTTCAGTTCAACTTGTGGCTGTTCTTGTAATCCATGTCCGTCGGGAAGAACAAGTATATTGCATGGTAAAAGAATCACAAAAAACAGTTGATTTCCGAGGTTACTGTAAACACAAACACACACACACAAACACACACACACACACACACACACACACACACACACACACTAGTGTGAATCCGTTTCAGTATTTTATCGATCCAGGAGCTTAAAACTTACATAAGTAACAATAATTAACTTTCCCTCCAGCCAGAAAATGAAGTGGTGTCCTATAGGATTGGAAACCTGCTTCTAGATAGCAAAACCAATTTATAATCTGCAGTGCCCATATTATAAGTTTATTTTCTGCAGGAATACTAGGTCTGGGATAATCAAGAATAGAGCGCCGTGACTGAACTATTTCATGCATGTGGAAGTAGGTTATCAGCAAAGCAGAATATTGCTGAATGAAATTTCTATTTTATCTTAATTGCCCCAGCGGCTTGACGAAAGTAAAGCGAAGTAAAACATTCATTGCGAAACATATACTTTCAATGGCTAAAGTATTTAAAAGAACTGACTGCGTAAAATATTGCGTCATAAACGACAAAAGTAATATGAGAATTATTATTGTGCATTAGTTGCTGAGCAAGCCATGCCGTATAAAGTTAACATACAAGTAACAACGTCCCAGAAATAAATGAGTTTGCACGAAGTATGTTGCTCTGCCATACACGGACCCGACTTCCATCCCAGGTGAACGCACGTGGGATTTGTTGTGGACGAAGCTACTCAGGGGCGCGTTTCCTCCGGGTTCTCCGGTTTCCCCCGCCACCTCATACCGCCGGTGCTCCATATTCATTGCATGTGCCATCAGCATCATCGGCTGCGGGCGTTAAACACTACCAATAGCAATGTCATCTAGAATTGGCGAACCGACTGAAGATGGAATGCTGCACTGCCATGCACTCCCTGGCGTGCAAGAGCTTGTCAATTTGCACGAGTAAATGCCAGAGTTGCCAGTCAACCTTCAGTTGGTTCGCCAGGCGTGGTGTAAATATCAGCGGCAGCTTGGGGAGTTTCTCCCGCAAATGTGCAATGGAATTGGCACATTCTCATTGTTCAAATGTTTTGCAGCTGTAATATGAGAATTGTTACAATAAGAAATAAACTTAAGTATTTTATTTCCTATTTATCCCTGGAATACGATCCTGGAGTTTGGTGTGTTAATTCATGGGTATCCTCTATACGAATATATTCATTATTGTGAACTTCCACAAACTTTTCTTGATGCGAAACCTCACAGCCTGTTTGTGACAACGTATATTACACTCCACTAATCCGCGCAGAAAGATCAATTTATGATACTATGCTAACTGTGTTCAGATGACTGGTACAAGCACAGTGTATATACTCTTGTTTGTCTAACGGGCTTGCCGATTGGCGTCTCTAAGCAACTCTGAGTAATCATAACGTGAAACAATTTTTGCAGATTGATTTGACAGGCATTATTGATCTTCAGGTGTATTACATTACTGTGAGCAATTTAATTAACAGCAAAATAATTGTCCTGGTCTTGGCTGTAGTATTTACTTCTCTGGATAAACGTTTTTACTTTCTCTACTACGTACAAGTAGGAAGTAGGGGAAGTTGCATTCGACTCAAAAATTGGATGTCGAGATTTCACAGGAAATATATGTTTTGAGACCCCTTGAATCGGCGAGTCGGCGAGCGTGTTTGTGTTTGTCTGTGAATAGCATAATTCAAAAACTAAAAGTCGGTTAAAAACCAAGGTTGGCATTGAAGTTTAATATCTTTTAGGGGTGCAACATGAAGATTTTGAAGAAAATTCCTCTACCCCAAACTACCCCTTACATGGAAAATTTCTCGAAATTTTTATTTTCTCAAAAATGGCTCTTAATGATTTTGGTTAAAATGCTACACGTTTAAGATATTTTTATGGCAAATGAAATTTGTACTTTGAATTTTCTGATTATAGCCCCGGTAGTCCTGTTTACCTTTTGCATAACTGGTAAACCGTAAGAGATAGACCAAATCTTACTGCACAAAAAATGTAGATCTTGTTCCAAATGCAATTTATTCTAGAGTGAGTCATGTTGGAGATAGTCCTTATTGTTTATGTGCGTTTTACTTATACTTTTCTGAAATGCAGGTAGTTATTCACTTTTTTAAGTCTTGCTCGTGCAAAGAGAACAGAATTTCACAGCCTTTATATAGCAACCAGCTAAGATTTGACTATCGCTCAAAGCCTACTGTAATCCCATATTCCCCTTGCACCTACAGGAAAATAATAATAAGATAATTTCTGCAAATGAGGAGGATAGAGGGATAAGAGTTCGTAAGAATAGTTAATACAGGAGTAGAGAAAGTCATGTAAGTTCAACATATCAGATTTTTATGATATCTTTTCGTCTCATTTAGTTTACTACCGTATTGTTTGTACAGAATTCTGCCCAGTCTCAAGGTATACAGAATTCTTGCTTGTTGAGGAGTTCGCTGACAAAGTGGTGCTCCAAATCCGTCAGTCTCTTCGTAAACTTGCCAGAGAGGTGTTTTTTGTTGCTGTTGACCTGAAGCAGCGTGCCCAGAATGCTAAACTACATTCCGAAAAACACCCACAATAATGCATATGTGCTTAAAGTTCTTATGAGAAAAGCTGTGCCGCTGTCCAATGAAAGAAGACCTCATATGTAACTGCACAGAGCGCATCTCAAAACTAGGGTGATTGGCAAGAGATCATAACGTGACCATATTATTAAGGAGTCGTAGCAGTTTTTGACATCGTAGTTGGATAAAAAAAATATCTGATGTTTTGCATTCCTATTACTTTCTTCTTTCTTCTTGCACAAACTATTCTTACAAGAGCTTTTTTCCTATCTACTTCATGGGAACATAGATAAACGTATGCGTCATTTAACATTTCGTTGTAGCCTAAAAAAAGGTTTCGTCCATAGCTTCAGCCTGTAACGGAGATATCGTTAAAGCAATAGACAATCTTTAAAACCCGGGCGCTGTTTGCTTGACATGAGAAACAAAAGAATGAGGACTTAACACTTAAAGGGTACAAAGTACTTGAAATCCAAATTAATTAAGAGTACAATGAGTACCCAGTAAATGATTAAGGAGAGAAGAAAATTTATTTTGTCTACACATTTTGTGGAGTAAGTTTTTGTCTATCTCTTACGGTTTACCAATTACACAAAAATATACAAAGCACTGTGACAAAATGACAAAATCAGTCCGGTTACTATTCTATCACTTTATTGTTTTCTAAAATGCTATCACAAATACACAGTGTTCTCGTCGTTAAATAGTCTACAGTCCTTTGCGCTATCACAACTCACAACTTTTATTTCGTAACCTTGGCTCAGTCCTTTCAGTGTCTGTCTTCACGATGCAATCACTGGACGCTCGTGAAATCATCTTTACAGCTGACACACTGACCGACTCGTACTGTAACTGTAACTCTCCTACTCACTACTCAGCTGTTTCCACGCTTCCTGATATAGAAGGGATAACGTCACATGGATCTTTTTCGATCTCTACAAAGGCGCCGCCGGTGATGGAGCAGACCTTTCTTAAAGGCTCGAGGGAAAAAAGCCTTTTTCTATAGCAGCTTCATTATTGTTAGTCACGTGTTCGCTCGCGTGAGTGGTGTCAGGAAGCTTGCGCCGAGCCCGGCGTCACAATACTTATAGAATAAAGACCTCGTATGTTATTTGCAGAAAATACTTTATATTCATCCAAATATCTTAAACATATTGTGCTGCAATCAAGATGTTTAACAGCCACTTGAAGACCAAACAAAATAAAGAAGAATACTCTATGTAAAGATTATGGAGGTTTTCTTGAAAAATCTTCGTGTCGTTTCTTTGTAAGATGCTGTACTTAAATAAAAGTTTGGTATTTATCCAATTTTTCGTCTCTGAATTACACTGCACATAGACACGTGGACGCAAGGATTATGTAGATTCAGGGATGTCAAAACTTGCATTTCCGGTGAAATCTCCATAAGAGTTGCTGGTTCGATTACAATACTCGCTCCACTTAAGTGTATTATACAGCTTGTCTAAAACGTCCTGACATTCCCGCACTCGCGAATCAAAGATGCGCAATAGCACTGAGTAGTCCACTTGCATAAAAGAGGAGCTGCCGTGAGAGTGATAAGCTCGTGTTGTTTAAGTGACTACCTCCAAGTTCTCATATAATCTTCTAGTTACTTGTTCCCCCACCACTCTCGCCACTTCACCGCATTTCTCCTCACTTGCGCATATGGAGTGTCGTGACGTTTTAGACAAGCTGCACATATCGACACATGAATTCTGAAGTCAAATTAGCGTTTTGTAGGTCACAGGTTGATAAGACAGTTTGAAGCAACAATCCTTCACACCGCTTGATAATGTCCCCCAATGTCGCCGATCGAACATTGAGATTTCCTTGGGTGTGTGTGGGTGTTGTTTAAAAAGTTGGCACTAATTATGTTGATGTCTTTTAATAAATGTTTCCAGTATTTTCACTATTTGCAGTGAGACATTGCAGACCATTTACGTAGATTGTAAAACAGTTCACCAGCCAAATAAACCGGCTCGTATTTACACACCTGAAATATGCTTTACTATAACTTTGTGTCCGTTGGTTTCCAGACAAAAGCGTGGGCTGCTCTGAACTAACAAAACCGTTACAACTTTACTCAGTTTTTTAAATTCGCGATGCTATCCTTTCTAAGTTCGGTTTCTCTCTTCATTTTTATTGAAAAATATTATTCTAATTATTGTTTTTAATTATTTTTTGCATGATTAATCTTCTGAATACATAATTTTGGTATGAATTAATTGAAGGATGAAATGAATCTCTCAAGGTTTTATCTTCATTTGCAAAAAGCTATTTATCGTTGGTTCATCTAGGAATCAACTGTTTTATAGCGGTTTGCAAGTATACTGATAACTGCTTGCTGCAAATATAATGTTAAACACACACCTATATTTTAGGTCCAGTATCTCAGAAGCTAATTTTCCATTTATTTTGCAATTTTAATGCTATTCTTTTAAGTCATGTTTAAATTCCTATGATACACTAAAGATCTAAAATTGAAATACAGCAAGACGTAAAAGTACATTTGATTTCCAATCAAAAAGTCTAATTCATTATTGCAGAAAAAATAATTCAAATTATTGGTTTAATAACAGTTATTATGACTAAATGAACTATTTTTGTAGTGTTTTTTAAAGAAAAGCCATATTATTAGTTTAGTCTGCGTCGAGCGTTTATCTCGATGTTAATTTAGGAAATAAGGCCTGAAATGCTCAGAGAAAAATTATATTTGGCTGGCCCCATAGCTCAGTCGGTAGAGCACTTGTCTGCTGTGCAAGGGGTCCCAGGTTCGGTTCCCGGCAGGGGGGCAGGAATTTTTCTCCAGCCAAGAATGTTCCTTATCTTCCCTAGAGTCTAGAAGTATGATGAGTATGTGAATATGCGTGTGATCTAATGTATCAAAAACCCTAAAGATACAAAAACCCAGTGTTAAACGAGTACCATCATTTCCGGTAGACAAAATGTTCCACAGGGGAACATTTCATTTGCCGTAAAATATCTCAAACATACGATATTTTAATGAAAATCGTTAGTCATTTTCAAGAAAATAAAAAATTTCGAAAAATTTTCCATGTAAAGAGTAGTTTAGGGTGGGGCCATTTTCTTCAAAATTTTCGTGTTACATCTTTGACAGACATTAAACCTAAATACCAACTTTGGTTTTTAACCGACTTTTCGTTTTTGAGTTATGCTGTCCACAGACACACAGACTGACACACACACACACACACACACACACACACACACACACACACACACGCGGACCTTTTTTCTAAAAATGCTTTTTTTTTATTCAGGGGATCTCAAAACATATATTTCCGGTGAAATCTCGACATCGACATCGAATACCAGTAGAGAAAGTAAAAAAATAGAATTTAAATATCAGTGCTCCTATTCTATTTATGACGGATAACCGTTATGCAAGACTGCAAAGTTGCAACTCTGCAAATAAGAATGCAGCTGTTGAAACACTGTTCAAGGCCTCTTTTGTTTTGTCATGTACAAAATACGGAAATGGCTGTCTGTACCTACGGGTGTTTGGCCGCTGAAACATCCTCCCGTCCTTTACTCCTACACTGCTCCACCTCAAGGCTGGGAAGCAAACCTTGTTCTTCTAAATTTAAGTCAAGTTCTGACTCATCTTAGGTAAGGCATTAGTGTTGTAACAGTACAGCTGCACCTGAGTATGAAAGATACTGTTGCATCACTCTAAGGCTGAAACAGGCCGTTGCGTGTAAATTTCTCTGCTGTTTCTCATATTTCAATCATGAGATTCTTTCAGATTCAAAACGAAATTGCAGGATCAGCCAAAATTGAGTTGCCTTCCTTGTTTGTAATCGTTTTCAATGATCGAAAGCAGAGATTATCGACCCAATCATCAGGTTCGAGATTGATGCAGATTAACCTCAAGAAGTGAATCACGAAAAAAGGCAAATCTATGATTCTACTGTCTCTTACTTCATAAAATATTACAATGAAACAAACATTTAGTGGTACATTAATCAAATGTTTTGTAAATTGCACCCGATATTTCACAGCTTTAAAATTCTTGGTGATTATATCGTTAAATAAGCATTTTAAGTAAAGGATTAAGTAGTAATAGCACGTATGGGAAGTTTGAACAATTTCATACCTCTCCATAATCAACATAGATGTGGCCTTTTATACAGTTTAAAAATATCAAGGTGATAAAAATTTATAAAGTTGTGCATTAAGTCTCTATCCCAGAGCTTTGCTGACTTTTGCCACTGCTTCCTTTTCCAGTGATTAAAAAGAAGCTTAATCTCTCATTTAATTATCCGCAGAGACAATAAAAGAAAGTGACTCTGCTCGGATGCAATATAGAAAATGCTTTGAAAATGATAAGATTTCATGAGAACTTTTATGGCCAGCAGATACCTACCTACTTAAGTTCGCCACTTACGTCATTCAGACTAAGATAGCATAAAGTTCAAAGTTAAGATATGTTGAGTTTCAGCAAGAGCCTACTTCAAAGGAAAATGTAACTTCAAATGCATATGTCTATTAAACTGTCTGATAATCCCTTATTTTGAACCTTTCATAATGTAATATTTCACATATGTGTATCTAGATGCTCACAGTAAAACTCATGGTATTTCAGAACGGTTGCATTATCCAAGAACATATTAGAACACATTAGTGAAAGAGTGATCTAGCAGTTTTCGGGGACTCTAGAAACAATATCGTTTGTAATGCTCGGTATGACTTTAGACATAAGACATCAATGGGGGCTCATTTTTAAAAAGTGTATTGAATGCTCTAGATAATAATTAAAAAGCATATTCTTAGATTTAAGTAAAGCTTTTGACACTGTTGACCATAAACTTTTTCTAAATAAACTGTATATGTATGGTATAGCTTACAGTTAGTTCGAATCTGATCTCACAAAATGGAAAGAAATGTGTTTTCATGTGCCAATCCTAATACTAATACCTTTTTAACTGTTCGTTCTAATGTACTAGAGATAATATATAGTGTACCACAAGGCTCTATTTTAGGCACATTTCTGCTTATAATGTATATAAGTCGCAACTTATAATATCCAAGTTCACAGTATTGTATTATTCGCAGATGATATTAGTTTACTAATAACAAAAGGTTAGACAAATCTTTAAATCATCATTGCTGAAGTGGGTGAAAAATAATAACGTGGTTCTAAAGACTGATCATCCCTCTTTGTATACCATTAGAAACAAAGAAATTGTGACTTACTATTTAAAAATGTCTTACAACATTTAGTAAAATACAAACCAAAAGCAACAAGTATCTCGAAAATATTATCACTGCCAAATACATTCCTTAACATAAACCTGGTGCTTTAACGAGATGTAGGTACATTGGTTTACTGTTTTTCTCTCGTGAATTGCCAATTAGGCAAACATTTACGAAATTCATTTACATTGTAAAAGACTTCATAAGCAATTTGTACAATACTCAACATGTACGTTTTACGAGGTATGCGAATGTCTTAATATTTTATGCAAACCACTATAAGCACTTTTGAGTAAATCACACATTTTTGTTTAAAGTCCATGTTAATGTAGTGCGCGGATAGCAAATTTTCTTTAAAATCGTGTCGCATTTTGGCATCTGCCGAACGCCAATGCCAAATTTACCATTTATCCGATATTTCGTGTTTTAATTATGGTGTTTGCAGAATATACATCCCTTCCCGTTTACTCGCATTCAAATGCTTTGGAAATATTATAACGACTAGCAAGAAATAACATTTACAGTGACTAAAGAAGGGTAACATTAAATGGAAGGTTTCTGAGGCTTGGAAATACGGACAGACAAACATTTTCTCCTTTTGGTTTGAAATGGGATACGTAAGAAGCCCGCGTTATTACAAGCCGTAGGCATAAAAATGATGTTTCCATGACTTTAGAAACACTTCTCATTTGGATCCTTTGATGCCATTCGCTTGAACAGTGATTTGTGTGCACAAGGAAGAATAATGGTGCAGTGAAAAGCAAAACGGCGGTCGCAGGTCACAAGAAATGCGATCACGTCTGAAAGCTGCTCTTGAGTGTGTATGCGTTATCGGTGCCCAACAAGCTAGACAACATCCATTACAAGAGGATTGAAACAGTCTTGCCGAGGGCAAAGGGCCCGTCTCTGGTAACTTAACGGTGAAATAGCATCATCTTGTCATAAACATCTCTCTCTTTCTTACACGCGTTCCATTTGAAATGTCCCTTCGGGCGAGATGATGTCAGAATATATGACGTCAACATGACGTATTGAGGCGTGTGAAAGAAGCTGTTATATACATAGTGCTACTTGAAAGTGCTGTTAAAAGAACTTCTTAAAGATTGTTAATTGAATGTTTAACAAGCTAAACCGCCTCCCCCTTGACTCCGTGGCATGTTACGACGATAAACATGCTGTACTTGCTTAATTTTGAACGGCTCAACACAATGGAGGGGAGGAATTTTTAGCATTTTGAAACCAGTAATTTCACATTTTGGTTTGGACACTTACATTATGTTAATTATGTTGAACAATATTTTGGAATAACATTAATGCGCAATTAAAATCACATTATAAACGATTGATAGTGAGATAAAAATGCACAAAGCAAAATTTTAATTTATTTCGAACTAAAACAGGTTAAAGCAACACGGGGAAAAACTGGGCAGATTGATTCAGGCTAAAGCATAATTAAGAAAAAGCAGGCCTGTACACTGATACAAAACCAGAATAATAAAAAGAAAATATATAGAATTGTCGTGTAACGGTGTTTTGCACACACGACTATAGATTTTGGGATTGTAGGTAAGCCCCGAGCCTTAACTCGAGAACAAGGCAGCTCAGCAATTAATAAGGCACAATTCAAAGGTGAGAAGAAGTTTATTAGTAAAACTCGAAGAAATTGGTAAAGTCCTCGTTGAATACTGGCAACAGGTCTGCCAGCGTTACACAGACGACGTTCAGGACATAAGTAACATCAAATAATTTCCAACGGGGTGTCTTATAGCTTTAGGGCCGTTAACTCCCCCGTTGGGATAATTGCTTACGCAGCACAAAAAATAAAACAAGGTCCACACACTTTCTAGGCTGACTCATATAAGAGCGTTAGGTTATTTATGTTTTCCAGTTAAAAATAATTACAAAGTAAACATGGACGAGGGATGGTATCATATTACTTAGGGATGCTTTACGTTGGCATGTCACAGAAGTTGTATTTCTATACGACACCTCCCCCCTTAAGAAAAAGGTTGTTGCTGTCTTATGACAAGCTCAAGCTTTTGAGAACATCCACCCCTTGGAGGCAACATCTTCTTTTGCCTTTAGCCTGGAGGACCTGCGAAATTCTACTGGAGACGGTAGTATAATCTCCTCCTCAGGTGCAGACCCCATTTCAAAATCCTGATCTGACCTTTCAGGCTGTGAAGTTATTACAGGTAACCTTTGATAACCCTGTCCATCAATCAGTATCTGCGATCTAGCATTTGTCCCGCTGTTCACATTGACGTTAACTAAGGCTCTCATATGTTCACCTACTGAGTCAGTACACTTCTTCGGTGGACATTGCTTAAATAACCAGGTGCTACAATCTCTACAACACTTACAATAACAACAACTATATATCCAAATCACAAAAATAATACACATACATAATACATAGCTCCAATCAGAATATACAAAATCTGACCAATCCCTTGGTCTATTGGCTTCCTTTGATTCCTGTTCTTTAATTAATTTCTGCACTTCGTCTATTTTATAACCGGCCAATTTCAAATCCGTCACTGAAGACATTATGTTATGTAGAGGAAGGGTTAAAGGAATTTTATGAATTTCTTCTTGATCAGGAAGTGTTACACAACAATCGGTGTCCAAAGGAGAGAAGGGAATAATGTCTTCCTTGGTATTGTTTGTCTCAAAATGGGCCAGTGGATATAACACACTTCTTGCTGTTAACCCTTTACATAATTTACCTAAGGACACTAGTCCTCTTCCTAAAAGTCTATGAGATTCACTTTTCTCATTACAAATAGTTGTAAACAGTTCAACTTGCGGTGCCACATATAACCATTCATTACTCATATATAATGGTATCCAAAGGGTGTGAGCTAAAGGTAAGTACTTTACATTACAATTTTGAGGTAGTTCTTGGGTGTTTGGATGTAGTAATGTGGCTATACAATCCTGACCTGGAACATAAGTCAGAATAGGCATCGCTTCTGAACACACATAGGTTAACTTATTTGGATTATGACACTTTTCCAAGTCCATTACTGTTAGGTATCCATATTGTTGTCGTAGATTGTCCACAAAAATATAGTCTTTCGGATAGTCAATGAACTTTGCAGTCAAATTTGATTGCATAATCACTGGAAATGGCAATATTTTATACAACTGATATTGTTTCTCATGCAACAATGGTATTTTTGCAACATAAACCAACATTGATCCCTGAGAATAAATTGTTGGCTGGATCAAGGACAAAAGTTGTGAAGAAGGGAAAGGAGGGAACATCGTTAGATCTGGCATGCTTTCCTTTTTTAAAAGCTCTCTTATCTTTTGCACTGTGATAATTTGAGGCTGTAAAATTCCTTTTTGTGAATTCAAATATACGTTAATGAGAAGATCGAAAGTGTTTTGACACTCTTCAATCCCTCTTTGAATCTGTTGTATTAATTCATTTATTACCATACTTGTCTCCAGTTCATAACGTAAAGCTGCATTTTGTTTTGTTGTTTCTAATGACAACTTCTCTATTACTTCCTTAATTTTATTTTCATTTAATGCTACTTCTTTAACAGTGGAATTCATAGTGATCAGTGTAGATTTTAAAACAAGCATCTGTTCCGAAGCTATTCGCAAAAAATCCCTATGATCTGATTCTAAATGCCTTATGTGTTTAGCATAATTTTGAAGTTCATCTTTAGTAGCTGTTCCAAAAAGAAGATTTAATGCACTACCAATGAAATTTAGAGGGCTGCACTTGCGTCTAACATTTTTATTCAACCCTATCAAATCGCCTAAGACATCTTTTAGCCTGTCTATCACTTTACGTTTTGAATGAAGATACGGAATGGAAGGTTTACAATCGGTATACATATACCATGTTTCATTTTTTACCTTTTCACATGTTTGTATCAGAACTGTAATCTGTTGTTTTGTCTTTCTCCAGGGCTGTTTTACAGGTTCTAAATCTACATATGTTAAGAAACTCCACTCTGCTGGATAGGAATACAATGTTCCTACATGGTCGAAGTAAACGCCTGCCTGATTGCTAATTACTTTTACCTGAGCTTTTATCTCTTGTTCTTCAACCACTGTTCCTAACGCTTCTCCTTGAAGCTGTTCCTAACGCTTCTCCCTGAAGCTGTTCCTAACGCTTCTCCCTGAAGCTGTTCCCACCACCACAATAAAACGATCACCTTGATCAAATAACTAACCCTCATCTTCCATCGCACCTGCAAAATAAGGTTTGGTCCTATTAAAACGAGTTTCGATTTTCCTTTTACCTGTTATTTCTACCTTTTCAACGAAACATTTGGGCCCTTTACCTCGGTCACTTCATAAGGTCCGTTCCATAAACGATCTAGTTTCTTTCTTTGCTCATTATATACTAACACCAAATCTCCCTTGGCATATTTCCTTGCCTTTACAGTTTCATTAAATTTTTTACACTGTTTTTCTTTCCGCTCCTGTAAATTAGACCTTGCTTGTTGCCATGCTACTTGGAATTTCTGTTTAATTTCTCTCACTAAATCATCGTAATTATACAATGGCTGAGGCTCTCTTTGCAATATCCCTGGCAGATTTGCCCTTCTACCAAACAACAATTCATAAGGTGTATACTTGGTTGCAGTATGAGGGGTTGTGTTATATGTGAAGCTTGCAAAATTAACCCATTTATCCCAGTCAGTTTGTAACTTGTTTCCAAAACAACGCAAATATTCTACAATAACCTTATGTGATCTTTCCAAACTTCCATTGGTTTCTGGGTGGTAAACACTTGTGTGCAACTTCTTAATCTTAAGTAATTTGCAACAGTCTTGAAATACCTGACTCATAAACTGAGATCCTTGATCTGTTAAAATCTCATCAGGAATCCCATACCTAAGAATAATTTCATTCACAAATTTATCCGCCACAGTGTTTGCACTCTGATCTATCATGGGAATTACTATCAAATATTTAGTCAAATTGTCCTGACATGTTAATAAATATTTATTTCCTGAATCTGAAGTTGACAATGGACCTACAATATCCAAGTACACCTTATTCCAAGGTTGTGATTGTGTGTCTGTTATTTGCAATTCAGCTTTAGTGTTTGGAAGTGTCTGTTTGTTTAGTTGACAAGTCGAACATAGTTTTATGTAATTCTCTACATCCTTAAACATATTAGGCCAACAAGTGTACAATTTTAACCTTTCAGATGTTCTTTGAATACCCTGATGCCCTCCTATAGGACATACGTGCATCTCTTTCAGTAATCTCTGCTTTCTTTCTTTAGAAATTTCTTCCTCTGTTTTTAGAACAGCATTAATTTCTGGAAGGGGATACCTACTAAGCGCATCTGCGTTTACATTTTTGCTACCTGATTTATGCACTACTTGAAATTCATATTCTTCCAATAACAGTCTCCATCTAAGAAGTCTCGAACTCGGATCCTTAACATTGAAAATCCATAAAAGAGGTTTATGATCTGTTACCACTGTGAAATTTCTTCCTAGTAAGTATGGACGAAAATGCTTACAAGACCATACTATAGCTAGTAACTCTTTCTCCACTGTGCTATAGTTTATTTCCGCGTCATTCAATATCCTACTTGCGAAAGCTATAGGCCTATCGCTACCAATTTTCCCTTGACTTAGAATACTCCCAATTGCATAATTACTCGCATCAGTTGTCAAAACAAAGGGTTGTGTAAAGTCTGGAAATTGCAATACTGGATATTCCAACAATTTACCCTTTAATTCCTGAAAGCTTTGTTCCTGCCTTTCCGACCATTCCCATTCTGTTCCTTTTTTTAACAAATCATTAAGCGGTTTAGCAATTTTGCTAAATGCTGGAATAAATTTTCTATAATAACCTACCAAGCCTAAGAACGACTTTGGGTGTCTTTAGGTTTTGGAAATTTACTTATAGCTTCAACCTTCTTTGGATCAGGATAAACACCTTCTGCAGTAACTACGTGACCTAAATACTGCAATTCGCTTTTAAGAAATTCACATTTATCTGGTTCTAATTGCATTTGATTTTCTCGCAACTTTTGAAAAACTTGTCTTAACCGAGAATTATGATCCTGCAAAGTTTCACCAAAAATAATTACATCATCTAAGTAAACCAAACATCTAATTCCAATTAATTCCATCAATATGGTGTTCATTAACCTTTGAAAAGTAGTGGGGGCTGATTTTAATCCAAAGGGCATTCTAGTAAAATGAAAGTGACCTTGACTGGTGCTGAAGCCAGTTTTTGCTTGGTCCTCTGGTGCTAAGGGTATTTGCCAATAACCACTTGCACAATCTAAAGCCGAAAAGTAACGAGACCTTCCCAATTTATCTAGAATTTCCTGTATGTTGGGTAGAGGATAGCTATCACCTACTGTCACCTCGTTTAATTTCCTAAAGTCAATACAAATCCTCCATTTTCTAGTACCCGAAGCATCCACTTTCTTTGGAACTACCAAAATTGGAAAATTCCATGGGCTCGAACTCGGGACTATAATGTCCTGGTCTAGCATATCTTGCACTTGCTTATTTACCTCCTGTTGGTGCTGTTCTGATATTCTGTAATTCTTTAATGTGATATATCTACCAGGTGGTAAAGATGGTGTTGGGATGTGATGTGTTATTGCCTTAGTCTCTGTAAGCCTATCCCCTGGTAACCTAAATATATCGTTATATTCCAAACAAATTTCTTTCAACTCTTCTAACCCCTCTTTTACATGTGCAACCCTTAACTTAGAAAGCAGTAGTTCGCTTCTCCTTTCCTTCCTTATTCTAATTTCTTTCCCTTTTATATCAGACTTTGTCAATTGCGGAGTTACTGCCACTATTCTCTCATCTTCATTTAAATTAACTATTAAACAGCAAAACTTTCCTCCCTTACAGTTTACAATGCTTTCAGCACAAACTAAATTATCACCTACTTCCTGTTTCTTACAGTACCTTACACCTTGCTCTGATGTATCAAACTCTACTAAAACTTCACTCATCGGTTTTATTTTTATTGCCGCATGCTTCCACGGGACCCTTAATTCACCTTTGTGTGCCTCTAACCAATCCCTTCCTAGTAGCAGGTCTAATTTTTCAGGTAGATGCGAAACTACATAAAATTTATGATTCGGCCCAAACATTACGTTGCTGAAACTTATTTCTGCGCATCCAAAAACCTTGAATCTTTCCCCAGTTATTTTTTTGAAAACTAACTTCCTCTTTCTTTATTTTCTTTGACCGTAATGCTTCTTGTCTTACCAGAGAGACTGCTGACCCTGTGTCAATCAGTGCTTCTCCATAACCCTTCTTTAAATCATTACTTAATACAAAAACTACGTAAGGATTTTCCTGTACCCCATTAGTAACATTAAACTTATTTGCTAGGTTCTCTTTCACACCTATTTTGCTTGCTAGGTCCTCTTTCATACCTATTTTATTTGCTAGGTCCTCTTTCATACCTATTTTGTTTGTTAGGTCCTCTTTCATACCTATTTTGTTTGTCAGGTTCTCTTTCACACCTGGGTTGCAACCTTTACTTTAATTTGGACTTACCACAGGTTTCACAGGTAGCCCTACTGCCTGTTTCCCCTGTGCGAGACATTCCCTCGTCTCATGTCCAACTTTACGGCATGCCTTGCAGTAGGCCTTCCCTCTGCATTCTTTAGCAACATGCCCCTGTTTACCGCACCTAAAACACACTATAGGTGCTATCGCGTGAACCCCTGATGGTCCGCGCCTCACGTTCTCAGGCCTGCTCTTCACGCCCATGCGAGCACCCTGGAACTGGTGGGAACTGTTACTTGCCATTGCCCTTCTTTCTCCGTAATAACCCTTAAATTTTTCGCAAGACCTTTGTGCACTTTTCTCTTCTACTGCTAATTCTATTAATTGTTTCATCGACATTTGATCGCATTTCACCCTAACTATAGTTTTAACTTGCCCATCTGCCAAACCTTGTACAAAACATGCTCTACTTAAATGCACTATTATATCTCTGCCTCCCATTTTCCTATCATAATTCCAATTATTCATTATTTTTTTAAGTGGATCGTATTAAATCTTTTCTACTCTTGCTTCTCTACTGAGTTAAATTTTCATTGTGAGTCTGTTTGCTAGTAAACAACTTATTAGCATAATAATCTAACGTTCTGTGAACTGCATAGTGCGTTTCTAATTTTTTCTTTAACATTTTCCCAGGTAGCCCCCGCAGCGGGCATTTCCTTGGAGTTTAAGGTTACCTTAGCATCTCCAGTAATTCTAGCTAAAACAAATTTCAAAAATGTAGGATGATCTGCTGGAGACAAAATGCTATAAGCATTTTCCACATTGTCTATAAATTCCTGCAAATCTTTTGGATTTACGTCAAATTTTGTTTCCAATAATTTAACTGCAGTAGCTACTGACATAAAACTATTCGTTTCTTCCACCTCATCGTCCGGTTCTGTCGGAAGTTCTACCCTACTTCTACTTGCGAAAGACATGGCAAGGGTTACTTAGCCTGATTGTCTACGATTAACACAATGCCAGATTTAACGATGGTGAGGACTTACTTGGAAAGAATGAAGGGAGTCTCGCCGTCCCTCGGGACTGTCCAGGTGTAGTTGTCACCGCGAAGAAGGATAGCTGCAGGCTTGCTGAGTAGATCTGTGTCCCCTCGAGGACCCCAGCTGACAACCAGAGCCCAGGCTTGTTGACGAGCTCGACACCAGAAGGCGGACGGGCTGCGCCGGCCTCCGGCTAGAGGAAGCAAAGACGTTCGGAGTTTCGTGGGCGCCGTCCCTCCTGAAGTACTGCAGGTCTTCCACCTCGATGAAAGATCTGCGAAGTTCTAGAAGATGAAGATGAAGGTCTGATTCAGCTCTTCAGAAGACACCCTGAATCAGGAAGAAGTTCAGTCGAAGTCGAAGAAGTGCCGTCTTCTTGATTGCTTCGCCTTGTAATCGCCTTGTAATCCCACCGCTGCCACCAGATGTCGTGTAACGGTGTTTTGCACACACGACTATAGATTTTGGGATTGTAGGTAAGCCCCGAGCCTTAACTCGAGAACAAGGCAGCTCAGCAATTAATAAGGCACAATTCAAAGGTGAGAAGAAGTTTATTAGTAAAACTCGAAGAAATTGGTAAAGTCCTCGTTGAATACTGGCAACAGGTCTGCCAGCGTTACACAGACGACGTTCAGGACATAAGTAACATCAAATAATTTCCAACGGGGTGTCTTATAGCTTTAGGGCCGTTAACTCCCCCGTTGGGATAATTGCTTACGCAGCACAAAAAATAAAACAAGGTCCACACACTTTCTAGGCTGACTCATATAAGAGCGTTAGGTTATTTATGTTTTCCAGTTAAAAATAATTACAAAGTAAACATGGACGAGGGATGGTATCATATTACTTAGGGATGCTTTACGTTGGCATGTCACAGAAGTTGTATTTCTATACGACAGAATTAACTAAGTTTATGAATCAGTGAAATCATGGGACATACTCAAACATTTTGTTCTGGCACTCGTTTTTCTTATCTCTCCTTTATAGGTTTTAAGGTCCTTTAATCTGTTAGCAGTTAGGTCATATCCGACGATAAATAAAATGGGTGAAATACCCAAATGAGCCCAGGATGCATAGAGCTTGTAGCTACCCGACATTCATGTTTCAGGATAAGAGAAAACTTCTATGTTTCTAAAACTTCTAAATTCAGTTCAACATTTTAATGTAGAAATTACATAACAATTTAAAATCCTGAAAACACCATAATCCAGCTAACTGACCCTAGTGTATAGGGTAAACTCGGAGGGAGACATCTCGCGAACAAGTGGCTACCACCCCGTAGGAGGCAGGGATGAAGTGAGGGAACCACAAGGTGTCACAGGGTCGTAACTAGAAAGACGGCAGAGACGCGTGAAAGTCCCTAACAAATGCTGAGACCTCTTCATCCCGGCGCAAGGCGCACCCGAGCAGCAATCACATACCGCGTGTCCGGTGTCACACAGCACCTAGTGGGTCCGATAGATTTTGCACAGGCGTGCCCCGATGGAAGACAGTGGCCGCCCAAACGCCACCTAGCGCCGAGAACAGCAATTACCATACGCAAGCATCCGCGCCACCTGTCACTCGCCTGAAAACACACTGAAAGATGATATGGAGATGGAATGAAGGCAAATGAAATCGTAGTATAAAAGAATGCACCCCAGCATTCGCCTGCTGATATGGGGAAACCACGGGAAAACCCATGTCAGAGTGCGGGGCCACGAGGATCGTACCCACGACCTCCCGAATACGGGCCACAGGCCTTAGCGTCTGAGCCATCTCACTTATCACACATCACTTAACTCACCCTAACAGAAATTGACAGACTCGCTACCCTCACACAATCATTCGTGTCCTCCTGTCACTTGTAATTAAATTGTAATTACTGAAATATATTTCAGCCTCTATACAGAACTGTTTGGACAAACCCTGTGTGTTTGAGCTTGGCGGGAATCTGCTTCTTTTTAACAGCTGAGAATGGAAACATGGTACCTTCAACAAAACTGCAAATTTTAATAACCCGCAAAATGCTAGCTTTCATTACTTACATTTAACGTTTATATCTATTGAGCGTGCTCGGCTAGCAACATCAGGATTAAAAAGCTTAGCAACCTATTTTCGAAATGTTCTCCACGTGACCGTACACCTTTTGGTTCTTCGGCATAAACTCCAGTAAACACGTTATATTTTTCTCACTTTGATTTTTACATTTTCATTTGAAGGAGTCCATGAATTGCAAGATGTGGGTAACCATTCTCTAACACACCTAAAAGGTGCACCATGCTCAAAGTTAGCAAGTCATCCCACAACATATGTACAAAGGGAAAGAAGAGTCCTCAGACTAGGAAATCAATTTGCTCTGACTGAGACCTGAGCCACAAATTTAGCCTCACACTATAATTAAAACCAATAATATTCTCAGTAGGATCAAAGCTGTGATTTTTTCTTTACACTCAAAAAAGCAGTTTTTAAACGGGCTTTATTTATTTTAAATGCCGCCGTAATGCAGTAACATTTGTTAATTATGCTAATTTTCTCCGAATAAAGCGAACTGCTCCCCTTTTCACATTACCATTCCATCTTCCACAACAGTGGTGAAGTTGTAATTTCATAAACATTCCAAGAGCGTACAAACTCCGCAGTTCAGGTTTTCAAGGGAAAGAAAGCAAGAGAGAGAGAGAGAGAGAGAGAGAGAGAGAGAGAGAGAGAGATTTCATTCGAAAACATTCCAAATTTTGCATTTACGATATCTTACTAGCTGAAGTAGCCCGAGGGTTAACGATTTTATCCCTACTTAGGTTGCACTTACCCAATAGCCTTGTGTTTCTTTGGAGACATTCGCTTAAACCAAGAGTTAATGAAAACTCTATAAACACTATAAACAACAGAATACAGTAATAAAAATACCGAGAAAACACTATATAAAGCCAATGTTGAACTACCCCAAATACTACAGGAAGAAAAGCAAGCAGGGAAAGCTGTGTGAATGTAAAACATTCCATTTCTATTTGTCATATAGAAAATTGTATGAATTATTTGTAGAAGAGGAAGTAGAAAAAGAAATGCGATTGTGTTTCCTGAAAGAAATTTGAGTAGAGATACCCGTGTGAATGTAATGCTTTTTATTTAAATTTCAAATATATAGGAAATTATATGAATTGTTTGTAGAAAAAGGAGAAGAGAAGAAGTGTGATTGTTTCGTAAAAGAAAAGTGAGTAGGAATGTAAATGTGTTACGAAACAGAAATGCGAGCAGAGAAAACCGTGTGAATGTAATACGGTGCATTTCTATTTAAATCATAGAAAATTGTATGAATTGTATGTATGGGACGAGTAGAGGACATGTAAATTTGTTATGTAAAAGAGAAGCGAATAGAGAAAATTATATGAATGTAATATGTTACATAAAATGTATAGCATAAAGAAATTTCTCCATAAAAAATACATACGTGCCGAATTTTTCAGTGATCGGTCAAGCGGTTTGGAGATTAGCGGTTACATACATACACAGATCCATATACAGGGAGTCCCACAAAACAGCGACAACGCTTAGTATGTTGTGCAGGACGGCAAACTGACCGGTTTTCAAACAGGAACCCCTGTCCGGAAATGCCCGATTTGGACGCCGAAGTGCATTGAAGTCTGAGACAAACGGGTTTCGAACTGTGTACCTCCTACATCATTGCAGAGCTTGTATCGGCGATAGTAAGCTTCATGCACATTACCCAATATGCGTGGTTGTCTTTGAAAATGTTCAATTACTCCTCCGCTGACGTTACAGGAGTACCATTCACCATGTTCTTCATATAACTCCACAGAAAATAGTCGGGAGGTGTCAGATATGGTGACCGAGGCTGTACTGGAAACTTCACAAATAACGCACTCTATGGAAGAAGTTAGCGCATGCGCAGGAATGTTATTATGCTCGGGTCATTCATCCCGTGCAAAGGCCAAAGGGTTGCATAACTTCCTTATTAAAATACCAAAACGAAAGTTAAATTGAATTGAATCAATTTCGCATTTTATTGCATTTTCCAAACAGATTGAAAGGTGGCTTACAGATGATGAAAAGGAAAACACAAGAGTACAAGCCTTTATTGGCATTTCCCGCTCTATCACATTTGCGAAAAATCACCATCTCCTATTATCACTGAAAGCTTGTAATAGAATTAACATTGCAATCATCTACCACACTGTCAATTCTATTTGCACTACTCAACCTACTAGTATGAATTTATTAGATATTACACAAAATCGTGTAAAACAAGATACATAACTGCGTGCAAAGGCCACTGCATATCTACCAGGAATTAACGCTTAAAATGATAGATGGGCTTCTATGAAGCTGACCTTAACTGAATTATTGATATGGCATACTCCCCACTGTGAACGGACAATCTGAAGTGAAGCACGTCGCTCTATCGATCCACTATTATCCTATAAGGAAAGAAAGTGAATATTTCACGAGGTGTGTGTTGGCTTGCTTTGCAGCGGTTACTCTTTAAGTCTCTACTAGAGACTTATGTACATGGGAAGAACTTCTCTCAAGTCACTAATCTCCCCTAAGTGTGCAGGTAAACCGTAAACGCCATAGCACGATAGTTGATTTCACAATTGTTGTTTATGCAATCCTAGCATTAAAGGGCTTATTATGACGGCATAAATTGTGCGAAATTGCTCTATTTCTGGCACCAGTGTCTGGCACAAGACAGCAGTGACATCATCACCGCCACAACATAATTTTCCCCACTGTGCCTGCAAGAAAACCTGAAATCGTCACTCTCGCAAGTGCAGCAACATTCGAACATAAGAACCACCTTTGAATATACACACCAGAGAGTCGAAGGCATAAAAATCTTCGACTGAAATAAGAAAAGAGCACTTACAATCTAACTTTAAATTACTTACCATGTCTGAAAAGCGTGCCAGTAATGTGGTTTTATTAATGACACTGGCGCATTTTTTCGTTTCTCCATCCACAAAACTTTTCATATTCTTTTTCGTAAACATCTTTTGATTTTTCTGTAATTAATAAACGCTCACCACTGTTGGCTTCGTTCAAAATGTCAAGCGAAATACAATCCATATTTTCAATAGTTTTATCATTACCTTCCATATTCCTTATAGGTGTTGTAACAAATGAAACATCTGCTTAGCAACCATATTACGTCTTACATCTGTGGTCTCTGATAAATTGTAATGCTTCACTAGGAAAATTTATTTATTATTTTTACGTATTTTAATGCTATAATGCCATAAAACGTATGTAACTAATGCATAATCTTGTCATTGTAACTCTCGTAAAAACGTATACTCGTGTTGCAATCAGTCAGGTGCAACGTGGTCAGTACCTCACGTCCCCAGGCCGTTGTAGTACCGATCGTTAAACCAACAATCGGTACTTCCCAGTCAAGGATTGGTCCTAAAGCATCTCAATTTCTGCAAGAGAAAAATCAAAGGTTGAGTTAGGTTCGCCGCAAGCAACAATGTTACTGCAGCCAGCCTAGAATGCTAGTTGCTACTGCAAATGCCACAAGAAGGCAGTGGCGGCTCGCAGTCAAAATTTTAGGGTAGGCAAAGTGTAACAGTAACAACAAACAACAACAACAATAATAATAATAATAATAATAATAATAATAATAATAATAATAATAATAATAATAATGATAATAATAATGATGATAATAATGATGATAATAATGATAATAATAATAATAATAATAATAATAATAATAATAATAATAATAATATTAATAATAATAATAATAATAATAATAATAATAATAATAATAATAATAATAATAATAATAATAATAATAATAATAATAATAATAATAATAATAATAATAATAATAATAATAATAATAATAATAATAATAATAAACCCCGTTTATCCGAAATATAGGGGCGAAGTCATTGCGGATAACGCAAACAATATATTGTTTGGTTGTTTAATAAGAGCAGAGTGAATGAGTGTGACTTACGGACGAATTACCGCTAAAACTAAAATCACGAGTGTCGGCAGACTTTTTTCCAAGGGGGGGGGGGGCACATGTTGGAAATTTGCAATCATATAATACTAAATCATTATTTTACTGTCAAAATTTATAGTATGTGTTGCAGATAACCGTATTAATTTGTGCTAAACAAAAATTGTTCTTTACATCAAAATTAAAATAATAGTTTAAAAGTCAGTAACTGACTGCACATTAAGTTCACCAACTTCCAAGGGGGTGCCGTGGCCCCCCTTGCCCCCGTTTCGCGACGCCCATGACTAAAATAGCTTAAGAAATTGAAAAATTGTCTGACTGCAGCTTTGTGTTAAATAGCTAAAACACTCCTCTTTTCATTGTCAGTGCGCCGCGAAAGCGAAATTTGTAATAGTTCACTAATTAAGTCGGTCATACTGGTATTACACAGAGATAACGACAGATTCAGATCTCTGAGATCTTCGTTCGTGGAGTATGGCTGTTCGGGAAATGTCGCATAAATTCGAATTTGGGCAGGCAAGTGTTCGGACTGCTGGCAGACGCGTCTACGCATGCTCGGAGTGCATATACAGACGGAATGTTTCCTTATCCCTGTTCAAGGGCCTCGTACTGAGGAAATGGGGCCGGGCAGGCAGAGGTTAAGCTAGCCTGCTCTCCACTACCCAGGTTCCATGCGTATCATTTCTGCCGCGCGTTTCAAACACGCAGCGCAGTTTTGATGAATCGGAATTGAGATTAAAGAATTTGACCATGCGCTGGTCATTATAACCGAGAAAACTTTTCTTGAGCTGCAATTTAGGGGAAAATGACGGTTCAAATGATAAAATCCAGAATCATAGTTAAACATTATTTGTTGTTGTATTACGATAGGGTAGGCAACGCCTACCCTGCCTACCCTGAGGAGCCGCGCCTGCAAGAAGGTTGAGTACATCGTTAGTTTTCGATAGTGAAAGGCTCTTGCATAGACAAGAAACCTATTCTTAAAAGCTGAACATAGTATGGAATAAGCTTTTTAGAACCTCATAGGGGTTTCCTTTACCAGGGTGACATTTATGACATACAGGTTTGAGACTCCTCGAATGCTTTTTTCTGTTCTATTGTCTACCATTGTGTCTAGTTTCACTTGGCGTTTGTATTTTGGTTACATGTCCTGAATGTCTTAATGGGAACCTTCGATTTCATCCTGGCTCGATGTAGCAAGATTTTCGGAAAAAACTCCAAGTAGGTAATAACAGTTAAATTCTAAACTCGCTGGTATCCCAGATAGTGAGCCTTTCAGCATAAATGCAATCACAGTAAATATGTGTTTACTCCTAGGAATACAGTAGCTATGCTTCTGACTGTAGTCCTTTCTCCTGTTTTAATATCAGTCATTACTAGAGATGGAAAATTCACAAAAAAGAAAAACAAAATTGAACCACAGATCTTCCGGTCTCCGTCCGGTTGCTCTAACCACTAAACTACCATGACAACAGGCACACACGGCTAGGCTTAAGCGATAGTCAAATCATTTAAGAACTGCTCTCCATGTGTTGGCTTAGAAATTCCGTCCTATTTGCATGTACTGGAAAAGAAAAAGGAATCATGACTTCCCGTTTAAGAAAAGCGTATTTTAAAATTGAAATGTACATAACAGTAAAAGCTATATGGCAAAGCAGGTTAAGATAGAAAGGGTAAAGGACAGACAATGGAGGGGATACGTCACGCACTGCTACCTCCACAGAGATCTATTGTGGCTAACGCTCTCCAGGAGGAAGAGATGAAGTGCAAGAACCGCAGAAGGCCACAGGGCCGCAGGTAAATGGGACACAGACGCGCGGAAGTCCGTAACAAGTGCTGAGATCTCTTCATTCTGGCGGGTCCTATCCCTCCTGATTCAGTATTGACAAGCTTCCCCCCCACGAGTGGACAGCGACCACACAAGGTCACCCAGTGTCGTGAATTGCACTTACAATACGCAAGCATCCGCGCTACCTGTCCGGTCTGAGAGCGCACCTGAAAGATGATAAGGAAGAAAATGATGGAAAGGAAATGGTGATATGAATGTAAGCACTCTAACATTCACCTAAGTGACAACGGGAAACCATGAAAAACCCAAGTAAGAGTGCGCGGTCGGCGGGGATCGAACCGGCGACTTTCCGGAATGCGAGTCGCATACATTACCGCGTCGCCACCGCGCTCGCTAAGGTAAGTAAAGTAGAATAAAAAAAATGTTTTTGCATTTCAATGCAAAGGGAGCTTGACTAAAAATAACACTTCCTTATGTCTGGCTTTTGTGTAGTTTTCAGCACCTCCGCTATTTGTAATTGAGAAATAGCTTATTCAGTTTCTCCTGTCAGTGCCCACCAAACGGTTTATTTATGTAGTACGAGCTGGAAGATTATGTGGGTTATAAATTCGCAGGATAATGACTTCCTATCATGAAAACGGAGTGCAAATCTGTGCCAGCTGATACCACCCACGATGGTGCATCCTTCAGTGCATGATGCTTCCAGACAACTGCAACAAAATCTGAACGACAACCCATATAGACTTAAGTTCTTTAATCGAAATAGTTGTCTGTATGTTTAAATACAGAGTTGGTTTTATTTGTTTATTTAATTTTCTAGTTTTACTTTCTGTACCACTTATATAACAAGCAGAGAAAGTTAAGCATTCCACTAAAAAATTCAATACGAAAATTTAACTGAAATACATGTTTTAAGGTCGCCTTTAGAAAATATTTGCATGTGTATGTGAACCTAATGCACAACCAAATAACAAACTTGGTATTTAAGTTCAAAATGACACAAAGATTTTCAGGAGCATCCCCCATTCCAAATTATCCTTTACGTGGAAAATTGTTGGGTATTTTCGATGATCTCAAATTTAAGATGTGATTTTTTTCAGGGATACCATTTTTTGAGAAACTTCTTATTATTGTTTGAATTTCAAATCTTACCTTTTCTCAATGGGAAGTAGTTATTCTTTTTTATGCCCTGGCCATCCAAAGAGAATGTAACGTCAAAGCCATCACATAGTGATCAGCTTTTAAAATATTTTGAGTATCGCTTAAGCCTACCATACTCCCCTATTGACATTGTACCTATAAGGAAATATCTAATAAATCCATTTCTACACAAATTTATCCCTGTTAACATGAGGTGCATGGATAGCGTTTTAAGAAGAGTTTGTACATCAGATTTTTCTTTCTTCTTTTTAATTTTACTAAATTTTAACTTAATGGAAGGGGTTCTTAATTATGAGGATGTTACAATAGTGTGGAGGCTTGAAATTAGAACTACACTGCTTACATTCCTTTTAGAAATGATCATGAGTACAAATAGTTTCGCAAGATGAGGATTGATACCCTTGTTGCCACGATTGCTACATATAGCAGGCGTTTGTCCGGGCCATAATCTCCCCAAAACTGATGTACTTTTTGGGTAATGTGCCTGCAACTCCTATCTTTAGTCCAGTAACCTAGATCTATCTCTTGTGGTTGTATTTGTTCTTTTAATAGGAAATAGTGATTCACTGATGCCTTTTTTTTCTGCATCCATTTCTTGAGGCTGATCACAGTGGAACTTAAAGTGAACAGTAAGATCAAGGATCAATCTACTACCATCAGATGTCTTGTAGGCAATGGTGTCGATGCAGTTGGACAACCTAAGCGTTGGGTTAATCACGATTTTCAGTTAACCAAGCTGTCAAGAAGGCTGTGCTATCAGCGCATTAAAACAAGTTTCTATGTGTCAGTCGTTAGATCAGACTGTTCCAAATCCACGGGTTTGCGTATGGGTACACCGAATGCAGCGCATTGTTGCGCGGAGCACGGCTGAAGAGAGATTGGCGGCGGAGGATGACAGTCAATGAGTAACTGGGCGAAGGTCATAACAACCCCCGTTGCAGGTCACCGCCAATACCCATCATCCGTGACGGCAGCTTACCCCAGAGCACAGCTGTGCCGCATGTTGCAGGCTTACTCAAGCAAGGCGGCGAGTACGCCGCTGCTCACTGGCGAGCAGCTCGGCTGGAAGAAACAAACCAACTGCTGTCTTATTTTCCGTAATAAATTATTTATATACGAAATATTTAAACAAACATTAGCAAAATGAAAAAAAAAAAGTCAATGCAACTTAAAACTGTATAGTTGTACGTTCCTATGGCTTTACTAGAATGAACATATTTAATAGGCTTTTTAAATGTTTCTCTTTTTTTTTTTGGGGGGGGGGAGTTCCCCGGTAGTCAGTAGGCTAATGCTGGGAAGGACAATTACGTCCCCCATATTTCCTGTCCCCCCATTTAGCTCACTTCTCATGTCACTTCACGTTTCATCTGCTTGGTTGTTTCAGAGTTCTATATGTCGGAGGGAGTTTCGACGTGCATGGCAGGTGCTTGCTCTTGTAAATCCTTGTTCTCCGGTTCGGGGGAGGTCTTCGAGCCCCACACCCGCAAGGGGAGGGAGCCAGTGTACAAGCCGTTATCAGGAAGCTCCAATCTGTAGTTGTTAGAGACAACTAGTACACTCAAAAAGACAGACAAAAGTACACTCTGCTGTCGCCTCTCCTTAGGTTGGACCACCCTTTGTATCCTTTCATCTCAGCCCTCCCTCCCGGTGGCTCCCCGTCAGGGGCATACGCACAAATGATTGGTCCAGGGCTTATCTATCCTATCTAATAGGTAAGCACTAGAAAACGTGAAACCTAATATCAGGTGATAAACAGAGAAAATTAAGGGCCAGTTCATGCAAATATAATTATTTAAAATGTATGTGCGCTATATCTTAGTAAAAACGAGTAAATCTGGCCCTGCTTTGCTGCTCGATGTTCATTCAAAAACGTCATGACAGATATTCCTTGCTGGATAAATTTTAACGTTTACTCCAGTTGAAAGAATATACAATTTTAAATTTAAAAAATTAGAATAAAGTATGCATATAAACGTTTGTTACACCTTTGTCGTGCTCTGAAATGAACAGTAGTCGGTACTTAAGGCTGCGATAGGGCAGAACTGATAAAGCAGTTTAACGACAAAATTACGTAAGTCTTGTTGCTAGCGCCATTTATCATTTGGTTTCCGTGACGTTCAGCACGAAGCTGATTTGTTCTGGCCCCGTGTTTCGTGTGTGCGCTCAAATGCAAATATATGTACTGCAGCTTCTAGAACCTTTCACTGGGAAGCGAAACCAACTGAAATGAAAGTGTGAATAGCTAGGTTTATTAAAAGCTTTGACGTGTTACACAGACAGTCAAGTTTACCCAGAATTCGAAGACAAACCTAGAAAACAACCCCCTTCTAAACTCTTGGATATGTAGGGTTAAAATAAATGTTACACGAAATTTCGTGGTTGTTTCTTACCATAGGATTCTTTGGTCTATATAGTTTAGTTTAATCGGAGATAAATCTAGTATTTATAGCATTTTCTCAGTACCACAATTTTTAACATTTTATTACATGGTAATTATTATTTATTTATGCCAACAAACTTACTGTTGGTGTTTTTAAACACACAAGCCGTGTGTGGGCAAAGTTTAAGAGGTAGAACTGGAAGGTCTGTGGTTGAAATCCCAGTTGTGGCATTGAATTTTTAAGTTCCAGTTCTACCTCTTAAATTTTATTACATAATTTAAGAGAAAATTAATGTTAATAATGTTAATATATTAACAATTTAACAAGTATTTCTTGAGTTGCTGTAAATATAATTTCCAGTCGCGTCCTAAAGATTACGGAACTGTGTGTGTGTGTGTGTGTGTGTGTGTGTGTGTGTGTGTGTGTGTGTGTGTGTGTGTGTGTGTGTTGTAGTGTTGTAGTGTTGTAGTGTTTAACGCCCGCTTTTACTACTACGGCACCGCAGGCGGTGACACTGATGATACATGAAGATGGAGCACCGGTGGAATGAGATGGCGGGGGAAACCGGAGAACCCGGAGAAAACCCGCCCTGACGCCGCTTCGTCCACCACGAATACCACATGCGGGTCCCTGGGATCGAACTCGGGCCACCTAGGTGGTAGGCGAGCGCGCTAACCGCTCGGCCACGGCGCCGCCCAACGGAACAGTAAGATTTAATAGTGTTATACACGTAATTTTTGTCTGCTATAAAATGACGGGATGTAATCCAGTTCGAAATGACGCTCCTGGTGTGAGAGTTCGGGCTCGAACTCGGGTACTTTATATCTAAAAGTGTGCAGTTATCGGTTAGATATGTAACGCAGGAAAGGACAAACGGAAGGGCGTCTTATCTGTAAAAATGCTAAGGTCCGCAGAGGTCAATAAGCTTTCAAGGTTTTATTGTAAGCGTGTGTCCATTTTTTGCTTTTACGCCTAGGTTTGCACTTTCGATTTGCTAACCAATGCAGAATTGTGTGGATTTTGATCAAGCAAGTCTAACCTTTGAGAATTACGTTTATCCTGAAAACTGTAGATAAAATTTCAGGAAACGTGATACTACTTTAATTCAAAACGTGCTTAGGAAAATATCATAATCAATCATCTTGAACTAAATAAATATACTTTACAATAACTTTGCTTAAAAAGTAATTGAATGTCTAGCCACTATCACCTTTGGGTATTTAGTGTATAATAATTTACATAAACCCCCTTTTCTGCGTACATAAAACATGTATATTCATAGAAAGTGGAATCAGACTTGAAAATTTAATGTCTGTGCGGCTTAGTTGGTTAGACGCTGGCCTAATGATCCCAAGGTCGCGGGTTCAAACCTGGCCCAGACCGAGGGTTTTTAAGTGTGCTTAAAAACGACAGCTCCATGTCAGTAGATTTACTGACATGTGAAAAAACTCCTGCTGGATGAAGTTTCGTCACACCGGCGACGCTGATGTGATTCTGACAATTGGCAGCGTCGTTAAACAACTAAGTAATTTAATTTAATTTAATTTGAATGTCACCTATGGGACTCGAACCACAGACGTTCGCTTGTCCCTGCCGATGTTCTTCCGCTTGTGCTACCATAGCGAGACAGCCCTACGCGTATTAAACCTTCTCATATTCCAGATCAACTTTATTTTCAATTTAATACGAGTACCGTATGATTGAAGTCGAGTCACAGAAGTTGATGGTCATGAACTACGCTCTCGCCTGGTATTAGGAAAACATAAAAAGTTGCGGAGAACCTTTGGGTAGCTGAATAGGCATAGAAAACTGATTCATAATACATCCAAATCAAGATAGCATAGAACCTACGATATATTAAAAACTGGTTAGCTGAGATAAATGAGGTCAGTCAGCTAGTTTCTCCTGGCATGCTAATGTGAAAATCAACATGATGCACAAATTAAATGCATATTAAACAATAAAAACAAGTCAAGATGGAGAAAACACTGAAATGGTAAACTTTCAACCAAAAAAGATGCCCGTATTCCATGTCTAGCCAATAAAAACACTAAAAGTTAATGGTTATGATACGAGTAACTCCTAATAGACTACACAACAGCAAAAAGGTAGGTAAGCTTATGAAAAAACACATTTGCAATCAGAGCTTAGCTGGGTGGTAGGCGAGCGATCTAACCGCTCGGCCACAATAAATAAATTGGGGTGGAGGAAAATTCCTTAAACATCTTCGATGGAAAATGCTGAAGGTAAGTATCAAGTCTGATATTCATTTGATTTGGGGTTAAGCTGTTCAGTCACACAGGCGCGCGCGCCAAACTTCTATTAAAAGTGCCGTCTCTATTTACTGTAGGTACATACGTAACGGAGAGAAAGTAAAAAGAAATAATTAACAAAATGCCTGTCCGTTGACTTTCAGAATTGCTCCAATAACGGTTCCTCCTCGTTCTTCCTTCCTTCGTTCTTTCTTTCTTATTTTACAACTACTGTCCTTCTGAAACATATATTGAAATATTATAACAAGCAAACTTCGACAATTAAGTGACGTGTTTATCCTGCAAGTTCGTAACTACAGGACAGTGGGGCAATTTTTACTACGTTTTGAACATTTTAGAAAAAGGTCCCAGTGTGTGTGCGTGCGTATATCTGTGAACGGTATAACTCAAAAACAAAATGTCAGTATGTAACGAAAAGTTGGTATGTATGTTCAAGGATGGAACATGAACATTTTGAAGAAAATTTCTTCCATGCTAAACTACCTTTCACATGGAAAAATGTTTTGGACATTTTTTATTTTCTGAAAAATGGCTCTAACGATTTTTATCAAAATACCATGCGTTTTATGATATATTTATGGTAAATGAAATGTATATTTTGAATTTTCTGGCTATAGCCCATGCAGTCCCGTTTGCTATTGGTCACTTTTGTATAGCTGGTGAGCCCTAAGAAATGGACCAAATCTACTCGTAGTATACAAAAATGTGGGTCTCGTTAAAACACATAAAGTTATGTCCAAATTCTTCTTTGTCTGGAGTAAAACATATCTGAGACATGCTTTGTTATTTGTGTGAGTTTTGCAATACTTATACTTTTCTCAAGCGGAAGGTCGTTATTTACTTTTTTATCTCTTGGCTTTAAAAGATTTGACTATCGCTCAAAGTCCATATTTCCTGTATTCTCCCTGCAGCTACAAGAAATTTAGCAATAAAATAATTTCTGCAGAACTTTGTCTCAACTAACATGAAGAGTGCAACTGTGAAGAGTGCACATGTGAGTGCAACACATCATATTTTTTAAGTGGGTCATACCGGACGATGAGTGAAATGGGTGTGATATGGTGCTCAAAATGAACAAAGATCCATAGAGCTAAAGATTCGCTACATTCCCTTCTCAGCATTAACAAAACCCGAGAAAAGCCTTATCCGGGTAATTCACCCCTACCGAAATTCGAACTCTAGACCTCTTGGATGCGAGGCAGACAGGTTATTCGCACACTACGGAGGTGGACTTTAGCACGCTGTTATTACGCGTTATTGTTTCAGGCATCAACAAATTTGTTCCAAATGAAAGATTTCAAATTGCCACCACTTCCGCAGTTAGGCAGTTTAGCCATACCGCATGTTACTATTGCGGTTTCTTGGCACCTAGGAAGCCCATGTATTATTTTGCACAAGTCCACTACAGTAAGCTTCACCGAGCAAGCCTGCTCTAATTTTAATTGTTGCAGTGGGTGTTCTACTTGAGCAGCTGTACCAACAACCTTTCTCTGGCCTTAACTTTCACTTTCATTTAGATCAAGGTGATACTGATCCTAATGAAAACTATTATCTCACGGAAGAATTGGCACCTATGCCATAACTCATTGTGATGCTGTAGAATAACAGAGTACTACGAGCGAAGACTTGTCGCTTCTGTAATCAAGCAACCGAAGGTTAGACTATATTCTGCAACTGTGAAGTTTACATCAATCATCCTTCGCTCAGCTTATTTCCATCTATATGAAGTTGCTAAGAGTATAGAAGGAGGCGTCAATGTGCATGCTTTAATTCGGTGGAATGCAGTACATAGAAAAAGAACTGGATTCTTATACATTTCTAGCCGTGAACTCTGTTGGTAGATGCTCGCCCTAGATGAATATTGTGGAGTAGTTGTAGAGGTACACTCTTGCACCAGACCCTGCTTGGAAATTATAATTTGGTACAGCCATGAAAAGAATGATTGAGCGCATTAGGACAGCAGAATATTTCTATGTCCCACGTCGTGTTGTAGCGTGGTTTACACAAGTCATATTTCCAACATGCAGCTGAGTTTATTTATAGTGTCTTTCCGTATGGTATATGTGTGGGAGACAAATATACTGTGTCTTGAGTCACGACTCGCATTTGTATTTGCGAGTATGCATACAAATGTTAGTAGTCATTCTTCAGCACTTGCAGCAAACATAGCAATGAAGACGAATGTTTCGTTTGTTCCTTGTGAAGTTCCGCGCATTCATAAGCAGTGCATAATTAAGATTATTGTTCTTTCGTCAGTATGGATAATCAGTTTGTGGGCCAGTTCAATAGTTATATTTTCCGATGGCTAATGGTAGGTAAAGACAAACATTATGTAGTAAGGAACAGACATCACTATAATCGTAGTTGTATAGAAGCAAGCTTACACGGATTAGCTCACACTGTAAGCAGCGCCGAGCTCAGCCTGCCCGCAACTAGAGGCCCTTGCCCTTCAAAGGGAAACTACGGGCTATCTTTATTTTTATTTTTTAAAGGGTAGGTAGCATAACGAAACGCGCCATTCTTGCAAAAGGCAAATCATATGTTGATTCTTTAGCAAAAGTGAAATATACCTTTAGAATTCCACAACCTAGAATTTGTAGCCCTTCTAGGATCCCTTAGTACTTCGGGAAAAAAGAACGACTTACAAAGCGATTGTGAAAGCGACTCAGAGTCGATGAAGCGAATAAAAGACAAACGCTTTGTCTTGCTAATACTCAGGCTGCAGTCTTAATACTCGTACTATACCTTCGCCGGCCTTACTTTAAACTGCAATGTAAACAAAGTGCAAAATTGTATTCCTCCGCGGGTCCCTCGGTTGACAGACAGATGGGGCGACCTAACATGTGCGTCATGCGAACTGTCATCACCACATGAGTAGTTTCTGGCTTTCGAATTCTGCGTTGCACGGGAACTCCACTGCCATAGAAGGAAGAAAGGGGCGGATATATTCCATACTCTGAGGTAAAATAAAAAATAAGACGATCATGATGCTGGGTATTTCTCACAAAGCTTTGCAAATGCGTTTAAAACAAATCGCTTTTAACTACCTCGTAATGGTTTTCCTTGGCGATGCTTTACATACTGCACGACAGACGCCATTCGAATAAACTGTATGTTTCGCTCCTTCACTTACTTCTGTGGCTGCATGCACTTGCAGTTCGTATCGCGGTTAACAATAATGAATTTGTATATTAATATATTCCATTTATTGTCACTAAAAGATTTTCAAACTGTTTTTACAAATAGTTCTTGTAGTTATTTTAAATTTAATGTTATTTTGCATGTTAGTTAACGAACTATATTTTCATTGACATAGAAGTTGTGCGGTTCGATCACCCAAACACGTGCTATTGTTTACATTGCAGTTTAAAGTAAGGGCGGCTGTGGTATAGCTAACAAAGTAATACACTACATGTATTCAGTGGTACATTGAAACAATTCAAAAAGTATTTTTTCTTCTCTCTAAATACGCACTTCATCTCGAAGGATATTAGAGCTATTAACCTCAGGTAACTAAATATATGTAATACGCTTATCCTGTCATCATTACGAAACAGTTATCAAGTTAGAATTAAATAAAAACGTTAACATCGGAATCAAAATTGAGCCGTTCACTTCAGAACGCTGGGATTTAGTCTCCGTGATCACAGGATATATGTCTTGCTTCATAAGCTGCCTGGAACCATTTCCTTTAGCAAAGCGCTTGAATTCTATTGACATCCTATGAAACGAAATCTCGACTACAAACAGCATAACCTTGCGGCCTGATGGCTCGCGTGCTTGGGATTAATACATCTTGAATGAGAACAGTTTGAAGGTTTGAGTTCCTGAGAAAACGCTCATTGAGCATTGTTTCTATACTTAGAGTTACTCTGGTCATTTTCTCTTTGTTTCTAACATCGCAAAAAGACACGCAAAAGATTTCCGGTGAAATTCTCTCTTAGATTACATGCTCCTGCCTGAAGAGTGAAAAAAAGTGGGAATGAAAGTAATGTTTAGATAAAAGAAATAATTATTATTATTACTGATATTTCTAGCCAGAGTGTACTCCATAATGCACAGACACTGAAAGTTTCAGCTCAGTTTTCGAAAAAGAAAATTTAAATAAAAATATTCATCGAATATTAGTTAGGGGGCAATCTAAACCGTGAAGTAACGTGACATGAGTGATAGTATGGCCCCTTCCACTAGCGTCATCTTAGAAGAACAGTAGCTGTTTGTATAACTTTCAAACTGAAGGCTCTTCAGGAAATAGCATATAAAGAGCTAAGTTACTGGAGAAATATAATAGATATGGAGAGCGAAATAAAGAATGCTTTAACTTTCAAAGAAATATATCATTTATGAATATGTATATAAATACATAGGTTATAAATAGTATTGATAACATGTTTACTGAAACAAGCTGGTCCACATTAGACTATGTAGCATGTTACCAAAAGATTCGAGAAGGCGCAGATTGTTGAAATGTCTCTTAATTTCATGAATTGTCTATATTTCATTAATGATAGTTGTATATTAGAATGTATCAGAACATGTAACACTGAAGCGAATGTTCGTGATTTTGATTTTTTCTTCCTAGGATAAAAAGGCTCTTCCCTCCAGAGAAAATGCTTGGCTGTCTTCAAATGGCTGCCATAGCCTGATATAAGACATATCTAAGACTTGAGTATATCATATGTTCAACTCAGATTAAACTTGAGTTATCAAGCTGTAAATAGGGTTCCGGCTTCTTCTTGGGTTATTTAAGTACTCCTTATAATTATGTGAGGAACAATGATAACATTTCCGCAAAAGTTGTTACTAATCAAGGTGTGAGACAAGGGTGTACTTTATCACCTACACCTTCTAGTATTTATATTGACGACCTAGTGAGGAAATGGAAGCAACTAGTGAATTTAGGTTTTTAATATTTCAAATGACAACTTTTTTAAATATATTGTTTGCCAACGATTTGGTTATTCAAAATAGCGAGCCTACCCTGCAAAAAAAAAAAAAAAAAAAAAAAAAAAAAAAAAAAAAAAAAAAATCTATTTGTATGCTTAGTGAAATTTGTGAGCAGTATAATATGAAAAGTTCTTGTATAAAAACAGTGGTAATGGCATTCATAGGGAAAGAACCGATTAGAACAAAAATAGTTGTAAATAACCGTTGTGTAGAACAGGCGAACCATTTTAACTACTTGGGAAGCGATGTTGGTTATCATAAGGAATGCGACGTGGACAATAAAATATCCAAATTTCAGAGAGTGTGTAGCACAAATATTAGAACATTAAGATACAAAAAGCGCGAAGAAACAAAAAAATTTACAAAGTTATGCGTGTGTCTATACTAGCATACGGAAGTGAGACTTGTGAGTGAGTGAGTGAGTGAGTGAGTGAGTGAGTGAGTGAGTGAGTGTGAGTGAATGAGTGAGTGAGTGTGTGTGGAGTTTAAGGGCTCGTCTACAATGACGTCATTTGGGTCCGGTGAGACTTCGACATTAACTAAAAATGAAATTTCAGAAATGAAATTCTTAAGAAGTGTGAAGGATTGTACGAAGAGGGACTTAATAACAAATGAACGTATAAGAGAAGATTTAGGAATGTTTAATATAAATGAAAGGTTAAAAGACTATAAACAAAAGTAGAAAGAGCATGTTGAAAGAATGCCAGATATCAGATCTACTAAACAATAATGCAATATTATATTAAAGGAAGAAGATCGATGGACAGACCCAGGATACGATGGCTGGAGGACTTTGAAGGCGAAACAGGCACTTGATTGCCTTTGCCATGAAGTGAAGAAGAAGAGCTCCAAAAATAAACTTAATTGCAAGTATAGAAAAATGTTAATTTGTTTAACAACCCTTACACAATTCGGTTACGAGACAGTGAATGAAAAGGGTGGAAGAATCGTCAAATAAGAAGGTGTGCAATCAGCTGAGACTTTTGACTATTAACCAGAAGAAAGAGACATGTGCATGGTATTTTTTTCCTAAAAATACGTTTTCAGGGTTCCTTATAACGTAGTACACTGTTTTCGGTGGACTGCAATACAAAAGTGGCAGGTAGAGAAATGGCGATGAAAATAAACCATATGGTATAGAGAGAAATACAGTCGTTACAGTGTTAACCTTGGACATGTATTGAAAATTCTTGACGCAGTGTAGTATAATGAATTTACATAAACGGCCTAACACAATGATACCAAGTCTAGGACATTCACCCAAAACTTGCTGAGCCGTGTCTGGGAAGCCTCGCTCACTCGCTCGCATTCGGTTACAGGTCGATGGTCTCCACTCCAAACTTTCTTCTCTTTCTTTTTTACTTCGTTTTCTCGCTTCTCCTTTACCAACGGATATCTCTGCTTCAGTTGATGTTTATTTGCTTCCCTTGTGTGTGTTTTAAACTCTCCAATACAAATAAATCTGCAGTCAACAAAACACCATCTTCCACTTACTCTATCACTAAAGGTTTTGCTGAAATGCATATTGCATGTGACCTTGTTGCTTTGGCTTTAAATTATATACATTATTAGCTTTAAGCCCCCCCCCCCCCAAAAAAAAAGAAGAGAAAAAGGTGGAATTTCTTTATAATATATATGTTCTACATCCTAATTGTATGCGTATTCTTACCATTTATTTTAAATAAATAAATGGTTGGGTAAGTAATATTCCATTTTGATGACCATGAAACTAAAATATTTAAATATATTTTGAAAAACTCTTACTGTAATACATACACTTTCTTCATTGATTAACAATTCATAAGTGTCACACTACTTAAATGTTTGCGCAGAAATTCTTCCAAGTATTCACGACATTAGATATAAGATGCTAAAAAACTCAGGCTGGCCCCCTAGCTCACTGGGTAGACATCTGTCTGCTGTGCAAGGGTCCTGGGTTCATTCCTGGCTGGAGAGTGGGAAGCTTTCTTTAACTAGTATTATTTTCCATCCTCCCTAGTCTGGAAGTATGAATGGGATTGTGTGCGCGTGTGTGTGTGTGTGTGTGTGTGTGTGTGTGTGTGTGTGTGTGTGTGTGTGTGTGTGTGTGTGTGTGTGTGTGTGTGTGTGTGTGTGTGTGTGTGTGTGTGTGTGTGTGTGTGTGTGTGTGTGTGTGTGTGTGTGTGTGTGTGTGTGTGTGTGTGTGTGTGTGTGTGTGTGTGTGTGTGTGTGTGTGTGTGTGTGTGTGTGTGTGTGTGTGTGTGTGTGTGTGTGTGTGTGTGTGTGTGTGTGTGTGTGTGTGTGTGTGTGTGTGTGTGTGTGTGTGTGTGTGTGTGTGTGTGTGTGTGTGTGTGTGTGTGTGTGTGTGTGTGTGTGTGTGTGTGTGTGTGTGTGTGTGTGTGTGTGTGTGTGTGTGTGTGTGTGTGTGTGTGTGTGTGTGTGTGTGTGTGTGTGTGTGTGTGTGTGTGTGTGTGTGTGTGTGTGTGTGTGTGTGTGTGTGTGTGTGTGTGTGTGTGTGTGTGTGTGTGTGTGTGTGTGTGTGTGTGTGTGTGTGTGTGTGTGTGTGTGTGTGTGTGTGTGTGTGTGTGTGTGTGTGTGTGTGTGTGTGTGTGTGTGTGTGTGTGTGTGTGTGTGTGTGTGTGTGTGTGTGTGTGTGTGTGTGTGTGTGTGTGTGTGTGTGTGTGTGTGTGTGTGTGTGTGTGTGTGTGTGTGTGTGTGTGTGTGTGTGTGTGTGTGTGTGTGTGTGTGTGTGTGTGTGTGTGTGTGTGTGTGTGTGTGTGTGTGTGTGTGTGTGTGTGTGTGTGTGTGTGTGTGTGTGTGTGTGTGTGTGTGTGTGTGTGTGTGTGTGTGTGTGTGTGTGTGTGTGTGTGTGTGTGTGTGTGTGTGTGTGTGTGTGTGTGTGTGTGTGTGTGTGTGTGTGTGTGTGTGTGTGTGTGTGTGTGTGTGTGTGTGTGTGTGTGTGTGTGTGTGTGTGTGTGTGTGTGTGTGTGTGTGTGTGTGTGTGTGTGTGTGTGTGTGTGTGTGTGTGTGTGTGTGTGTGTGTGTGTGTGTGTGTGTGTGTGTGTGTGTGTGTGTGTGTGTGTGTGTGTGTGTGTGTGTGTGTGTGTGTGTGTGTGTGTGTGTGTGTGTGTGTGTGTGTGTGTGTGTGTGTGTGTGTGTGTGTGTGTGTGTGTGTGTGTGTGTGTGTGTGTGTGTGTGTGTGTGTGTGTGTGTGTGTGTGTGTGTGTGTGTGTGTGTGTGTGTGTGTGTGTGTGTGTGTGTGTGTGTGTGTGTGTGTGTGTGTGTGTGTGTGTGTGTGTGTGTGTGTGTGTGTGTGTGTGTGTGTGTGTGTGTGTGTGTGTGTGTGTGTGTGTGTGTGTGTGTGTGTGTGTGTGTGTGTGTGTGTGTGTGTGTGTGTGTGTGTGTGTGTGTGTGTGTGTGTGTGTGTGTGTGTGTGTGTGTGTGTGTGTGTGTGTGTGTGTGTGTGTGTGTGTGTGTGTGTGTGTGTGTGTGTGTGTGTGTGTGTGTGTGTGTGTGTGTGTGTGTGTGTGTGTGTGTGTGTGTGTGTGTGTGTGTGTGTGTGTGTGTGTGTGTGTGTGTGTGTGTGTGTGTGTGTGTGTGTGTGTGTGTGTGTGTGTGTGTGTGTGTGTGTGTGTGTGTGTGTGTGTGTGTGTGTGTGTGTGTGTGTGTGTGTGTGTGTGTGTGTGTGTGTGTGTGTGTGTGTGTGTGTGTGTGTGTGTGTGTGTGTGTGTGTGTGTGTGTGTGTGTGTGTGTGTGTGTGTGTGTGTGTGTGTGTGTGTGTGTGTGTGTGTGTGTGTGTGTGTGTGTGTGTGTGTGTGTGTGTGTGAATTTAATGTAAATGGAATATAAATGGAACATTATAAAATACTACATTTTACTATTTTTGCTAGCTCTAATGAAGAAAGGGAGAAAAATAAATAAAGCAAGTGGCTAAATTTCAAACTGATTTCATACATGATGCAATAAAGTTCAACAAACACTGCAACGAATATTCCAGAAAGGGACAATGTTCAACAAAAGTAATTTGACATAAATGGTATATTCTAATGGAGTTCTGCATTTACCCTGTGGAACGGTTTTTCAGTTTTTGTCTAAATGCTGTGTTTTCCCAGTTATAAATTATTCATTTTGAATGAAGAGGACTTAACAGTTTACTCACAGAAAAGTCAGGATATGCATTTCATTCATCATTCCAATACGTCAAACGTGATACATTTAAAATAGCTTTGCCTTCATGGGATCTTCATGACTTAGCGTACTCGTGCTTCCAAGAAATGAAAACTGCTCTCTCCATTTCTTTTGAGCCCTACCAAGACCTCTTCTGACAACTGGCTGATAGTGGATTTGGGATGCGAATTTCACTATATCTATTCTATTCTTTCAACCTCTTATTAATTCATTAGAGTAATTTTAAATAAGTAAAAAGGGGGAACAGAATGCCATGTACAGAAATGTTGAGGATAAAAAAAGCTGATGACAATATTTGTCTTGTTTGCTTGAAATGCATCTGACTGCAAACAAACTTTGGTAATCGTTTGCGTTTTGGAGATAAGCCAGACAACAGACGCATCTCACCTCTGTCTACTTATACATGTTTCATATTTGGTTGTGTAAATTTGTAAAGCAGTTGATTATTGTATTGCTACACGAGTGTCTCTACTACAGATATGATTACAATCGGTTGTCAATGTGATTTCCACTGATGTCCTAACACAGTAATAGATTGGTGGTCTCTCGACAACCAATTCACGGCGTTGTGTATTACCCAATTCTTTCACACAGATAGTGCACCTGACTTTCATGTTCAACAATCTGGACTGCAAGTTGTGCAATCGATTGGATTTTTATCCGAATATGGAGATGGTGTGTTCACCAAAGTTGCATAAAATTATAGAATCCCCCCCCCCCCCATTAAAAAAAAAAAACAGTACTGCAGTTTAGGGTGTGGGACCTAGTGTCACTGTGTAGATGTGGCGCCCAACGTTTCTTTGTTACACCTTGGTGACTGCAGTGGTGAATAGAGCAGAACCGTTCATAACACCCGTTCCGTTACCCTTGATGAGAAGATAGAAACACATTCTTTCACATTTCCAGCTGCACTTAATTACTTCAAGGATCCGGATGCTCTAAAATCTTCGATTAGAATACCGAATACTTGAATCTCTAAATAAAACCCGCATATGCCCTTATAACGTCTTTCTCAGTGTACCGTCTTTGATTGTGCTGCCGGCTTCACTTATAGTACTACAACTATGTACACCTATTCTTAAGATTTCTATAGAACATTTTATTCGTGTAATTTCTGCTGCTTCTTCTAGACAATATTAAAATGTGTCAAATATACGGAACATTTTCTAAGTAACTATACAATCTAGACAGTTGAACTTTCTACAGTTTGTAGGCGTAATATTCTTATAATAACTGAAATATCAGCCTTTCAAAAAGTTGAATTGTTTTTGAATATTATTTTTTCTTTTAACATTTCTTTTCCCACAGTTTAGAGTACGTATTTGTTAAAAATTCTAACAGATGTTAATTATTTCAAAACCCTTATTTCAGTGTATGTTAAACATAAACACAAACAACTCCTAAAATTTTGAGAACAAAATATTAACGACTGAGAAAATATTCCTTATGTTTGGAAAAATCGAACTTAGGTGAAATGAGCTCCAAAGGTGAAACATCTAATCGCTAAATATGTGTTTTATTTCTTCCATTATGGCAAGTGGCAAACTTTGGGGACGGTTATATTTATCTCCTATAACCAACTGTCTACACCAATTTTGTATACAAACCATGATTGTGGTTGTCATTTGTCCACAATGTATAGAAGTATACTGCCCACAATGATTTTCTAATTTTTCTTCCACATTTTCTGGATTTTGTCTTATTCCAACATTATATTACCTCTGCACCCTACCAATGACATTATCTGTGAGTCTAAGTCTTCCATCAACTGTCCTTCCATCACTCAGAACTTTTCCCCTCAAAGAAACCTTCAGTAGTCCACAACCCATCCACACATTCCAGTTTTCCAATTCTCAAATTTTCTCCATGTGGCTGTAGTGCTACAATTTCATTATATGCTTTAGTGTCACCATCTCTTAAGTAGATGGGTGGTGTAGCGCACTTTATGGTACTTTTCAGACCACCGAAATATTTGTTTAACTCCTGAAACTTCCATTCCTCTACCAGTGCTACTGTAATTAACTGTACGAAATTGTGTGTAACCATTCCCATATTTTAATAATTAACCTACTTGTAGAATAGATATTGGAGCAATTCAAACGTCTAATGAAGAAAGAACTTCATATCTTCGTATAAGATAATAATCCAAAAATTGATATTTTTTTTACTGAGAATCCATCCTGTATCCCCTTAATTTGATTTCTGATTTCTCCTAAGCTTCTAGTCTGTCTCCTGCCTTCTCTTTCTGCTTCAATTCTATTTCTGCTTTCTTCTAATTCTTTTCTAGCTACTTCCCTAGCTGGTTGTATATCTTGGTTTGCTACTTCCCTTTCTGTTTCTGATTTCCCTCAAATTTCTGCTTTCTACTTCTGATTTTTACCGACTTTTTTGTAAATTTTCTTTTCAGATTTTTCGATTACTTTGCTTATTTTCTTTCCTAATATTTTCTGATTCTTCCCTAACCCGTTCTCTATTGTCTTTGATTTCATTTTAACATTATTTATTCCCCCTTGAACGTCTTTCTTGAATACCTGTAATATTTGCGATTGATTTTTAACTTCTTTCCTCCTGTCTGGGTGGCTCAGTTGGTTAGACGCTGACCTACTGATCCTAAAGTCGCAGGTTCAAATTCGGCCCAGACCGATGGTTTTTAAGTGTGCTTAAAAACGACAGCTCCATGTCAGTAGATTTACTGGCATGTAAAATAACTCCTGCGGGACGAAATTCCGGCACACCGGCGACGCTGAGGTGATCCTGGCAATTGACAGCGCCCTTAAACAAAATAATTCTCTCTCTCTCTCACTCTCTCTCTCTCTCTCTTGCGATATCTGGATGTTAATCTCCATCTTTTCTTCTAACCTATGGTAAACATTTTCTGTTTTCTCTCTCAACTTATTACCTACACCTATATCAGGATCAGTACACCACATTGCCACAATTCAACAGTAACCGCTTGTAATTGGCTTCACATTACTAAGAGTTGTCTGTTAAACTACAGACCGAAGTTATTCGTTAAAATATTCTTCAATAGTTTTCTCTTATAGTAAGGAAACCAATTATGTTCTCTTAATTTGCCCTAAATATTAATATATGCGGTGTCGTTTGCAACCATTTCCAAAGTTGGCAAGATTAACTTTCTTCTCATTTGGTTTGACACGTGTTTCCAAAACATGTCTTCGCTTGCATGGAAATGATGCAGATGCTGACTAATATCCTCGTTCCTTTGCTGTTTATATCTATCCTTTCTTTAAAAAATTATACTATGATTGAGTCGTGCGTGATATTCTTGATTGTGAAGGCCTTTAACCCAGGCTTTTTCTACTGGACTAGTTGACTGTCCGATGTTGCACGTGTAGTTTTATTAACTCGAATGACGAAATAATTTCCTTTACCTTCCCCCATTGTTTATAGAATAATGGTATCATGAGCTATGAGGTTTTTATGCTGAATTCTCCACTTTGCCCCTTTAAATTGTAACTTCATATGGGCTCGCTGTAACTGATGATGGATGAAAAGTTTATGCAAGAGGATGCGCAACTTCGAGGAAATCAATTTATGTTAGGGAAAATCGCCTGTTTTATGTGCATTCCACTCCTCCTTTCTTCTTTCTAGCCATTCAGTCACCGATATATGTATGTCTGTTTCATGTTTGTTTTAAGAGGTTAGTAATTATAATACAGCATTTAAATAACATTTTATAGGCCATATCATCCTTTAATTTGTGAAATAGTCTTAATAAATACAACTCCTGATAGTAAAATTCTCTAAATAAATTGACAATCTTTGGTGGCATTACTTATGATAATTATTACAGTAGGTTAAATCTTAAACAGCTGTGCGATATATTTGGTCCCCTAGCTATTTAATAACAAAGGTACATAGTACTCGCATAATACAGAAACTTTTAACATAGTAGGTACGTATATAACGTAATAGAGGTAAAGCTGCACTCTAGGCTTTCGAAAAGACACTCTGTGATCATAGAGAAAACTAATCTCATTTCTGTTAATTAAAAAATATCTGCTCACTGATTTCCACAGTTTCTCTCTTTGTAAAATTATTTAAATGTTCTTCTGACGAAGTTGATTATACGATAAATACGAGCAAAGGAAATAAAGCAACACTTTCTTACACGAGAATTATTAAAATACTTTGACACTCTTACCGCATGTGTATCGTAGGGTTATAACCATATTTGATTCTCTTTCTCTTTGTTACTGTAACTTTGTTGCTCAAGCGTGACCATCTATAACTCCATCCAGCCTTAGATCCACACCTTGTATCCCTCCGCGATAACCTAGTGTTCGCATCAGCTGCGACTAGCACAAACAAACACCACGTGGGCTCATGCCTTGTGTTCATGATGCAACAGAACGATATTTACTCGGGAGTTTTAGGAATAGCGCTGCTATCGCGTTACATTCAAGTAGCCTTTATCAGGATTATCATACATCTTAAAAACTCACAGATAATCGCCGATATTTAAGGTACTATATTTTGTGGTGTGCTTTGGTTTCGGCGTATCGCGGTTTAGTTGTTTACGGCTTGTATTTACATCAAGTGTGGATCTAAGGGTGCAGCGATTTTACATACATATATAATGCTTGGAATAAAATATGCGCGGCATCTGAGAACTCAAAGTAAAGTGTGCGAGTAGTAATAAAAGGAGCGATGGCTGTTTAATTGAACCTATCTGAACTGTATGATAAAACGGATATTCTAAAAATCTGATGTGTTGCACAAGCATGACTTTCTCTACCCTTGTACTAACCATTCTTACAAACTCCTATTCCTATATCTTCTTCGTGTTAGTTGACATAAACGTTTGCAGAAATTATGTATTCCAAAACTCACACAAATAACAAGGCATATCTCCGACATGGTTCACTCTACAAAAAATGTATTTCGACATAAATTGCGTGTTTTATCAAGAACTGCATTGTTGTATAGTAAGGTTTGGTCCATCTCTTACGGTTTACCAACTATGCAAAAGCCATCCAGAGTAAACAGGACTACATAGGCTATAGCCATAACATTCAAAATATACATTTCATTTCCCATAAAAATATCGCAAACATATGGCATTTTAATGAAAACTGTTAGAGCCATTTTTGAGAAAATCAAAATTTTCGAAAAATTTTCCATATAAAGGTGGAGGAATTTTTTCAAAAGTCTTTGTGTTGCATTCTTAAAAGATATTAAAATTAAATACCAACTTTGGTTTTTAACCGACTTTTCGTTAATGAGTTATGCTGTCCACAGACTGACAGACACACACACAGACACTGACACGCGCGCGGACCTCTTTCAAAAAAATGCTTTTTTTGGATTCCGGGGGCCTCAAAACATACATTTCCGGTGAAATACTGACATCAAATTTTTGGGTGGAATACAATACTTCATCTTACTATACGTAGTAGAGAAAATAATAGGATTTAAAGGAAACGATAGAGGGAGTGATATGTCGATTTACGTTTCTATACGGAAAGATCTTACTCATTAGGGGAATAGGAAATAAAAATTGTTTGTAGCTATGACTGCCGAGCATGAACGCCATAATATAAGGTTAGGTTAAGCAAGTGCATCGTAAACATATCTTTGATTTAACGTCGTTTCCAATTTAGCTACATTGCGCCAAGCACATCATAATGTTGCTTTGGCGAATAAACCTGTCAATAATGAAAACTATAAGGATATTAAGAAAATGTTAAGGTTTTTACTTTCTATACCACATAGGGGAAAGGGACTAAAAGTATGCGGTTTTTAAATGTCATTTTGTTGCGTCATATTGGTAAGAGATGTTTACATGATACCAATAGAGAATATCAATTATGTCTAATGAACAGTTTCTAAAATTAAAATTAATATAGTTGGATAAATAGTACTTAAATAACATTATTATTTTTATCGTTATCATTATTATCATTATTATTGTTGTTCTTTAACATAATATGATAAATAAGTTAATATAAACCATGCAATATAGCTATATGCTATGGGGTATGATTGTTTTTATTTTTACTTTACTTGATTACCTCCCCTTATGTGGGACTTAACACTCCTAGGACATACAAGCCTGTGCCTAAGGCCAGACGCCTGTCGGGGAGCACAGGAACCTATGGACCGGACAGAGTGAAGGCCAGGAAGCGGGTGGTCGGCCCAGCACCAGGTATGATAGTGAGGAAGAGGATGATATGAAATGTAGGCGAATTCCATGATTGGAAAGGTGATAGAATAAGTGGCGGGGGAAACCGGAGAACCCGGAGAAACCCTGCCCTGACGCCGCTTCGTCCACTATGAATACCACATGCGGGTCCCTGGGATCGAACCCGGGCCGCCTAGGTGGTACGCAAACGCTCTAGCTGCTGCTGCTGCTCGGCCACGGCAGCGCCTATGGGTCACGATGATTAGATTTAAAAAAAAAAAAAGTACTTGAATAATTTACAAATGCAACATCCTGCAAATGCGTACTCTAGAACAACCTATGGTCTAAGAGAACGCAACTATGACGTACAACAGCGTGCTTTCTCAAATGCTTTCTGACACAAGTACTACTCTGTCCAAATTACAAACTTTTTCTGATGGATTTATCTGTAGAACATTTTTCATGGCGATAATTTTGCCAGTACGAAGCGCAAATATAAAAACCTCGAGTGGTATTTGTTTAGAGTGTCCCGTGAAATAATTATCAATTCATTTATTTAATACTATTCAATATTGATAGTGATTTAAAAGTAAACAACTTAAAATAATATTCATACATTTTAATTAGGATTTATTTTCACAGCTGATACTACAACTAATCGAGTAGGTTGTGAGAACAACAACAATAATTTTAGCGTTTGATCCATAGAAATGAGGAATTAGACATACGATGAATATAAACGAACGAATTTGTGGATATGAAGGTTATATTTCTTAATTTATTGACAATTTTTGAGCGATGGCCCGCATTTATTTGTAAATATGGCCATACAGGTGCGCTGGTATGTCCTGTACTATTCACCAACCTCTGTTCTTTTTCGTAATGTTTGACTTCGCCTCTTCAATTGAAATATCAATATCCTCACCAGAATATTTGCCAAATCTTTCGTCTGCCATTTTTAGGTCACGTTAATTTTTTTCCTGCGCATGAATACTTCAGAAATGTAAGAAAATGTTTAGGCTGGCAGAACCTCGATAGGGATTTTATATAATGTTGTGTAACTGGTAAACGATGAGAGATAGACGCACTGGGTACAAAATGCAAATCTCTTTAAAATACACAATATATTTAAAATAATAGTGTGGCAGTAGCCAGTCCCGAGATGTAGTTATTATTCATTTAAATTTGACAACACTGTTGTTATTTTAAAATGTCACCATTCAGTTGTTATTCTGATGTCACGGAAAGAGCATAGAATTTCTAGGCCAGCGCATTGCGGCTAGCTTTTAAACATTTGACTATCGATTCGACTTTTTTTGTTTTGTTTTTTGTAGTGTTTAACGCCCGCTTTTATTACATACGACACCGCAGGCGGTGACACTGATGGTATGGGAATGAATATGGAGCACCGGTGGAATAAGATGGTGGGGGAAACCGGAGAACCCGGAGGAAACCCGCCCCAGCGCCACTTCGTCCACCAAAAATTCCACATGGATTCGATTTGCTGTATCCCTACTTTAGCTGTAGAGAAATGTGTAATGAAACTAGGATTAACCTAAAGGAGATAAGTAAAATAAGATTTCATAAGTATAGTGTGTGCAAACTTAATAAAAATAAACAGTAGCAGGTGAAGGAAGTAATTTGAATGTAACAGATCAGATTTTAGGTAATTGTTATTTTGCTCTGACAAGAGCTGATGAATGCTGTTCACGTTGCATAATTGTTAACCGGAAGGGCTGCGTTCCTTTGGGAAAGGTTTAGCAGCTGTATTCGCCATGCTAACGTACAAATTGGTGGGCTAGGAACAACCGGTCGAATTCGTGACCAGTATAAACATTACTGCCCACCCTCGTCTCTTGTCTTAGATCCCCGGTGAAAGCTGATTGGAAATTAGACGAAAGCGGTTCTACTCTGTGCAAATATTGCGTTTAATAACCGCTTTCAGAATCAACAAATGATCCATGCGAAATCCAGAGCGTAAACATTTCAAAAGTTGTGTGATCTCTTACTAAGCTTTCTTTTGATTCATCTGGGTGGTCTTACAATCTCAGACGTATATCTGTCAATTATGAAACTTTGTTTTGTTCCATTTACATCCCGCCTTTAACTACGATGGTTATATCAGCTTCCCCTGTGGAACATGTTGCCTTATGGCAATGGTGTTACTCTTTTAACGGTGGGTGTTCAGTCTTTAGGGATGTTATACGTTAAATTCACACATATTCACACTTTTGTTCATACTTCCAGACTCTGGGAAAGTTCGGGAATAATCTTGACTAGAGAAATATTCCGACGCCCCCAGCCGGAAATCGAACCCGGGACCCCTTGCACAGTAAGCAGGTGGTGTACCGACTGAGCTACGGGCCAACTATACCTATCATTAGCGTGAGGAAGTGTATGATATGAAATGACGAGTGTGTATGTGGTGGTCAAGGGCACGTCAACAACTTGGTCATAAGAGCCCGTGAAATGACGATGAAATGAATGAAAGGAAAGATGATCATGGAGCAGTTTGTGGAATGAATGGCGGGAGAAACCGTAGAAAACCCGCGCAAACGGCGCTTTGTCCATCCTGCCTATGACGGTGACGTCACCCAACAACAATATTAATATAATATTAATAGTACACGTAATTTCGGTATTTTAGTTGATTAGTATGGTAATAAAACAAATAAAACAGCATTTTAGAATATCTAAAATACACTAAACCGTCCGATGGACCCCAAGGTTAGATACTCGTAAAAATACTGTAAATATATTAAGATATAATTAAACCGATCGAGATGGCTCCACGGGAGGTCGTGGGTTCGATTCGAGACCGACCTTCCTGACCCGAGGGGTTTTTCGGGAGTTTCCACGGGTCACCAGGCAAATGCTTGGAAAGATTTCATCTGACGAATTTTGTGTCCTTTCATTTCACTTCATTAATCATTTCATTATTCATACCTCGGGTTCTTTCAGGGATGCTAGTGTCAGTGAAGGCGTTAGGTGCAGCTTGGCAGGGATGATATGAGCAAACCCTCGTTGGTGGGCTCCGGAGGGGGGCGGGGTGGGAGTCCCTTTGAGAGGACATGGAAGACTTCGAAGAGTCGTCATAGTTGGTAAACCTTAGTGGTCTCTGTCAATGTCTGTGCCGCTAGTCTGGATCTAGCCGCCCGGTGTCTCCTCTCACCTCATTCTTCTTCCTGGGGTATCCCCTTGTGGACATAGGTACACTAAACACAGTTTCAGTGCCGAACCCAATTTGTATGTCTCCTCTTCCTCTTCCTTAATAATAAAACATTTAAATTTGTGCGTTAAATTTAGATTACTTTCACTATCCAGGGTTCTTTATGTTCACATTTGTTCTGAAAACTTATTTTTCTGCCTATTTCAGGTTAACTGAAACAAACGTTTGTAGAAATTCCTTCATTATGCTTTTGGTTGTATGTACATGAAGATTCAGTAGAGTGAAGGAATAGTCAAATATTTAGAAACCTGGTCACTGGTAGCATTGAAAATCCATACTCTTTCAATTACGTCACGAACAGTGAATTGACACTTTAAAAATTATTGAAAGATTCGGGCCAAGAGCAACCAATATCTCAAAATTTAACTAGATTTTGTTCAGTTCTTGCAATTTTGCATTTTTACGAAATTACACGAAGTTCAATCAGAATGATGTAGGATTGTAGGCTTTAGGCTATAGTACAAAATTCAACCACGACCTTCCAAATGCGGGTGCCACGCGCTAACGCCTGCGTCACCTCGTTCTGCAGTCTCTTCACACTTCCAGAGCCCAACTTAACCTTATCATCAGGGTTTACCGTAAACGAAACAGACGTACTGCTTAAATTTCATAAAATCAATGCCCACCGTTGCTAATTCCTCATTAATCCTTGTCAAACTCCACCATTCATGTAGTTAATTTCACCAGCAGCACACCTAGAGGGCCTATTAAGAACAGTTTTACCACATTTGAGACTCCAAAGGATCAGATAAGAAGATAGGGTTATTTATGTGACTTGAAGCGTACATCGGCGAGTGCAAGCACCAACAAAGGTAAACATCTCGCTCTTATTTGGAACGAATTTATAGCAAGGCGCCTAAAAGTGATTATAATCTCGTCCCTATTGAACAGCATGTTAAGCAATACCACCAAGAGTGCATTTCGTTTCTCCCGTGCAATTTCTCTCGAAACCGGTCTTGCGAGTGTAGGAGGTAACTTGTCGATACCTATCGCTGTAGCAATGAAATACTTTGATACCTACCATGTGTACATTTTCACGCTGCTCGGACATGCTTCATACCTCGTTCCCACATTTCCAACCTTGATGTAATGATTATGTAAATGACTATTAGCAGCTGTAGTGCCTTGGAAACATAGACACGAATTAAGTGTGAGTATATCGTGCATTTCCATTCTACTCATTACTTTCTCTGTCAGTTTGACCGTAAGGTACCCATAATCCCGATATTGAAAATGTACCATAAACATAGGTTATGAGGCCAATAATGATAACAACAATAGTAATAATAATAATAATAATAATAATAATAATAATAATAATAATAATAATAATAATAATAATAATAATAATAATATATAATAATAATAATAAATGTGACAAAATCAGTCCAGTTACTTTTTTATCTCTTTATTGTCCACTAAACTTTTGCACAAACACGCAGTTTTCTTCTCGTCAATAACACAGTTTACAGTCTTTCGTGCTAGCATATCTTACTAATATTTACTTCTCTTAACCTTGTCTCAGTCCTTTCAGTGTCTTTCTTCACTTTCTTTGTCTCTCTACGACGATATGATCATTTAACGCTCGTTAAATCTTCTTTTCGCCACACCGACACACGCAAGCTGTCTCACACTCACTGACACGCTGAATGACTGTAATTGTAACTCTCCCCCCTCTCTGTCTCACGCTGTTTCCTCGCTTCCTTATATAGCGGGGATGACGTCACATGGACCTTTCACCAACTGTAGCTGTTATTGGTTGAAGCTTTTTCCACAATTTCAGCAGCACTGGAATGTTACGGGTACATTGTAGTTAAACAGACTGATCTGCACATCACAAATTGTAACGTGAACATCGCCTAAACCATTGCAGCCATAATCATAATTTTTGCACTGCACATTGCTGGAGTAGAGTATATGTGAAAATCAAGTTTGTAGGTCCAAAACAAGGCATTTACATTTACATCCACGTAAATTAATTTACATAAAAAATAATTTTGGAATGCTGAACTTCACTTAGGTACACTTAGTTGATAAACCCTCTATTCTAATGAATTTAAACTTGTGATGAACCCAGAAAGCAGTATTTCTAACCAAATGTGTGGTTTAGTTTTTCAAAAGTCCAATTTCATAGCGAAATTTGCTGTTTATATATGATTTTTAAAAATAGCTCTATTTTGTAATACCTAATATAATGTTCAAATTGTATGTAAAATATGGCAAAACTGCTCCACTAATTTGTCTATATGATGTTTTAGCACCTCAGAAATTTTCAGCCTCCTGGAGTTTTGACAAAAAAAAAAAAATGGCACCTACATGTAGAAAATTATATGTTACTGGAAATGCAACAACAAAAAACTAAAATAAAGGAGAACGGCGTGGTGTGCGTGGTATGTTACTTAAATGCGATTTTGACAACTATAAATTGTACAACAAGCCATGTGCTATATATTGGTGGATGCGGAAGAGAATGGAGATTTCAATGGTGAAAAAAAAAGTCCGATGTGTTGCACTCAAATGACATTTTGTACCCTTGCATAAACTATTCTTACAAATTAGTATTTATTTATACCAACAATCTTACTGATGGTGTTTTTAAACACAACATAGACTCTCCACTTACCAGGCGGGCCCTCTAACCGTTAAGCTACTGTGATAACCTGCCAAAATGACAGTGAGTTCTCCAACCGATTCGTATTTCTCCCGGTAAACTACAAAGGCAGTCTCACAGTAGAGACAATTGGCGACTTACTATCGTAAGCATACACTTTATGGCAGGTTGTCTCAGTAGCTTAATGGTTAGAACACCCGTCTGGTAAACGGAGGGTCTGTGGTTCAAATCCCAGCTGTGGCATTGAATTTTTCAGTTCCGATTCTACCTCTCAAGTTTTTCCTAAAAACGTTTATTCCTGTATCTACTTCAGGTTAATCGAGATAAACATTTGTACAAATTATGTTATTGCTAATTTCCTTGTAGGTGCAGAGGGAATACAGTAGGCTTCAAGCTAGTGGTATTTAACCTTTTTTCTCCGCGTATTCCCAAAGGCTATTTTCAATTTCAGCCTGTACCCCTAGGCCTAGCCCTAGAGTTATACTTAATTCAAATTATAAATAAACATGTATAAAATAAATTATAATATGTATAACTTATTTAGTACTACACAAAGAAGGATTAAATTAAATTTTACGTACCTCCTAAGGAGTCTTGGCGTAGCCCCGGTTGAATATCACTGCTTTAAGCGATAGTCAAAGGGTCGTTATATGATGACTAAAGCCACAATGTTTAGTACCGCATCGTGCGTAGGAGTGTCGGTTATGCCGTGAGTGTGTTCGCCCAGACCGAGAGGCAAGCCATCAGCACTGAACGAAACAGCCCCATGCACACGGTAAGGTGACTAAGAATTGTGGCTTTAATGATGACTGAAATTCCGTTCTCTTTGCATGACCAAGAGATAAAAAAATGAATAACGACCTATCATTTGAGAACGGTCTATAAATATTACAAAATTCTGACAAATAAAAATGAATGTCTACGAAATGATTCACTTCACAAAAAAGATCATTTTACATATACTGTGTGTCTTAATGGGGTTTCAATTAAAATCGCTACAGTCATTTTTGAGAAAATCAACCTTTTTTAATAATTTTCCGTGTAAAAGGTAGTTCAGGATGGAGGAATTTTCTTCGAGTTGCAATTTTGAAAGATATTAAACTTAAATACAAACTTTGGTTTGTAAGCGACATTTGGTTTTTGAATTATGCTGTTCTCAGACACATACAGACATGTATGTACATTTTTTTCTAAAAATGCTTTTTCTGGATTTGTGGGGCCTCAAAACATGTTTCCGGTGAAACCTCAACATGGAATTTTTTGGGTCGGGCACAATACTTTCACTACCATACATAGTAGAGAAGTTAAAAAACACTATTTTCTTGACCTCGGAAACGACAATGTGCCCTTAAGTGTTCGTTCTCTTGTTTCTCGTGAGCTCTTGCGAGGAGTACGTAATACGATGAGCAACAACAACCTTTCAGCAGTTGTGTTGCTTCTGCCTACATGATGAACATTACTCAATCAGTTACCACTGCTGGTGAGCCTTTATTGTGATTAATGGGAATAGAAAATAAATCATGATAGTAGCGAAATTCTGTGACTGTTACACATGAGGCTTTTTTATATCTCAATTTAGATGGTAAATATAGCAATGGAAAACTACGTGTACAAGGTTCACACTACGCTATCTTTTGTGGTCCCTTGCTCTGTTTGTTTACCGCCACTGATTCAGCACCATGGTCAGCATTTATCCCCTTGGTGCGCAAGTAAATGTCCCTTTATTGTATTTTCTACTGAGAAAAGCCACCAAGCCACAGGATGTGAGCCTGAATCTTCTAGGTAGAAATCGGCTATGTCGCAACAAACCTGAGTTCGCTTTATTTCAGCGTGGCATTTATTTGTATTCATGTTTTTACATTATTAATTATATAGAGCGTCCTAAACAGGGAACAGTGATTATTATTGGATCGTCAAGGTTCAATGAATATGTTTTTGATTACCTATAGTTGTGTTGCGTTGGAAAAATATTTCGAAAAATGTAGAACGACAAAAGAAATGTGACTATGTCTTTCAATGTGATACTTGTTTTAAAATGATAAATTAAGACTGCTTTTCTAAATAAACGCTGTCATTCTGGTTAATTAATTATTCTAAAAGTTTCTGTTTACTTATTGATTTACTATTTAACGCTCCTTGGCGTTTTTCGCCTCTGTTTTTGTGAAATCCTGTTTTTTGTGGGAGAAGAACGTTAACTAAATAACAATTTTAGTCGCAATTGTGAAGAGTCATTTCCAAGATACAAATATTTCATAAACACCATCATTTCAGCTGTAAAACGTCTAATGCTAAACGTAGGCCTCCCCCATAGATACCCAGTTTGACGTTTTCGTCGAGCATTTGTTCTATTATGGAGCTCAGTTCTTTGCTGCTGCGATTGACTCCAAGGCTTTAACACATTCGCCAAGGTCCTTTATCTTTGCGTCCAGTTCTTCCATGACTTTCTTTACTCTGGCCAGTCGCTCGTTAGTATTCTTCAATAGATCTACCTTCACATATTACATATTCCCGTCTTCTTCTTTTCTGTTTCGGAGTTTACATTTTCAGTTTGCCTTCCATTTTTTATTTCACTTTGTCCATCTTTTTTCCTATATTTTCTATTCCGTAGTTTACATTTTTCCAATTCGGTTTTCATATTTGTTTCCTCTGCCGCATTCCAGAATTCATTTCATTACCCATTATGTCCATCTTGGCTAACATTTATTTCATCAACTGTTCCATATCGCGCTTTTCGGCGCACTCCTGACATCAATTGTGATTACTTTACTTTTTTAACTATTTCTTTATTTTTTATTAAAGCACCGGAGCAACACTAAGCAAAAGCACTGTTGAACAATAACAAATGCTACAGGAAGAAAAGCTGGTTGATAAAGCCATGTGAATGTACTACGCATTTCTGTTTCAATCATATAGAAAATTGTATGAATTGTTCGTAATTGTTCGCTGAAACGGGAGTAGTGATAGAAATGTGATTGTGTTTAGTAAAATAAAAATGAGTAGAAAAACCGTGTGAATGTTATGCGTTACACTTATATTCCAAGTGCATGGAAAAATGTATGTTTGTAGAAGAGGGAGTAGTATGTTAGGTAAAAGAAAAAGGAGTAGAGAAAACCATGTGAACGTAATACGTTGGGTGGTAAAATGGATTGCATGAAAACCTTCGCTATGAAAACAATTAGATATATCACTTTTCATGGCGATCGGTTAACCTGTTTTGGAATTTACTCACTCTTCAACATACGATATGCATAGGCGTTGGTATGTATGAGTTGATAAGCGATAGGGAATAACATGTGAATTGTTACGTAAAACAATAGTGAGTAGAGAAAATAGTATGAATATAATACGTTGTATTTCTTTTTCAAACATATCAAATTGTATGAATTATATGTTGAAGGGCGAGTAGCGAAAGAAGACTGATGGTGCCTCGTAAAGGAAGAATTAGTCCAGGAAGTCGTGTGAATGTAATACATTGCATTTATATTTCAATCATAGAATATTATATAAATTGTATGTTGAAGGGCAAACAGGATAAATGAACATACTACGTAAAAGAAATGCGAGTAGAAAACCATCTGAAAGTAATATATTGTGTAGTAAAATTGCTACCATAAAAAATTTCCCCATGAAAAAATACATATACGTGCCGAATTTCGCGGTGATCGGTTAAGCGGTTTTCGAGCTTAACAGTTAGATATATACAAACATCCAAGTTGTATAGATTATATGAATTGTTTGTAGAAGAGTGAGTAGAGAAAGAGATGTGAATGTGTTACCTAAAAGTGAGCATAGTAAACAGTGTGAATGTAATACGCAGCATTTCTATTACAAACATGCACAAAATTGTATGACTTATTTCTAGAAGAGTGTGTAGAGAAACAATTATGAATGTGTTTCCCAAAAGCAAGTAGAGAAAACAGTGTGCATGTAATACGTAGCATTTCTATTTCAAACATGCACGAAAATATATGACTTATTTGTAGAAGAGTGAGTAGAGAGGGATGTGAATGCGTTACCTAAAAGTGAGTAGAGAAAACAGTATGAATATAATATGTAGCATTTCTATTTCAAACATACAGAAAATTGCATGACTTATTTGTAGAAGAGTGAGTAGAGAAAGAGATATGAATATGTTAGCATTTCTATTTCAAACATACAGAACATGGTATGACTTATTTTAAAAGCGGGGATAAAGGTGTTTTTGGTGCAAAATCACGTTTTTTATGCAAATTGTTTATAGAAGAGTGAGCAGAGAAAGAAATGTGAATGTGTTACCTAAAAGTGAGAGGCGAAAACAGTGTGAATGTAATAGCATTTATATTTCAAACATATAGAACATGGTATGACTTATTGTAAATGTGCGGATAAAAATGTTTTTTGGTGCAAAACCACGTTTTTATGGAAAATTGTTTATAGAAGAGTGAGTAGAGAAAGAGATATGAATGTGTTACCTAAAAGTGAGAGGCGAAAACAGTGTGAATGTAATAGCATTTATATTTCAAACATATAGAACATGGTATGACTTATTGTAAATGTGCGGATAAAAATGTTTTTTGGTGCAAAACCACGTTTTTATGGAAAATTGTTTATAGAAGAGTGAGTAGAGAAAGAGATGTGAATGTGTTTCCTAAAAGTGAGTAGAGAAAACGCTGTCAATGTAATATGCATGTATACAAAAATTTAATCAAATCTTTAGTTATTTCTGAAATACCGTGAGTATATACAAGAATTGCATCGTAGAGGCGGGAATAAAAACTGTTATTTTTATGTAAAATCGCGTTTTTTCGGGAATTACACCTACATAGCTGAACTTAAAAAGCAAAACCCTATCTGATTACAAAATTTGATCGAAACCGTTAGAGGCGTTTCCAAGTTGCGCGGAATAATAATAATATATATTGTCGCCCATTGCATTATTGTCGGCACTACCGCAAAGGAGCCGAAGGAAAGAGACAGATAATGGCCGCTTGCCGAAAGAGAGAAAGGGATAGAGACTTCTGGAATTTTCTGCTTTGTATTTCACCGCAATACAAACTTTCCTGAAGTTTCCAGAATAGTGCCTGGGAGATATAAATAGCGGTAAAGTGTGAGAAGGGACAGTTTTTGTGTTACTAATTCGGTAATTAAATTAAATTATTTTGTTGTTTAACGACGCTGTCAATTACCAGGATCACATCAGCGTCGCCGGTATGCCGGAATTTTGTCCCACAGGAGTTCTTTTACATGCCAGTAAATCTACTGACATGGAGCTGTCGTTTTTAAGCACACTTAAAAACCATCGGCCTGGGCCGGGTTTGAACCCGCGACCTTGGGAACAGTAGGCCAGCGTCTAACCAACTGAGCCACCCAGACCGACTACTAATTCGGAGCCGTGCTGTTGGTGAATCGGTAAAGACTTTCTTGCTGTTGCAACGAGTGTACAAAGTTACTGTTTACGGAAATAAAAGTGTTTCTTTATCCCGACTACATCTGTCTTCTTTACTTTACACCCACGAGTCACACAAGAATTGCTCGTTTAAATATATAAGATTTGTTTGCCTGGGCTTAAGATGGCAACTCTGAAGGTGGTTGGATTTGCTCAGTTCAATGTGATGGTTATCGTAGCAAAAGAATTTTAAACAAATAAAACTAATCTGTTTAAATTTGGTTTGATTAGACAGTTTATTCTACTACTTTCCTGTTTACCTCCACTAATACCAGGAATATCTGGAACAAGGGATCGACTGATTGTTATTCTGAGAGTACTTTTTAAATTCCAATCAGAAATACTCACACGCAATCTAATTTTCGTACAATTCAAAAGGGGAAAGAAACCTTTCATATATACGTATGTAACCAAATATAGAAATAAGCTTACTTACTGCTGCTCAGTAACATCCTATAATGAAAACAAAATATACCTATGTTTAATTCATACAAATTATAATTGCAATGTATAAAATTTGCTATACCTAAAAGCCACATGTTTTCATCAACAGATATTGTTGACCAACGTTGAGTCGAATTGAATCAAGTTGCCACGGTGCACGGCGCAGGGAAGCTTTGCACGTTGCATCGCTCCCGGTGCAATTTAAATCTTTGACAGACCCTGCTCTAACTGTAGGTTAGATTCAAAAATTACTTAATTCGGAAGTAGAACATTTAGCATGGCTATTTTCATTACATAAAAATGTATTTGCACAACAGGAAGCAGAGTAGTACTGGTCAGCTATCAGCCGCAATTAAACTTTGCATCTGCCATAAATAAACATGCGTTTTAATCGAAATATTTGTAGTTTGCTTACTTAATTTTACTCTAAATTTTGCTCGTATTGTTTTAGAGCTTAATTTTTATTCAGGAATTAGTTGCTATGGCAGACACAACATTTAATGGCAGCTGACACCTGATCATTATTATTCTCTTTCCTGTAATGTAAATAAATTTTGTGGACGCAAATGGTATTTGTATAACCGTTTTACAGCGTGTTTAACTACGCAACACCGCATGGTGCTGTCAGCCTGTGATTGGATGTTGTGTTGAGCCACCCGCCATTACATTTTGTATCAGTCATAATAACTGTAAAGCATACCTACTTGTTTCGGCCTATCTGTTCCTTTTGCTCTCGAGTATGTGGATTAAACTATACCGTTGTGATAAATTCACAGTCCCCACTTAGTCCCACCTTAGGTTCGCCTAAGGTCCAAGCCTTTGTCCAGTTAATATTTAATATCATTGCATCAGAAAAGTTTTAGAATTGTTTCTGACTCATAAAAAGTAGGTCGGTTGTATCTAAAGCTGTTTTGTGTTGTTTCAACAGATATGGAAAACGAGTGCTTCCCCTGTATACCCCTCAACACCGCTACTGGAAGAACCGCAGATGCTTCTATCGTCATCGTCAAGGACGAGCCAATGAGCGAACCCGGTTCTCCAGACTCCAGCCCAATGTCCCCCGCTTCGCCAGCGCCAAGGCCGCCTGTGCAACACACAGAGCAACACAACAATAAGGTAAGTGTGCCTGCGTTTACCAAGTGGGCGTGGTTCAGACCAGGTGTGCGTCTCTTCTTTGTAGGTGATTGTATGCAGAAACCAATCATTTTACTCTGCGGCTGCTTATTTCAGCCACTTTTTACTTTCTCTACTACGCATAGTAAGTAGAGGAAGTATTGTATTCCACTCAAAAATTCCATGTCGAGATTTCACCGGAAATGTATGTTTCGAAGCCCACTGAATCCAAAAAGGCCACTTTTAGAAAAAGGTCCGCATACGCGCGCGCGTGTGTGTGTGTCAGTCTGTGGGCAGCATAACTCAAAAACGAAAAGTTGATTAAAAACCAAAGTTGGTATTTAAGTTTAATGCCTTTGAAGGATGGGACACGAAGATTTAGAAGAAAATTCCTCCACCCTAAACTCGACGGGCCCTTAAACCTGACACACTCACTCATTCATTCAACCCTAAACTACCCTTTACATGGACAATGCCTTATGTTTAAGATATTTTGTATTTTCTGGCTATAGCCTCCTATGTAGTCCTGTTTACTCTGTATGACTTTGTATAACTGGTAAAACGTAAAAGATAGACCAAATCTTACTATACAAAAATGTAGATCTTGCTAAAACACACAATTTATGTCCAAATAATTTGTGTGTACAGTGAACCATTTCGGAGATATTCCTTCTTATGTGTGTGTTTTGGAATACTTAAACTTTCATCAAATGGAACATCATTATTCATTTTTATGTCAGCCGTGCAAAGAGAACGGAATCTCAAAGCTTCAAAAGATTTGACTATCGCTGAAAGCCTGCTGCATTCCCATACTCCCCTTGCACCTACAAGGAAATGAGCAATAAGATAATTTGTACAAATGTTTATCTCAACTAACACGAAGAAGATATAGGAATAAGAGTTTGTAAGAATGGTTAGTACAAGAGTAGAGAAAGTCATGTGAGTGCAAGACATCAGATTTTTTTCATTATTATTAACATAGGGTGAGTCGCATTGAGACGTATTATAAAGCAGTAATTAATCCATATCTTTTCATTAACTTGAATTTTTCTACTTTGTTTTATATGCTTATATGCTTGTAGTAAGTTGTTATAGCAGGGTAATAGTATGAATTCAAATATTGGTAATGGAAACATAATTGTTATAGCAGAGTAGAATAATAGTCTGAATTCATATATTGGTAATGGAAATATAATTGTTATAGCAGAGTAGAATAATAGTCTGAATTCATATATTGGCAATGGAAATATAATTGTTATAGAAGAGTAGAATAATAGTATGAATTCATATATTGGTAATGGAAATATAATTGTTATAGAAGAGTAGAATAATAGTATGAATTCATATATTGGTAATGGAAATATAATATGTGAGAAATAGTTTTAAGCAGACGTATTCTACAGAAGTTGGAAATACTGGTATATGTGGCTGTCTGGAAGTTGACCTTCAACCCCAAGGGGGACACGAGGAAGGGTGTAGCATTCCCAGACGCCTGTCACATAACAGTTTATGGTTATTAGGGATAGTGTGCTTACCCAGAGAATATTGTGGAAGGATATATAAACCTTAGTGACCATGGAAGGGATGTCTTTTGACCCGCCATTGTCGACCAGTCCACATCTGATGGTGTATCCTCTACCCATATTCCTTTAAGCTGTTCCGTACTCTATGTAAATAAATCCTTTAATACCAATTGTTGTGTGATTTCGAGTGGAATATCCAGGAAACCTCACCTATTTGCTCCCGCTCGGCACTCAACCAGACAATCCTATCAAACCTCACCTACTGGCAGGTGCCAGGTGCGAGAAGGATACAACAAAGTAGAGGAAGCGTTTATCCCGTAATTTCTCCCAAAAATTCGATACCGAGATTTCGCGGACATATAGGTACATTTCCTAAATCCGAAAAAAAAATTGAAAAAGGTGTGTATGTGGGGAGAGAGAGAGTGAGAGTGAGACTTTTAAGTAGAAAGGAGGAGGAGAAGATCTAGAAGAAGGACAAAAAGAGAAGGAAGAGGAAGAAAGAAAGGAACTCCTGCCATCCCAAACTAACCTCTACATGAAAAAACTTTCCAAAGTGTTTTTTCGCAAAAATGTTGATTAAATTATTATATGTTTAAGATATTTTCATGGCAGAAATGTATATGCTGAACTTTCAGGAACATAGCCTCTGAAGTTCCATTCATTCCGAACGACTTTTGCGTAACTCGTAAGCCGTAATATAGAAAATTTAGATTCCCTTAAAGACAAAATTATTTAAGGCAACTGGTACTTTCTTTTTCTTTCTTTATTTCTTCTTCTTAGTTTTAGTCAACCATTTCCGAGATATTCCTTCTTATTAGCTTGAATTTTCCAATCCTTATACTTTCGTCAGTTATCCGTATTTTTGTTCCTCTTTATACATAGAGAACGACATTTGCATTTCAAAGTCATCACACAGCGACCAGCTCTTAAAAAATTTCACTATCGTTTATGCGTTCTGTATATTCCCTTATTCCCATTTTACCTACAAGGAAATATAATAAAAGTATTTCCACAAATGTTTACCTCGATTAACATGAAATAGATAGGATGTATAGAATGTATGAGTATTCGTTGAAGAATGTGTAGAGAAGGCATGTGAGTACAACACAAGATTTGTCCTTTGTACGTACTTGTCTTTTACTATTAAATTTGCTTATCCTCTTGCCTATCTACTCCACACCTCTTGTTGAGCTTTTCTAAGTACCGGAAGCCAGAGAAACTTGTTCTGTGACATCACAGAGTTTTCATTTGGCAGATGCTCCGTCTTTTGTTTGCCCTTCATATGTTTTACTAGAATTACAGTGCTTCTGTACATTTCTAGATGTGCGTTGATAAGGACAGTGTTTTTTTTTTTTTTTTTTTTTTTTTTTTTTTTTTTTTTTTTCCTTCCTCTATATCGGAAATCGCCTCTTGAAATGTGTTCATTTTCGTCCTATGTATCAATAGGGTGCAACTTATTGTTCATGCTGCTATTATGTAGCTGCAAGGCCTAGACCAGAGTAAGCTAGTTCATTAACGTATGATGCATCAGATAATATAATATCGTTATATCAGATATTGATAGATAAGGAGTTTAGGGGAGAGAGAGCCTTCACGTATCAGTAGTATAACTTCACCTAGAGGTGGGCGCAAAAGAGACGTCATCTCTGACATCACAGAACACTCATTTGGCTGATACTGGTCTAGAATAATAGTTACCATTATAATAAATCTAATTGCAGTTGTATATCACTATTGACAGGTGAACTATTTATATAACTATTTATATGAACGAATAACCATATATGCTGTTTTCATCCGTGTATTAAGATTTTTAAATATGTAAAATTTTATTTCAGGCTGGAAACCAACAGAGTGTTCTGAAGCAACCAACAATAGTAGTTACTACAAGAGCTGGCCTATTTGGTCAACAGAACAGATATGTCATACCAAAGCTCAACTTCAAAGTGGAATCCAACCCAGGCAAGTGATTGTTTTAGCAATGATATTTTAATAATGTTTTTAGTGTTTCCAAAAGGGCTTTACAAGGAAATCAGGCGAAAGCTAGAAGAAAATCTACAGCATATTTTATCCATTCCTATGGATCAACTATAGAGTTTACATAAAAATAATTGCATTTATAGCAATATACTTAAACATAGCAGTGATGAGAGCACAAGAGTACGTAATTACTAGGGCTCGGAAGTTCATGCCCTAAAAAACACCGAAATATGCATGCAAATACGCTCTTAAAAACTTCAAAATATGCCAAGAAATATGCACTATTTCATTAGAACAGATCATGTCCCATTGCAGTAGACGAGTTAGTGTAAATAATAAAGTTACCTTATTCCTTAGAGGTTGAAGCAGAAGTGGCTCCGTTGCTAGTATTAACTGCTAAATTGCAGTTCACAACCAACACTTTGCAAAAATTTTCAACTGCAAAACATTGTATGTTGTCTCACAAAACACTTTTGTAACGTGAAAAACCTGTCTCTTGGTGTGACAGATGGTATTCTTTCGAGGATGTCTCGAATATAGCACATCTGTTTATATCCAGAACTTTTTGAAATTACATAATTCAGTTTCTCTTTCACTTTTTGTTCTATGCTACAAGGAACCGAACTTGGGTCACATATTGTTTTTTCAAAGACAGTAAGTGATTCATGCAAGGGAGATCATACAGCTTCCAATTCCGTTATGGCTGTTGGTAAGAAAGAAAAATGGGCAGATATGAAACTAAGATCCTCTTTTAACCCAGTGCCTGACAGAATATTTTGCAGTTTCTATTGATGAAGCATCTTTCGAGTCCAATGAATCAACAACCTCTGACTATTTCTATGTGCTCAGCATAATATAAAACTGCATCGACCCATGTTCCCCATCGAGTTAACACTGGTGCAGGAGGAAGTCGGATATTAGGTACTGTTGATTTAAACAATTTAACTCTTTTAGGAGATTTAACAAAAATTCTCTTTGTACTGGACACAAATCTATCTACCAACGGGAAAGAATCACATATTGTCTCAGAAATGCGATGAAGAGCGTATGCCAAACAAGTTATATGAATTAAGTTAGGAAAAATACCTTTCAGAGTTTGTCCTGATTTTAGCATATAAGGACCTGCATGAGTAACAAATAAAAGTAACCGGTCGTATATGATTCCACATGGCTATAGTAATTTCAAAGAGTCACAGTTAGATTGTCAGTGTCGACAATTCGTACACATTAAGAAGATATGTAGTCTTCTGTTCATTATTTAAAGCACCCACGATTATATTAGCAATAGAACGGCGCTCAGCATCAGGGGTTTCATCAACAGACAACCACACAAACTGATCCGCCAATTCATTTTGTATATTTGACAATACGTTATTGTAACAATGTCCGACCTAAGTCTTACGCAGTGTACTTTCTTCAGGCACATGTTGTCGAGTGTACTTGGCAAGAAAGCTTTTAAATGTCGGATTATTAATTTTGAACAAGGGAATATCAGCAGCTAAAAATGCTTGACACAAGTCATAGGGAAATTCAGTAACCCTACTTCCTAAACACTCTACTAGCTGTTTTTGAACAGGTTCTTTGTTTGCGAGTTTTCTGATTAAATTCTCCTTATGTTTTGCTGTGTTTATGTGCTGAACTATTTGAAACCTTTCCTCACTCCCTACATTTTTCATACACGCTCCACAAAACAGTGCCCTATTATGTGTAGATAATAAATCACCCGAAAACTCGTTCTGTAAATTAATTAATTTAGCACTCGAAGTTGGTTTTATTTTAGACATTTGAAGAGCTTTTTAACATTTTATACGCCTAATTTAATTTGGTGGGAATCAGTTCACAACTCTGTTATATTTGAAGACCACGACACAACTACTGGTGGGCAGGCACGCGTTGCTATAATCGTGCTGCTCAAAACGTTGACCTGCACTTTATCTTTGCTACTATAAATCTCTCAGATAACGCACTGATTATTTCCTACGAACACGCATATAATGAAAGGATGGAAACAGGGGATTCACGGCATGACAACATGACTCAGCATTAGTTCTCGCCACCTCGCGAGTTGCATCATATGCAATACTACCAATATGAAAAATATTATACAGATGGAAAAAATAATAAAAAACCACAAATATAATTAAAATCTGCAACATAGGGGCTATAATATTGAAATCTTTGTGAGTTGTATCATCATGTGCAGTATCACCAATATGAAAAATATTATCCAGATGGAAAATAATAATAAAAAACCATAAAATCATTAAAATATGCAATATAGGGTCTATAATATTGAAATAATATGCATTTATAAAAAATCAAGAAAATATGCAGTTATATGCACCATAAAATCATGTCCAAATAACCGAAAATTCCATAATTCATGCACATAATGTAAAAGCATACATTTTTAACCCCTATGAAAAAACATGCAAATGCATGAACTTCCTAGCTCTAGTAATTACCCTAACTTTCCAAACCTTGCACATTTGTTTTTGTTTGTTTCTTTGTTTCTTTATTTAAATGCAATTATGACTAGGACAACTTACGGAGGGGGACCTAGCAGCTTGGCCAAAAGGCGAACTTTTGTGCCTGTGCCGATAGCGAGAGACCCCCGAGAGGATAGATCCTAGGGGTTGCTGGAGAGTTACCATGACAGGGCAGCTGGCAGGGTCCCAGTTAGAAGCACCCCGGCGGAAGCTGGCTCAGCCCGGTTCCTCTCCCACCTCTCGGGCTTGTACCATCCCATGGGGGGCTCGGAAACCAGCCTTCCAATCCGGGGGAAAGATTTCCACAGTGCATTCGTTCCTCCCGCCGTGATACTGCCGCGATGCTCGCCGACCCTTCCAACCCTGAAACAAACCTAACATTTTTATTTTGTAGTTTAACGATGCTGTCAGTTGCCAAGATCACACCAGCGTCGCCGGTGTGCCGGAATTTCGCCCCGGAGGAGTTATTTTACTGTCGTTTAAGCACATTTAAAAACAATCGATCTGGGCCTGATTTAAATCCGCGACCTTGGGATCAGTAGGCGAGCATCTAACCAACTGGGCCATCCAGAGAGACAAAGAAACCTAACGGGATGAAGTGCATGCCCGTAGCCAAGACTGTACATTAGACGGGGTTCCAGCCTTTATAGGAGGGACGAGATAAAATAACTTCAAAAAGCAGATCTGTTGCTGTCACATAACTTTCTCTGCTCACTCTTGTACCAACTATTTTATCTTACAAATGTTTCTTCTTCGATTTGCTTCAAGTTAATTGACAAACGTTTGCAGAAATTGTCTTATTGCACATTTACTTGTAATTACAATGGGATCACTGTAAGCTTCAAGCGATAATAACATGTTCTAAGGCCGATCTCTATGTGATAGTGTTGAAATTCCGTTCTCTTTCCGTGTCCAAGAGGGAAAAAACGACGACTGAGAAAAGTATGAGTATTTTAAAATCCAAACCAGTAATTCGCTTGTTATCAAAAAGTCATATTAAAATCATTGCACTCGTTTTTGAGATAATCAAAAAGTTTTCTGAGGTCCCATGTAAAGTATAGTTTAGAGTGGGGGGCGTGGAGTCTTTAAAATCCTCGTGTCGCATCCTTGGAAGATGCTGAACTTATATACGAAGTTTTATTTTTAACCATTTCTTTTTGGAATATGCTATTCACACACTCACACAAACATGCAAGGACCTTGCTCTAAAAACTGTTTTCTTTGGATTCAGCGGACATCCAAACAAATATTTCCGGTGAAATCCCTACATTGAATTATTGGGTGGAATACATTAATTCCCCACTTACTCTACGTAGTAGAGAAAATAGAAACATATCTCTTTAATTTCTAGAGTTATGTAAACATACATACGTAAACTTTATTTTTCATGTTATCACATAGTATATTATTTCCATAGAACAATGAGCTTTAGCACTTCCAGGAATGGCAAATTGTGGTTAGAGTCAGTCTGGGTGGTTCAGTTGGTTAGACGCTGGCCTACTGATCCCAAAGTCGCGGGTTCAAATCCGGGCCGGGCCGATGGTTTTTAAGTGTGCTTAAAAACGACAGCTCCATGTCAGTAAATACGTATATTGGCATGTAAAAGAACTCCTGTGGGACGAAATTCCGGCACACCGGCGACGCTCATGTGATCCAGGCAATTGACGGCGTTGTTAAACAACAAATTATTATTATTATTATTATTATTATTATTATTATTATTATTATTATTATTATTATTATTATTATTATTATTATTATTATTATTATTATTATTATTATTATTATTATTATTATTATTATTATTATTATTATTATTATTATTATTATTATTTGTTATTATTGTCTGTGGTTAAAAATACGAAACAATATTGGAATTCAGAATACATCAGTTCATCAAACGATATGGAAGTAATGAAAGAACTTCATGATTTAAAAAGCAAAACATTAGCCGACCAGATTTGCATATAATACGTATTACGATAAGATTAAAGGTTGCCAACACTCCATTTTACTTAAAGAAACTTGTTAAAAGTATATGCTGCATTTTTAGATATGTACGTTAAACATTCCAAAAGGTTTTATCTTCTTTAAGATGTATTCAAAAACATTTTAAAATACTCCTTTCGGTCCCCTCCTCTATATTATAATTGCCAGGCCTAGCCAGCTCGGGTTCGATCCCAGGCAACCGCACGTGGGATTCATGGTGGATGAAGCGGTGTTAGGACAGCTTTCCTTCGGGTTCTCTGGTTTCCCCCGCCATCTCATTCCACCGGCGCTCCCTCTTCATTCCATGTATCATCACTTCATCAGTATCATCGCCTACGGTGCCGTTGGAGTAAAAGCGGGCGTTAAACACAACAAAAAAGTGCCAGCTCATTGACCGCCAAGAATTGTATTACTTCCATTTATGATTTAACATAGTAACTTGTTTCTTGAGTGTGATTTCATTAACCAATGTTGACACCGAAGTACAGGTTTCTGTAACCTTTGTCAGTATAGCTTCTCTCCTTTGTGCCATAAGGCTGAAACTGCATGCGGGCATAACAAAATGCAGCATCTTTGAGAACAACATACTGCAATCATGGAAACCACTTATACCATTCTGGGCGGAAACTACGCCTATTGCTTTGTTTAGGGTAATTCTTTAGATAAACTTGCTTTATTGGCTCCCCTCGTGTTGCACCACTGGCCCCTGATCGTTTTGGACTGTTGCTAGAGACAACTTGGTGTTCTTGCTGCTCCGCTCTTTTGCGTTTGCCAAAAACTCTCTTATGTCCATAATGCATGTACTCACTGTCCTCGCAAAACAATGCACTACGATCCGGAAGCTCATTCTTCAAAGTTCGAAAGGTGGGGAGGGGAAAGAAGCGACCGCACGTTGTAAGCAGGTTATTTCCAAATACCGCGGATCATGCTATGTGTAGGTGCATGTTCGATTGTGTTTTAGCGGACTTTGACTGCCAAGAGGTTTGGATATTCGACATGCTAGAATAAGACAATGGATAATTTTAGAATTGTTACTATTAATATAGTCCTCAATACATAGTTATTTTGGTTCTTTATTTATTATTGAAATATTTCTATAACTTCAAAACAGGAAAGGATAAATGGGATTGTCTCAGTACGGGCAAACATTTTTCCAGTACGGGCGCTGCTCGACCTGGCCCCCCTCTGGCTACGGTCCTGCTGAAGTGTGAAATTAAATAATTAATGTAACGAAGTGGAGGGACAGGAAATTCGGAGGATATGGAAATCCTTCCCAGCATTCGTCTGGCGACCCGGGGAAACCTCCGAAAAAAAACCCATGGGTCAGGAAGGTCGGTCACGGAGATCGAACCCGCGACCTCCCGAATGCCGGCAACTGACACCGCCTGAGCCATTCCGCATTTTCCATACTTTGCAGATTTGCCTTTCTTTGTTTCTTTTTTAAATGCTAGTCGGGATTAGATTGGATTTGATTAGATTGCGTTCAGTGAGTTCACAAGTAGCCGTCCGTGAACATTGAACATGTCAATGGAAATGTGCAGTATAGCAAAAAACACATTATATATACAGGCACAAAAAACAAAGGGATAATTGAGAAACACAATCAAATCTTTCCTGCAGTTATAAGATTAACATAATGTATATTTACAAATACAAATTAACATTTGTTTTAATCTTTAACTAGGCTTTTCCTGCCACGCCCCATTATTTAGTTAATTAGCAACGAATGGCATCTTTTGTCAGTTGTTCAATACATATTAATTTAAGTAGCTTTCGAGCAAGCGTCAAATGTGACAATGATTTGTCACTAAAGCAGCTAGAAACTACTTACAAAACTGCATAAGCCTTAACAGGATAATTTGTGATTCAGATAATCTCGTACAGAATAAAATGATTTTGAGCATAGGTACTCTTTAGCGGCACTTTTAAGCATTGAAATTGTCATCTTTTTCTTTAAGATCATTTGGAAGAGCAGTAAGTATTTTTATGGTTTCATAGTATACGCTTTTCTGGAAACAAGGAAATTTTGCACTCGGATGATGGATGTTGCCTTTTTGTGTAGTGTTTATCTCGTGAATTTCATTATTTGTTATAAATGTGGCTCAGTTGCATATAAAGAACTTTGGGGTCGAGAGTATATACCTGCAGGGTAAGGTTAATATGTTTAGTCTTCTAAAAAGATGTTTGCACGAGCGTCTGCTATGGGTAACATGTACATTTAAAATTTAGGAGTTTAAATCTCTCGCGGTACTCCTCTACACTCGATGAAATATGGCAGCAGGATCAGTAGCAAATCTTGACTTGTGCACGTTCTAAGGAGCATTTGCGCATGCGCAACTGGTATGACGTAATTACCTTATGGGTCAAATACATACGAGTCGTGCACACTCGAAGGCGTGCACTAGCGCGCGAGATTTCTCCCTTGCTCTGTTTCCATTACAGTTTTACGTCAATACCACTAGGTGGCACCCTACAACTGAAGTAGTTAATATAGGTGAATGAGTGCGCAAATTTATGCAGTTTCTCAACTGCATACAATTTAACTTACACATTACATCTCTCTTGTCCTCGAACACTGACTTACTTATGTACACAATTACAAACATCCACAAAACAATCCTTTCATCAGACAAGTACTATTAAATTGTAAATAATGACACTTTCTACATTTTTGTACTTTAGCAAATGTTGAGCTGTTATTATGTATTTTATTCAATAGGATTTTCAAAGTTCAGATTTTCATCCAGTACAATTCATAAAAATGTTATATGAGGCAACTGTCCACCAATCTTGTAGTTAAAGGAACATTGTACAAATAAACAAGTATAAGAACAAAATGGGTCGACACTAAAATGTACATATGTTGGAAGTATGGCTGCTAAATAACAGCAAAATACAGTATTATTCCCTCAACTTGAAATTAAACCTTTCTCCAAAAAGATAAATTGAGTAAATCGTCCAGAACTTCATTGCAACAAACTGCTAATTACTTTTAGATTATTGTGTCGCAGTGCCTATGGTCCAAGATATAGGGAGGTCGGCGTCGAGCAGTCGGAACGGTAAACATGCCGCGCACTTGCCCAGCGCAAACATCGAAAGCATTATCGCCAGACAACCAGAATCTTATAGAGGTTTTGCCATCTGGAATGTTCTGGAACGTTTTGTGTGAAAATTTTCTACCGCTATATTAGCAAGCGCTCTTGCAAGTTGCGTCAGTCTCGCGGAGTCAGTTAAGCACGCTACGGAGTGCACTTCTGTTGCCTCGAAAAGTGCCGGCCGTTCCCCTGGCGAGTTGTGAGGACTTAACGTGAATGCTGTTAGACAAGCGATTCGAGAGGTTTTGTTTGATTCCTCAGTGAGTGGACCGTTCGGAAGAAGGGGTTGCATGGTGTGCATTTATTACGTTCCTTGGAAAGTGAAGTAACTGTGATAGTAATTGGAACTAGTTCACATTAGTGAAGTGACAATATGAACTAGCACAGTCTCACTGAAAATTCAACTAGATTATTTAGTGATGTTGATAGTGATAGTTTAAAAACTGGATGAAGTCACATTAATTAACATATCATTGTCTCAAAGTTTGTATTTAATTGTTATGCTAAGGATGTATCGGGAACACACATTTGAAATATATATGCAAATTATGTTACCCCACGGATGTTTTATAACCACAATATTAAAATATACAGGGCTATGGAAACCTGGATGAGAAAAGGCAGTACAATAGGTGTAAAGATTGGAGACAATGCTACAGTGTTTTTATTTATTTAATGTTGGCAATATCTTCTTATTATTCAGATTTGTGACATCCAATCTCTTGACTTGAATTCAAGATAATATAAACACTTTAGGCTATGAACAAAGTTTAGGCTTAGAGATTGGCAAAAGGACAGAAAGTGTGGAAACATTTCACCTGAGTGGCTGAAGGAATGCTTCACAACTGTCCTCACCGACCCCTGCATTAGTCCATCAAGCATTAATTTCAAGTCAATATTTTGGCACTTGGACTATAATGAGTGAACAAAGGTCGGTTTTGAGCATTGTAGTATTTCCTTACTATAGTATTTTCCCTGTTTTGCAATTGTTCCCCTATTCTCCCTTTCGTTGTAAGCAGTAAGGGAGGGACACTGCACAGTCAGGTTGTGCATTGGTAACAGCTGATTGGTAACAGGTGAACAGCTGATTGGATCAATTGGTAACAGCTGATAAATTAGATGACAAGAAAATTGAAAAAAAAATATTGAAATTTCACCTAGAAATAATTATATAGCAATTGAAACTGATGAGGTAAATGTTTAATTTTGAAAGAAAAGGATAATTCAAAGGATAGGATGAATACAAATATTTAGGAATAAAAATTACTAATGGTGGTTGAATAGAAACTGAAACTACAGAAGAAATTCTTAAAGGAAAACCAGTGATAAGAAGATTAAAGGAAATCTTTTTTTGAAACAACAGAAATAAACATCGAAGGTGGTGCCATGGCCAAATGGTTAGATCACTCGCCAAGGTGGCCTAGGTTCATTCCAAGGATCTGCATGTGGTATTCATGGTGGACGAAGCAGTGTCTGGGTAGGTTTTCTCCAGGCTCTCCAGTTTCTCCCGCCACACATTCCACCAACTACTCCATCGCCACCTTTCCACTCATCCATTTCACATGCATTTCATATCATCCTCTTCCTCACTCTCATACCTGGATTAACCACCTGCTTCCAGATCTTCACTTTGTCTGGTCCATAGGTTCCTCTGCACCCCAACAGGCATCTGATCCTTGGCACAGGCTTATAACTTCTAGGGTGTGTCAGTCCTCCATATGCGGAGGGTAATCAGATAAAGAAGAAGAAATAAACATAAGGTTTGTTCCAACAAGCAGTTTTGAGCACCTTCTGAATGCCTTCTGAACTAATACCAACATTTTCTTATGCACATGCACAAACAAGCATGCTCTCAGAATTAGTTAGGAAGTTACTTACTTGAGCCATTATTAATGTGTGACTCTGAATAACTTGAGTGCACGTTATAAGCTATACAAGGTTTGTTCCGACACGATTCAGTTCTGTTATCTGAGTGTGTGCAGTAGCTAAGCAGTGTTCCAAACATGACAGAAAATCCTTTAGACTTCTATTCCAACATTTTGAGAACTAGTTCATAGCCAGTGAAATCGGATCTTGCTCAAAAACAGGAGCTGCAAGTTCTGGACGTGCACAAATCATATAGACTAATAACCTGCTTCACGTGCGAATTTATTTAATATCAGAGATTAATGATGGTTCAAGTGACGTAGGCTCTGTTCCAACAAGTGCTTCTGAAAGCATTCCAAACTAATACCAACATTTTCTTACCCACATTCACAAACGAGCACACTTTTAGAACTAGTTCAGAAGTTTTGTCATGTTGCAGTCCTACTTAGGTACTGCACATGCCAGAACCGATACTGGATCGTGTTGGAACAAACCTATAGAAATAACTGTTTCATAGTGTATGATAACTTGTGGAGCAGAAATATAGATATTAAATTTAAACTTGAAATTGAAACTTAAATCGACAGAGCCTGATATTTTAGAAGTTGTACCCAATGTTCAAGATTAGATAAGATGAGGAACAACCAATATACAGTATATACCAAGTCGAAGGTACTGATTCGGCCTTATGTTAACCAGGGATCCTACATGATGAGTATAACAAATACAATTATTGTCAATAAGGAACTGTTTCGCCATCTAGTGTTTTGAGGAATGGATGTAAATGGTTTATTATTTCACTAACTGTTGCACAAACATTGTGTGAATAATACTGTAATGCATTTCTACCTCAATTCAAATAAATTTTGTCACAATTTAATGTTAAAATTTCATGCAAAATTTCACAATGCCATGTTAACACTGCTGAAGCAGTACCTTCCACCCTGTATGTAGTTAACATTAACTTGGTGTGACTACATCTAGAAAACAGACTACCAAGACAGTTGCTGGAATAGAATATCCCTTCACAGAGGAAGACCGTGGAGAACTAGGTTGAAACAAATTATCAAAACAATGAAACATAAGGAATTGACGGAAGGAGACTGGCAGGGTAGAGAAGAAAAGAGAAGAAACATTTGGATACAAGGAAGATGTTTAAACTTTGTTAACCTATTCTTAATAATTTATTGAAAATTACATAGGTCCATAGAACTAATACCAAAATTGTGGCATGACGTACCTTGTTTTATGGAAATATTTTGATAAGATGGCTTCATTATAATCTATGACCTCTTCAGATATTCCTCTTTAATAACTCTTAGGAACTGTGCCAAACAAATACCAAAATGCCAGCACAGAGCCGCTATAATAATGAAAGCAAAGCAATAAATGTGCTACAGCTGCGTTATACTTCTTCAGATCTTGCACAACAATCTGTGTATATACATTATATAAAATAAATGGGTGCATTTGGTCCCTGAATAAATGTTCATAGCAAACAAGGGGTCAAGCTACATATATGGAATCTTATCATCATGACCTCTAATAGGTTTGTTACACTGTGTCATTCAGATGACCAGAGTCCAACAGCAGCATAAGTAAAACTTCATAATCTCCCTAAATGTACATATTTGCTCTGTAAAACTCTTGACCTACGATATTTATACTTATTACAAGATTAGAATAATCTCTAATCTTTTTCAATGTAATGCTGTTGTTATAATATGTTATTTTTAGAAACATTTGCATAATCTTGATGAAGACTCCCCACCCTCCCCCCCCCCCCAAAAAAAAAAGAAAAAGGAAGAGGAAAAGGAAAAAGAGATTAATTGTATTAATTATTTCTCAGCTTTGTCTTTCCAAAAGTTATAACAATGTTTCTCTCTTTATTTGTTCCTTTCTTCAAGAGGTAATATGGATCTAATAATATCTAGCAAATGGTAATCTTTGTGTCAGTGAATCATTATGCCAAGTAATTTCTGCTCTTGCAAATTTAAGTTCAATTAGAGCAATGGTTGCATATATACACTCTAGGTTACATAATATGTTAACAACTGTAAATGTACATTTATATAATTTCATTTATAAAATCAGGGCTAGGCAGCAAGTGCTCACTGAGCACAGCCTGCTCATGATCTTGACTGATAGCTGTATGTTTAGCAGGTAAAAAAAATGAAGGTTGCCCAAGGTGTCACACAAGTCAACCAGGCCTGTATAAGATAGATATTCCTGTAAAGTATTTATTTATTCCTATTAGGAATAAAGCACCTGTGTGGATCCATACAAGAACTCTTCCTAGCAAAATATGATTTGAAGCTTTCCTGGCAACAAACATATTCAAGATGTTCTCGGGCTTCTAGCCAGGTGTAGTGATGCAGAGACATCGACGTTTCGGGAGTGTATATCTCTCCCATCATCAGGATGATGAATGACTAGCAAGAGTGAAGGGACCAGTATTATGTATTGTCCGCTATTTTCTACTTGGTATGTACTAGCGGACAGTACATATACTGGTCCCTTCAATCTTGCTAGTCATTCATCATCCTGATGATGGGAGAGATGTATACTCCCGAAATGTCGATGTCTCTGCATCACTAAACCTGGCTAGAAGCCTGAGAACATCTTGAACATCTTCCTAGCAGGTTTCCTGTCTTCCCATACCAAGTTAGTCTTCCTACTCGATCTCTTGATATCCCTGACATTCTTTTCTTATATTGCAGTCCCCTAATTTTAAATATCTCAATCATATTTCAAAATTCTCTCCACTATTATAACCTATCTTTGTTGCTCTTCCTGGTTCTACCAAACTCACTCCTCTTGGTAAAAATTTTAGTGCACCAAGAACTTTGCAAATTATCCTGTGGTCCATATCTATATTTAACCATCCTTTTTCTATTTCATGCATCATCTTTGATGCCAGTACTGCCTCATAATCTGTCCAGTCAGTAATGTTTTGTACAACATTTTTCCTTTTTGACTATGAGTTAATTTGTACTCTAAATTTATGATTATTAAGTTTTGTATCTTATTGGATAGCAAGTAATGTTTGTGTGTTACTTCCATTTGTAGGTTTCACACTTCCTCCTACACCACCATCATCCACCTCGAGTGACAATGAAGGGAACGTCTCACCTGACCACGACTCTTCTGTAGCTACAAGCAGACATGTGCGACATCAGCAGCAGCAGCAGCAACAGCAGCAACAACAAACACGACTGTTCCTTCCTAGCAGCTCAACATCCTCATCAACTACAGCTACCACAACCAACAGGCAACCAATACAGACACCTCTCATCAGCAATCAACCTGTACGTTTAACTATCTTGATACTCTGTTATGTATTACACTCTTATAACATGTCTTGTCTTGAGAGAAAATTCTATAAAGAAAAATATTCTTTTTAAACAAATAAGACACTTATTTGGGATATGGAGAGAGGACTGGAAATTTTGGCAAGATTTCTGGAGCTTTCCACAAAGCCATATTGAAATTACATAAACCAGCTACTAAGAGTTAGTAGGAAAAGCTTTAGTAGCAAAGCACATTTTAAAATATTGGCAGAAAATTTAGTCATTAAAAGAGGGAAGTACTGTCCATATCTGCTTAAGGGCACAAGGGAAAGCAAAGTTTGGGTAGTTGGTTAGTTCAGACAACAAAACCAGTAAAAAAAATTATAATTGGTGTTATAATTGGTAGAATCACTAGATAGGGAACACCAAAAAGTAAAACAAACCCATTATTGTGATGTAAGGGTAGCATGTCTGTCTCACATTCAAGAGGTTCAAATCTTGGTTAGAGTTACCTATGTAAGGCATTTTCCAGAGCTTTTACCTTACCTAAGAAGATGAATTCCAGTAAGTTCTAGAGACTTCAGGCCATTTGAGCATCTTTTAATCATGTCATTCACTAACCTTCAATATAACCTAATCCAGTAATAGGATGTTACACTAAAAAAAGAAGTACAACTATAGCATACACAGAATTTAATGGCAGCTGATATCTGACCAGTATTCTCTTTCCTGTTGTACAACTAAAATTTGTGGACACAAATGATGGTTATATCACTGGCTTTACAGCGTGATTTCACTGCATGTTTAGCTATACAACACCCCAAGGCTTTGCAAGCCTTTGATTGGATATTTTGTTGAGCCACCTGCCATTAAATTTTGTGTCAGGCATAAGAATAATTGTTGATATTGAATTACAGGAAATATTTAGTACTTTCAAACATAAGTGCACAAAATGTTACAGAAGCTATAAGATGAAATGGAATCAGGAAAATCATGTGGATATTTGTCACAAAATAGGAAGAAAAGGTTGAAAAAGTTAAAAAATTAATAACATATAGATAAACAGTTATTTTATCTTAAGCTAATTAAAATTATGCTGAGATTTAAATTTTTGGGACTAACATGGTAAATGTGGGATCCAAGAAGCATTTCATATTACCATATCAAGAAATGGTTAATTATACATATGTTAATTAATATCTTAACAGACTGTAATTATTATTTATTTATGCCAACAAACTTACTGTTGGTGTTTTTAAACACACAAGCCGTGTGTGGGCAATGTATGAGAGGTAGAACTGGAACTTAAAAATTCAATGCCACAGCTGGGATTTAAACCACAGACCCTCCACTTACCAGGCGGGTGCTCTATGCATCATCTTAACAGACGTTTAACATAGTTTCTTAAAATATTATGTGCACTATAAATATGCTCTGTGTTCTGAGTATATAGTAAAACAGTCAACGTAATTAAAACAAAACTGTAGAATCCTGGATTTTTATAGATACATTGCCTTAAATGAAATCTACTGGCCTGCAGATTTCTCTTCTATTTTGCTTTCATTTTGAAGTGTTCATTTATGTGGTTTGTTCCCTGAAAATCATGATTAAAGCAAATAAGCATGCATTCCTGAAGTTCTCAGCTATACTTGGCAAGTTCAGAAACATTACCTATGTATTTATGTTACAATGTGTTTTTGCAGAAAGGATCAACTGGAATCCTCTCACTGACTGAAGAAGAGAAACGAACTCTTTTGGCTGAAGGCTATCCTATTCCTACAAGATTACCTCTTACAAAAGCAGAGGAGAAATCCTTAAAGAAAATACGGAGGAAAATAAAAAATAAAGTAAGTAAAATTATAATAAAGAATTTCCTTTTTGATCCCAAAGTTATGAAGTGAATAAGGACCATAAAATGAACAATCAATAGAGACAATGTTCAAAAAGACTAACCAGAAACTGCATGAAATTTTTGTACATCTTATTTGTTAATTTATAAAAGCTGCTGAGGCTGTGGAACCTATCACCAAAATACGAGGCATGTTTTTAAACTAAGTACCATTTAAATATTTTGCCATTGCAGAGATGCAGTCGAGATTTTAAGCATGCAGGATCCCTATCACCATTCATTAGGAAGCCAGTCACAGCTGTGTGTGACAGTGACTTTGTTTATCCAATTGTTTGAGCATTTTGAAATGTTCAAAACAATCAAACAACCCGTCGACTGTGAAGTCAGATCAGTGATTTTTTTTTTTTTAATACAGAAATGTTATGTCCCAATTGTATGAGGTTTATGGGGAAATAATGAGTGACAATGCCTGACCACACATAGCCAAATCTTGTAATCTCAAGAACTGATTGCATCATTTCATTGGAAAAAACGTCCCTACAGTGCGATTTGACACCAAGGGATTTTCATCTGTTTCTTCATCTGAAGAAATTCCTTGGTGGAAGACATTTCAACCTCAATGATGTTAAAAAGGAAATGCAGACTTGTCTTTTATCACAGGTTACATCATTCTTGAACAAAGGCTTTCTTTTTTTGTAGGCAGGGAAAGAAAATCTTCAAAAGACACCGGTCAACAAAGGCAACAAAGGCTTATAAAAATTGGTTTCCCATTACTATAAGTGGCTAAATAGGGCGGTAACTAAGTGTAGAAGTAATGAAAGGTGTAAGGTTTATGAATGATTATGAAGTATCTGGAAAATAATTTCCTGTTATTTCTTAAAAAATCATTGATACTTACTTTAGAAATATGCCTCATATATAGTATGACAACAATGAAATTCCTAAGAGAGATTCCAATCTTAACAAATTTTCTCCATTTCCTACATTTTGAAAACTTAAATACTTTAGGAAAGTCTCCATTTATTCTCTCACCCAAGCATAAGGTAAAGGGTACAGGTACAGAGGGGGACACCTCGCTCACTGCAACCTACACAGGTCTATTGTGGCTACCACCCCCCAGGAGGCAGGGATGAATGAGGGAACCGAAGGGGTGCTACCAGAATCGCAGCTAGGCAGGCCCACCAGAGACGCGTGGGAGTCCCTAACCAATGCTGTGATGTCTTCATCCCGGCCTAAGGTCCCACCAAGCAGCCAGCATCACACCACGGGTCTGGGACGGTATCGCACGAAGCATCCCATCCCCCCCTTGACGGAGAACACCACCAGAGGCCACCCAGTGCCAAGAACGGCAGTTATCATGCGTAATCATCCATGCCATCTGCCCAACACTGCCCACGCTGTATGCCCAGAACTTGCACCACCTGAAAGATGATAAGGAAATGGAATGAAAGGAAATGATGGAAAGGAAACCATAGTATGAAATAATGCACCCCAGCATTCACCTAAGTGGCATGGGGAAACCACGGAAAAACTCAGATCATAGTACACAGCCACGGGGATTGAACCCAAACCAAGCACAAAGTGATAGATGTTTGTTTCATGAACTTGATGCAGGCTTGCATTATATGTACATATTGCTTCCTAAGTCCCATACATAGGGAATATCTGTTTATTTCCTACTCACTTCTGTAGCGAAACAGGAATCAATTGGGCTATGATTACTCTAGTTTAAATTTATTTTAAGATTATTTATTTATGCCAACAAACTTACTGTTGGTGTTTTTAAACACACAAGCCGTGTGTGGGCAAAGTTTAAGAGGTAGAACTGGCTTGAGAATTTAATGCCATTCTGGCAGTTTGTCATAATAGCTCAGTGGTTAGAGCGTCCGCCCGGCAAGCGGAAGGTCTGTGGTTCAAATCCCAGTTGTGGCATTGAATTTTTAAGTTCCAGTTCTACCTCTTATTTTAAGATGTTTCCTTTTCTTCTTCCTTTGCTTTTTTATCTATATATCTTTTCTTTTATATAATGAAAAAAATTATCTTATGAGCAGGGTACTGGAAGGACATTTGATTCTATGAAAGCAGTTTTATTTTGATTGTTTCTGGTACAGTGTATGGCACTGAATAATATTGGTTTACTATATAATTATTTATTTAGATTTCAGCACAAGAAAGCAGAAGGAAAAAGAAGGAGTACATGGATGCCTTGGAGAGGAAGGTGGAAGTACTGACAAGTGAGAATACAGACTACAAGAAGAAAATTGAGAATTTGGAAGACAGCAATGCCTCTCTTCTGAGCCAGTTGCAAAAATTGCAAGCTTTAGTTGCAAGAAACACAGGCAGCTCAACCAGCAGAGTGGCGCGGCACACAGAATCTGCAAGTTTTAATTCGGTAAGTTTGGTCTATTTATGCGTAAACTGTTGCTAATTTTATATGACCAAGAAAAATGCTTTTGATTATAAAATGCAATTAGAATACAAAAATGTACTCTTCTATTGTAGGAACCTTTTTTTAGGGGAAGAGTGCTGGTTAAGTTCTGCAATCATTATGACACTTTTCTCGCTGCTTGTATGCACTGCTACGGCACATATGGTTGTGACTTGGTGGCTAAAAATGAGGGTGAAGAGGTTCCTTAGGATCTTTACAATGTTACTGATCAATTTCATACCACTTTAAATTATTATGATGGTGAATATTACAAATAGAAGCACTAATAACAGTGAAGTATTCTTCATGTTTGAGGTCATTTTGAGTCACTTTTTATGCACTCACCTTCACTTAATTTGTTTTAAAAACAGGAAACATTTTCAAGACCGTTCAGTCCCATCACGAGCCGTTGGGTGACTGACGCTATCCTCTTGTTCTCCCTCTCTGCTACTATCGTCTTACTGCCATCTGATGTTAGGGGTGCAGAGCTTTAACACTTCATTTAAAGCTGGGATTTTGAATCACTTTATTGTTGTTTTTGATTATGTAAATTTTTTCCCAAATGTGCAGTTCTATTGGTGAATTTAGAGATTTTAACAGTTTTATATTGAGGCCAATGTTGTGGTTTTCATTCCAAAAGTGGTGTGCCACAGCAGGCTTTTCCATTTGTTTTAATTTTATGTTCTTCTGGTGTTCCTTTAGTCTGATATCCAAATTTCTTTTTGTTTTTCCTTTATAGCTTTTTTCGCAACTATTGCAGTTGATTTGGTAACTTCCACATTTTAGACTGTAAGGAATGGTATTGTTAAGTGGCTTGTTCAGCAGGTTTTTTAAACTGTATTTGTTTTGTGGTGCCAGTTTTATGTTTAGCTTTTTGAAGATTCTTTCAAATTTCTTGAAGACCCAGGGATGGTAGGTGAATTTTCTACATTTCCAGTTGTTATTTTGAGTGGTGTTAACATAGTATTTTGCGAAATTATCTTGAGCTTTTCTGCATTTTTTGACATGTTCCTAATGGTGGTTGGTTTGAATCCATTTAGTGCTGCTGTTTCTTGCATATGATGTTGCTATTTCAGAAGTTCCTCTTTACTTAAAAGGACATGATATAACTGGTGAATTAAGCTTCTAACTGCTGCTAGTTGGTGTGAAATTGGTTGCAACTATTTTTCTTTATATAATTATTACATGTATGGGCTTTCTATATATTCCAAATTTTATACCATCTATAACTCTAGTAATTTTGAGGTCCAGGAAAGGTAATGTGTTGTTGTCTTCTACGAGGGGGTATCAAAAATTATCTTTTGCATTTTAAAGCACCCGCACATGAGATGGGTGTTAGTACTACCGGAGAGGTCTGAACTTGAGTGACAAAATGGCTTACACATCATTGGCCTGGGGGTGCTCAGTTGGAGGGTAGCAGGAGAAGTGTGAGGCTGTGTTTACTGTATCCAACATGGATCTCAAGTTGCAGCAGTGTGCATCAATTAGATTTTGCGTTCTTCTTCTCAAAAATGCATCACAAACATTGGAAATGTTGTAGCAAGCCTACAAAGAGCAAGCAATGGGAAAAACTCAAGTGCTTGAACGGTATAAACGATTTCAGGAGGGTAAAAATGACCTTGAGGATGCTCCACGTCCTGGAAGACTGTCAACTTCGAAAACAGACATCAACGTCAACACAACTGATGTCATGTTGCAATCATGTGGTGGATAAGTAACGTACTGTTACTGCGAATTACTATTCTGAAGTACTGTAGGGGCCATTAAGGAGGAAACTTGCAAAAAAACGACCAAATCTTGCTCAAACGGGATGGATCCTTCATCAGGATAATGCCCCCACTCATTGTGTCATCAAGACTCAGTAAACAATCATTGAATTAGGCATTGAGGTGATGCCACATCCACCTTATTCACTGGACCTAGCCCCTTGTGACTTTCACCTATATCCTGCAGTAAGAAAAGAGCTTTGGGGTCATCATTTTCAGAGTGATCAAGAGCTAAACAATAAAATTTCGGGTGTACTCAACAGGCTATCAAAAAGGGGCTTCAGGGAGTGTTTTGAACACTGGAGTGAACTCTGGAATCATTTTATTGTGTCCAAGGGAGAATACTTTGAAGGTGTGTAATGGAATTTGAATAAAGGAGAGCAGCATTTTCCAGTAAAAAACAATTCCGGTTATTTTTTGACATCCCCTCGTATTTCAGTTGTAAACTTTATATGGTTGTCCTGTAGGTTTAGTAGTTTCAGAGAGTCTTCATTTTGTTTCTGGGGGATTAAACCAAAGATGTCATCTATGTATCTTCTCCAAAATTTGAACATATGTGGAAAGGAATTTACTATGTGAGTTTTGAAAAAGCTCATGTAATGTGTGCTAAAAACAGTGACAGTGGGCTCCCCATTGTTAAACCTTGGGATTGTCTGTAAAATTTATTGTCAGCTTAAGTGAAGGTGAGTGTAAAAAAGTATTATGATGGTGTTTCATCCTGCTTAACCAACTTTTCATGACAACTGAGTTATACCAGGAAAAATGTGGAAGAATCCTGTCTGACAGTCAATTGGTTTTGTCATAAACAAAAGTTTCTGATAACAGTTAACTTTATCAACAATGAGTAGGCGTAGGCAGAGTTTCATTCAGCCCGGAAGACTTGTAGAATTTTATCAACAATAATAATTTAAGAATAGGAATATACAGGTTGTCCCAAAATTAGACCGACAAACTTTGGCAGCTGATAGATAACATTTTAAGCACTTTTTGATAAGGAAAGTTTTTTGCTACAGTGCTTCATTCAAGCACTAGATGAGTTAATGTCATAGTTTACTGCCTCTCACCCAGTTTAAATATTTACAGCAAAATCAACAGTGCAAATTAGTGCTGCATTTATCTTAGTAAGGCACACAATCTTAATCCAACAAACAAACACAGAATATGTAAACAAAACACAATCATCTCATTGTTTACAGTTAATCACAGCTTTACTATTCAAAATTAGAACGACAAACTTTTAAACCAGAGAAATGACTGGTGTCTTTGCGAGAGCACGGTAGCATAGAGCATGGAATTGCACTCTTTGGTTAATTGCAATGGTCATGCGTTCCAGCATTTACTTTGAATAGTAAAGCTGTGATTATAAACAATGAGATATTTGTGTTTTGTTTATATGTTCAGTGTTTGTTTCTTGGATTAAGATTGTGTACCTTACTAAGATAAATGCAATTCTAATTTGCATTGTTGATTTTGCTGTAAATACTTAAACTGGGTGGGAGTCAGTAATCTATAATATTAAATCGTCTAGTGCTTTAAAGAAGCACTGCACCAAAAGTTTCCTTAACAAAAAGTGTTTAAAATAATGTTATCTATCAGCTCCCAAAATTTGTCGGTCTAATTTTGGGACACCCTATATATATATAAAGCAACAAAATCAGTCCAATTGCTTTTCTATAATTTTATTTTCCCTCCAAACTTCTGCACAAGAGCACAGTTCTCTTCTTCTGAGGCTAACATAGTTTACAGTTGTTTGTGATATTACAACTCCCAACTATTTTCTTCTCATAGCCTTGACTCAGTCCTTTCACTGTGTTTCTTCACTTTCTCTGTCTCTCATATCAGTCAGGTATACATAAACAGATGCATGAGGGAGCCTGATCTTGTGCCTTTGTTTGCTCGCCAGCCTACTATGTGGTGTGAAGTAGCTTAGCCCTGACTGTCCTTTGATATGTGCCTTGCCTGGCGTCACACTATATATATGGATATGTGGACAAAGCAAACCATGACTTCTGGTACACAAACTGAGTAACAATATCTTAATACTTAGGATGCTGCTCTGTTCACTTAAACATCTAAGAAGCCAGCCCATTTCAACTCTTTATAACACAATATTTATACTTGCTTTCAAATGAAACTTCTGACTTGCTTTTGACTACAAAATATGCAGAACAGATATTACCCCATTAAAACTTTCCGTTCCTTCATCTAACTAAAGTTACTTGTTGATCTTGCACCAGGTGTGGCAGGTTTGGCATGTCGTTTTACATGCCAGCAAATTGATGAAGCTTACATGAAATCCCTCAGCCTCAAGGATCTAATGGTGATGAATCCATCCATGACAAGAGTTGGTATTATACTACCTGTTGATTCAAGTTAGTGGCCAAGGGAACAGCACGTGCACTTCTTGCTGAGTATGCACCACTGCCCTAACTATTGACTCTCTTGGTGTGTACTGAGCCCAGACTCTCCAGCCCTATACTGCGGTGATATTAGCTTGATGCTGACCTTGCTGGCAAACTCTGTACCGACTGACATGTTTCTGATATAGTACTGACCCAGTATCCTTGCAAGATCCTGCCTTTTATTCCCAGAGAGTGGGCCAAAGGGCAGGTTGAGTTGAGGGGAGATGCCTCTCCTTTAGTACATGCTGCTGGGCCTGTTCAGAAACTCAGTTGGCACATGCAACTGTCTCATCACGTCAGCCTTCCCTTAGGAGCATATAAGTGGCTTACCTATGGTTGATACAAAATTTAATGCTGGTTGACTTGATACAACATCCAACCATAGGTTTGCAAATTACTGAGCAGGATTGCTCAGGCAGTAACATCTGTGGCCCACATTCAGGAGGTCAAAGGCCGCACACTCTGATATGGGTTTTCCATGTCACTTAGGCGAATGCTGGGGTGCATTCTTTCATACCATGGTTTCCTTTTTATTATTTCCTTTCATTCCATTTCCCTATCATCTTTCAGGTGGTGCAGCTCCAGGGTATAGTGTGGGCAGTGTTGGGCAGATGGTATGGATGACTGCACATGGTAACTGCTGTTCTCGGCGCTGGGTGGCATCTGGTCGGTCCTTGTCCTTCATGGAGGGGGGAGGAGGGGGGGGGCACTTCATGTGATACCGAACTGGACTCGCAGTGAGATGGCTGCTTGATGGGGCCTGGCTGCGGAATGAAGACAACTCAGCACTCGTTAGGGACTTCCACATGTCTCTGGTGGACCTGTCTAGCTGCGAATCTGATGACACCCCTTCGGTTCCCTCATTTCACCCCTGCCTTTTGGGGTGTGGCAGCCACAATAGATCTGTGTAGGTCGATGTGAGTGAGGCGTCCACCTCTGTACCTGTACCCTTTACCCTTTAGGTTTGCCAAGCCTTGCGGTGTTGTATACTTAAACATGTAAAAAAATCACACTATAAAGCTGGTGATATAAACATCATTTGCTCCTGCAAAATTTATTTACGCAACAGGAAAGTGAATAGTAATAATCAGCTGTCAGCTGCCATTAAATTTTGCATCTACTATAATATTGCCATAGTAATAAAATTCCAATGAAACATTTATATCTCAAATTTATTTTGATATTATGCGAGAAGCAAATTTTGTTGTGGATATGTAAGAAATTGGGCCATTTTGTTCTGAGTAATAGTTGACAGATCCAGAATATTAAAAAAAGATCTGATGTGTTGCACTCATATGACTTTCTCTACTCTTGTACTAACCATTTACAAACTCTTATTCCTTTATCTTCTTCGTGTTAGTTAAAATAAACATTTGTACAAATTATCTTATTGCTTATTTCCTTGTAGGGGCAAGGGGAAATTAGAATACAGTAGGCTTTGTGAGATAGTCAAATCTTTTAAAGCTTTGAGATTCCGTTCTCTTTGCACACTTAACATATAAAAAAATTAACACCGATGTTCCACTTCACGAAAGCTTTAAGTTTTCTGAAACTCATGCACATAACAAGGAATATCTCCAAAATAGTTCACCCTACAAGAAAATTTATTGGGACATAAATTGTGTATTTTGGCAAGATCTACATTTTTTGTACAGTATGATTTGGTCTATCTCTAACAGTTTACCAGTTATGCAAAAGTCGTCCAGAGTAAATGCGACTACAGGGACTATAGCCAGAAAATTCAAAATATGCATTTCATTTGTCATAAAAATATCTCAAACATATGACATTTTAATCAAAATCTTAAAGCCATTTTCAAGAAAATCAAAATTTTTGAAAAATTATCCATCTAAAGGGTAGTTTAAGATGGGGCTATTTTCTTCAAAATCTTCATGTCGCATCCTTGAAAGACATTAAACTTAAATACCAACTTTGGTTTTTAACCTACTTTTCGTTTTTGAGTTATGCTGTCCACAGACAGACAGACAGACAGACATACAGACACAGACACACACACGGACCTTTTTCTAAAAATGCTTTTTTTAATTCAGGGGACCTCAAAACATATATTACCAGTGAAATCTCGACATCGAATTTTTGGGAGGAATACAATACTTCCCATAATTATTAGTAGAGAAAGTAAAAATGGGTGTTTGGGCACCCCACATTAAAAGGAATGTGTCTTCTCAGCTTGAATTTTAATGTTCTGTTTATACTGCCATGCAATTGTTTAAAGTTCTATCCACTTCCTTCAAGGATTCTGTATCCTAGATGTTCTTGGCCTAGAAGTAAGGTAAATAGTTGATGGAACACCAATGTTTTGGGAGCGTGCACCTCTCCCAGCTTCTGGATAATGAATCAAGCTTAAAGCCCGAGAAGCTCCAGAATACAGCAATCACCATAAAAACTTCAGCTTTTACTTCACAAATTTTAATTTACCTGTAAACTTTTCAGATTAATGCATACTTTGTACTTGTCTCCTTAGCATGCTGGTAGCACTGCTGCTTACCAAGCAGGAGACCTGGATTTGATTCCTGGTACCACTGTGAGGACTTTCTCTCCCTGGGAGACCTGGTCTGAGATGTACTCAGTCTTGTTAGGTCCCCAAGGGGCCAATTGAGGAGCTACTTGATTGAAAAGTAGTGACCTCTGTTTGCAAAGACCACATAATCAGCCTAGAGGGACTGGAGTGCTCCCCATTGACCCTCCTCCAGTACTGCACCCCACTCAAGACACTTGTGATGGGCAGAGGTGGGGGATGCAGCAGCTGAATGCTAAGGCCTAGGTCTTAAAAGGGTTGCTGCACCTCGGCTAATAGATACTTTGTGTGTATATTTATTTCACTTAAGTTGATAGATCTTTTGTTTGTCAAGCATGTTCATAATATTCATAATTAAAATAAAAGTGTTTAATTCAGCCATTTGATATTGTTTTATTGTTTTTCTTTATAGACCCACATGAGCCAAAACATTACAAGAAGTTCCATAAAATAGAAGAATTTCATAGGTCAGTCATCATCAAGGCAGTTTCCACTGTAAATAAGGTAAGCACATCCATCCTATAAGCTGTTTCCTTTCATATGAAAGTATGATGTGATAATGTGAAACATATTCATAGCAGTGAATACATTTTAAATGATAAAATTTAATCATGTTTTTAAAAATAAGTAATTCATAAGTGATTAGATATTTTATGAATTTTTATTCAAATGGCTTCTCTTTCCTTGTGAATTCTTTGTTGATTTTCATAGTTAATGTTATATTGCCTAAAGTGACTGATCAGCTATGAAAAAATCTGATGTGTTGCACTCACATGACTTTCTCTACTCTTGTACTAACCATTCTTATAAACTCTTATTCCTATATCTTCTTCTTGTTAGTTAGGATAAACATTTGCACAAATTATCTTATTGCTTTGTAGGTGCAAAGGTAATATTAGAATATAGTAGGCTTTGTGCGATAGTCAAATCTTTTAAAGCTTGGAGATTCCGTTCTCTTTGCACACTTAACATATAAAAAAAATGAACAACAATGTTCCATTTCACGAAAGTTTTAAGTTTTCTGAAACTCACACATATAACAAGGAATATCTCCGAAATGGTTCACCTTACAAGAAAATTTATTCAGACATAAATTGTGTATTTTAGTAAGATCTACATTTTTTGTACCTATAGTATGATTTGGTATCTCTAACAGTTTACCAATTATGCAAAAGTCATCCAGAGTAAATATGATTACAAGGGTTATATTCAGAAAATTCAAGATATACATTTCACTTGTCATAAAAATATCTCAAACATATGACATTTTAATCAAAATCGTTAAGTCATTTTCAAGAAAATCAAAATTTTTGAAAAATTTTTCATGTAAAGGGTAGTTTAGGGTGGGGCTATTTTCTTCAAAAACTTTGTGTCGCATGCTTGAAAGACATTAAACTTAAATGCCAACTTTGGTTTTAACTGTCTTTTCGTTTTTGAGTTATACTGTCCACAAACACACACACACAGACCTTTTTCTAAAAATGCTTTTTTTTTTTTTTTTTTTTTTTTATTATTATTATTATTATTATTATTATTGAGGGGGTCTCAAAACATACATTTCCGGTGAAGTCTCGACGTTGAATTTTTGGGTGGAATACAATACTTCCCCTACTTACCAATAGGGAAAGTAAAAAAATATATGTGATTAATAGGCTGTGCTTCAGAATTCTTATATTCTCTCTATTCCTTATAATAAAATATATTTTTCTCAAATCATTCATTCCATAACAGTAGCATACTTTAGATTCTAGGTGTAGGTGAGCAACTTATAATCCTGCAAATAATAGCTGTATTATAATTATTTTCATGGTCTAGGTATTTTGTTAGCAATAGAATGCATACAACTTTAAAATTGCTTGTGCAGCCCTTGGATTTCCTGTTCGATTTATTGTGTTTAGTAAGTAAGTGAAGACTAGTAAGTGCCTATGTACTTAAACAATCCTGCAATCTAGTTAAGATTTTGCTTCAGCAGGAATGAAAATTATACATGTGTGCATACATGTATATGTACATTAGTAAAATGGTCTCACAAGCAATGCTTCCGTTATTAATATGCAACAGTAGACTAGGATCATTAAAGGATGCAATCAGCATTTGAAACACTGTCACAAACACTACATGTTTCAGAGATGTTTTGTTGTCTGTCATCAGCAACTGTGCAGTTATTTGAACTGTGAGTTATGGTTAAGAGTTTGCTTGTCTTGGGCAGCCTCTTGAGATGAAGCAATAAGCTTCCATAGCATACTTTGTGTGTTCTGTTCTTGATGATAGGTATTTGTATACAGACATACAGGTCATACAGGTCAACTGCTGCAGGTCATCTATTCTGGTATAACAAAAATCACATCAAATAGAAAACTTACACATGGCCAGCGTGGAAGAATAATTCATTTCCATTAAAACCAGCCAAAATCATAGTTGCACTACACATGGAGAAACTACCAAACGTCAATAAGAAGACACACACAGTGAACTATGCTTTGCTCCCACCAGATACCTTTTAAACCACCCAAACATATTCTGGAGGAAAATTTGGCAAGTGAAGTTAAACTGTTACCAATCCGTTCACTATTTTAATTGTGTTAAAAAAATTCTACTGCTTTAATCAATGCTAATAAATGGGTGAGCCATACCTAACTTCATTTCTCAACCTCAAGAGGCCAACATAATGTACGGCTGAAATCATTAAGACAATTGCTGATGACATGACAAACTATCTTAGAAGCATGTTTAAGTGAGTGCAATATTCTAGGGCTATTAGTGTTTCAAATGTCAACTGTTCATCCTTGAATAATTAATTGCTTCCATCACTTACATTAAATGTTCAATAGATCCATTAAATGTTATAATAAGTTAGCTTTCAGCTTTATTTCATGTTTAGATGATCAAATACATTGTTAATGCTTTGTCTGCTTGTTTACATTCAAAGCCTGTACATACAGAACCTTCATTTGGATATGTGGTCAACTTAACAAGAATTTTCTTGGTACTGGAAAGCACAGTATTTGCTGGCAGAGTCAGATATTCATAGCCCTTTAAATGGAAGTATGTGCAGCTTTCTCATAAAAATTATAACTACAATAATTCATCATAGAGGATGTTAAAATTATGGTCTTGTGACAGCACACATTTCACTCCTTTTAAGAATGTTTGCTTTTAGTTCTTCATTGACATGTAAATAAAATGGTACTTCATCCATAAATAAATTAAACACAGCTCATTATCTAAACCTAATTAAAGAAATTAATCCTATCACATTATTATTGTATGGTTGCAATTCCTGAACTACAGTAAGAACATAATCTTCCAGTGGATTCCTGCATACTGTAGATTGAGTAACAATGAGAAGGCAGACATTCTAGCAAAAAAGGGAACCAAAATTCAAAATGAGGTACAGTTAAATGTATCATTAAGAAGAAAATGAATAATGATTATACAACTAAATTAACTACAAATATATTAAATTCCAATGCAGAAAAATTCTTAAAAAGCTTGAAACTCGTGAACTACCTTGAGAAACAGCTGTTGCCATGTTCAGACTTATCACTGGACATGACTGTCTCAGCAAACACATGCATAAAATTGGATTGCTATGTATCGTCTCCAAATTGTCTGGTATGCAACAAGGAAGAGTAAATGAATATGAAACATCTATCAATCTGTGAACAACTTAAAATAGCACCCAGACTTGACCTCAAAATATTGGGAGGGAAGAAGGAGAGTAGCTTTGTTGCTAAACCCAGAGCATTAGCTACACACACACACACATACACAACCATGCAGGCACGCACACACACAGGATTATCTAATGGGCTTTTAGTTTTAAAAGTTTAGTGGCAGTATTCTAAACTGAGGTTTACAAAATTCTGATTCCTGTAAAAACTTTCTCAGAGATTTCTTTGTATTTCATTCTAATTTTTCTCTGAAGCCATGAGTTTTTCCTCTACAGGAACACTTGTGGTTTCTTATGATGAGCACATCCCACTTCCTTAAGCCTATTCACAAGATTACAAATTACTTCTCTGTGAGGTGCAGGAACAGTAGTGAATCTGTCTATAAATCACTGTTTCACTTCTCTGGAAGAGTTTATTGTCACACTGAAGTCACACATGAAGATCTGCTAAAGTATACATATTTTGGCATTGTAATAGCACTACATACTGTAACACTGGGGCATATAAACTTACTTCTATACAGTACACACTTCACATATGATTAGCCAGTATTAGAGGAGGGAAGAGGACCAGTGCAGGGCAAGTAATTTCCTTTTATATGGCCACACATCCAAATGTAAGTTGTGTATTTCTATAGTGAGACCTCGTTGAAACTATTTTATTTTTCCAGGTGCAGGGATTCTGGTCTGCCATTTTTCTGGGGAACTCACTTTCATCCTCATCATTGCTGTGTGCTCACTGCTAGTCTTCCATCCTTAAACGTCTGTTGAACAAAGTTTGTTGGAGTAGAAATTTTATTAGTCAAGTTGTTTTGAAGACATGGTTATCGTCTGATGAGAAATGGGAATCAAATCTTTCCTGTTCTTCTTGGAGTTTCAGCTAGGTGATAATGGAATTATTCACCACTTGTCCCAAAAATTTATTAAATAAAAATATAATATGTTATCATAAGGGTTAGATTTTTAAAGAAGAGCTTCTAATTTAAGTTTTATATTTCTTAAATATAATTTCCATGCAATTGCAGGCTATTATATTTATGATTAACTAATCAATGAAAATGTATTTTTATAAAAAATAGGAAAACATATCAAAGAATATTTTGAGTTTTTTTTAATTTAACATAAATGTGCCCTTGATTATGAGAGCACAAGATCCTTGCTTTAAAATTTGAAGACTTTAGATAAGTAGAAAAAACTATTGAAAACTGTGTATTTATATCATCCTGATACTTTCAGTTTTATGCATCATAAGTTTATTTATAACACTGAAATCAGAGCTTCATTAATTTTCCTACTTTATTGTCATCCAACTCATATGTGCTTGATTTTATTTATATGTCCACTCTCATTATAAAATGAGCAACCATAAAATTGATGCATATAAAAAAGTATTGCATACAGCAAATCATATTTTGTATGAAGAAGTTTTTTTATTGGTACCAAAATAGCTTATATTTCATTGACACAGGACAAAAAATAAATATGTAAATAAGTTGTGTAGTGTAATGTGTAAATTTGCAATGTTTTAAGCAAACACTGCTTGTCTCCATGTTTCTGCCTGGTAATTTGCCATTCCACTTTTAACTGTGTTGATCTAATGAGTGAATTTGTGACTTGATACATTTATTCCATCCATTTTCCATAACTTACATGGCTAGGTAAGTTTTATGGTCTATAGATGTATGTGTTACCATTGTTGCTCAAGCACTAATGTAGTCTAGTTACTGTAGGATAATAATAATCTATTTTGATTAGAAACATGTCTTTATGTAATGGAAATGGAATTGAAGTTATCTTTCATAAATTCAAAATAATCAACATTCCATAATTTATCGTGTATAAAGCTAGCCCAACATTTTTATACATTAATGATTTGTAAAAAAAAAAAAAAAAGAAAGAAAAAATGATATAAATGTTATCAAAGGTACAAATTATTAGATTTCTATGAAAAATGTTTTAATGTGTAAGGATACTGAGAGTAAAGCTTTGAGGTGTAATTACATTATTCAATCATATAAGAGGTGAACGTACAGCATCTCATAACATTAAGAACTGTAGTGATTTTCCTTTCATTTCACTTATATGAAACAACTTTACTTTCCTTATTTTTGTTTCATCTATTTTTACTGAATTTTCTTATCATTTGTTTTAAAATGATATTATTATACAAAATGAATCTGTATTTTACAGAAAAGGTGCAATTCTGGGCAATCAGCCATACTATTTGTTACACTATTGATAAACTTAGCTGAGGGAAAGTTGTAAAAGAAATGGTGCTCTGGAGTTAAGTACTGTCTGGCAGGAAATGAATGTTGCCACAGAAGGCAGGCAGATTAATGCTATCAATTGTGTGTGCTTGCTCTTATCAGTTATCACATAAATAAAGTGTTCCCAGGTGCTAGCAGATTGTAGTCACACATTTTTCAGTATGGGATGCTTCAACTTACATTCTGTTAATCTAAAAAAGGCTCCAAATTTTATACTCTTTGGCTGAATGGGCTTTAGATCACTTAATTTGTAACAGTATTGTAATGAAAGTTAATATTTAGGAAAAATATGATGCAGGAATGGTTTACCTGCCTCACTACATACCTGGTATAAAACCATTGGTTAAAAGTATATTGGATTGATTTAAAATATTCACTACATTTCCATGGGGAATTCAAAGAGATTTGAGTTCTCATTCTAGATTGCATATTGCACGGAAACGTGGATTCAGAATGAACTGAGTCCTTGGATCTGAACGCCTTAGAAGTGGGATCGAATCAAAATTTTGTTGCATTGAAACACCTCCTGGATTGAAATTGATTTGAATCCACTAAGGATGCTAACTTCTGCTGTATTTGTAACTCACTGCACACTAGTCATTTTGTTTTCATAGTGAAAGTGGTGTAATAAAACACAACATCAAAGCCACTTTTATTGTTTTTATACTTTCACAATATATCCTTTTCAGAAACATTCACTGACCTTAAAACCTACTTAAAATATGCAGAAAAAATAGTTTCCACAGGTTCACCAACATAAACCAAGTAACCAACATAAAAGCTTGCATTGTTTATACTTGAACTTTGCATATCCAAATTGATCTTATTTCGGATTGAATTTAACATAGAAACACATATTGAAATTAGGATTGGACTGAAATCAATTTCAATTCCCCACAAAAACATAGTGATAATCACTTCATGAAGGCTTTCATAGTAACAAAAGAAGACAGTTTCATACAAATTCTTGGAAATGCTTTGACACGTATTTTAATACTGGGTGTTCACTTTAAACTGGTCTTGCCTTAGCTCACTCTCACTACAAATTATGTGACTAATTTGATGTGAGATTAACCTACTCAGAAATTAGAAAAGTGAAATAGGTTTGTGTTGAAGAAGTTGCCTAGTTCTCGCAGTGTAACAAATTTCTATAGCAGCACGGATACCATGCCACCTTGTCATTCAAAACAACCGAGTGAGGACATGAATACATTGGAATGGAGGACATGTTGAATCATTTGTTTGAAGCTTTCTTTTTATGTTAATGCTTGAAAAATGTTTCAGAATTTGAGGTTATTTTTTACTTATAAAAATACTTACTGTATTTGCCGACGTATAAGATGCAGTTTTTCTCATTTGAGAATAGGCTCAAAAATGTCTTATATGCCAGTAGCAAGTTAAGGTAGATACCTATGAGCTTCATTTCTTCAAAATGTCTTTTTTCAGCTTGAAGCAATTTATTGTTAGCTTCCTTGGAAATTTTAAGTATTCCAGATGTATAGAGTCCAGCGGATGTACATGCACTGTTGTTAGTGGTTTTCATATTGTTTGTTCAAGCTTTGTTTATTGTTGTGGTTAATGTGGAGATCCACTTGTGTCATACTTATATTGTGGTTTTATTTGCAAACTATGACTGAAAAACAGCATTGCTATACTATTGCATTTAAACTGCAAGTAATTGTATACTAAAAAGCATGGAAACAGGGTTATAGAAAGATGTTTCGGGCCACCTTCAATTTAAAAAGATGATAAGAATTTAGCAGAACAGGAAGATGTTTTAAAGAAAGCACCTTACAGTAAATGTAATCTGAGAAGTGGAGCTGTTAAATGGCCAAAACTTGAAGCAGAACTCAATACTTGGATTTTAGAGAACAGAAGCAGGAATTTCAGTTTCTGGGAAAATAATCATTCATCAAGCAAAAGAAATGTCCACTGCAGATCACCAACTTTACTGGAGCAACATCATGATGTCCAAAATTTATGAAGAGGTCTCAGGTTTGTATGCGGACCAAGACAAAAATATCACAGAAAATATAGGCAAGTACGAAGGACAAATAGTTGAATTTCATCAATTTGTTGTTAAGTCAGGGAAAGAGAGGATGAATTTTGTGCATTTGAGGCCGAAAATCAAAAGGCACTTTCTCCTACTTATTTTGCCTAGATATTTGATGTATGTGCACATATGTTATAATTGTTTTGTAGTAGAGGTATAAGGTGAGAAATTTTTTCCCTAAAAGGTTTTAAAAAGCGGGGTGCATCTTATTCACCAGCAAATATGGTATATTTACTATTCAAAATATGTAGAGATATTTTGGCTTGTTATGTTCTCTTCTATTCTCTCAGCAATTGAAGAAAATCCAAAAATAACACATAATGAACCCGAAGTTTTGAACACTTTCCTGCTATCCTTTCCACCTTTCCTTATTATCACCAATTCATGTACCAGTTGCTGCTACCTTGCACAGAGATTCATTTATTAACATATGAAGACAAAAAGATGCCAGTTAGTGCTGACATGTTTCATTGAATATGCCAAACAATGGATCAGAATAAAATGAACACAGTATACAGTTGAAAAAACTGAACATAATAGTTAATTATGAAATATCATTGTACTCATGCAACAGAATTAACCTTATTAAAAACTTTGCTTTCTTATCTTTGTTTCCCAAAATACTCTGGAAAGGATAATATTTTAAACCAAATATGCTTACTTACTTTTAATGAATCTGCAAGTGGTTGCTTGAGATGTACCTCAAGTAATAAGATTGGGAAAATTGCATTTGTGTTATATATATTGGGTTGTATTAACTCCCATGTCCATGTGGTATTAGTTATAGTAATTTTGGAGCTACTGCAGTCATCAGTTACTAAAACTTTTGAAATTTACAAAGTTATTAAAACTTATATGCATAGTAACAGTTTTAAGTAGGGTTAGGTCACGTTACCTCTTTTGTTGAAGAGAGCACTTTGGTGAGTGAGAATCCCTTCAATGAGTTATGTTTGTCTAAGAGGTGGAAGTCACAGGTAAATGGAATACCAGGTTTGATCTCTTTTGCTTTATTATTTACACTTTGTGTTTGATTTGACTGGTACCTATGCATCATTGTGGTTCTGATTCTCAAAAATTTGTTTCTATTTTTCTATTTAATATACATCATACATTCCAAGCATATATAACATTTTTAAATGCATATTGCAACACTAAAATACATTATATGCCCTGACATGTCCTGGTTGCATATACATCATTATTCCTCTTAAGAGTTTCCATCAGCATTGAGATGTACATATGTAAGATGTTTTTTGACAACCTCCCTGCAGAGTTTGTGCATCTCTATATTCAGACTGGCTGGAAAAGAATTCTCTTTCCATGCATATGATTTGAACAATAATTTATAATATTTCCATAATGCAGGTAATGTGTAACAGGGTTCATGTGGTGTTCATTAAAATTTTTCACACCTCATTAAAACATATGAGAATTATTATAACTTTTTATCATATTTCAGTTGACTGCAAATGTTGATATACAAAAGTATTAGCTTCACTATTCATACTGTTTCACCGTATCTAACTTCTTCACTTAATACTGTTATTTGGTTATTTCTTTGTACTTGTTAACATGAATCCACTCAAATAAATTCTTACTGCTATCTATGCCATAAACAGCAGCGCAAGAGGCCACTTAAACACTCTTGATAGACTTCATTTGATGCTTAATAATATCACTATCAATGAAATTAAGATTTTTGGGGAACCATTTTCTTTGTGACCATACTTTTATCATAAATTAAACCACTTCCATCTGTGCTTATCTCTTATATTTAATTGATTTTATATCACAACATTTTAAAAACAGAATGAAAATGTTCAATTAGCTTAACAACTGCCTGGTGATGATTCTCTTTTCTCAGAAACAATTCATTCAAGTGTAAAGAAACAAAATTTACTAGAACACATTTAGGGGAAAAGTTCATATTTTAGTTTCAAAAATTAAGTTAAACTGAATGGAAATAACTTTAATATCAAGAATTATCTTGAATATAACCAGAATACTTATCTTAGACAAAACTTAATCAAAAAGAAAAATGTTTATTTTGTTTAAAAAACATATACCATTTGTAAAAAGCTTGGAACTCATATTAAATAATGTAAAATTAAAATCCAACATTAAATATTTCGAGTTTATTTAATTTTATAAAATTGTTTGTTAACAAACCAATTAGATTATGTTATATATTAGTCATATACTATCCACATGCTATGTGGATTTTGCTATTCTGAAGCCATCTGAAAATACCAATTATAATTCATCTGACGAATATTAAGTTTGAAAAAATTAAATGAAAACTAACAATTATCAAAAACAGAAAACAAGGATATTATGCTGTGGTGAAAGACAAAAGGAAAAATAAGAGTCATTCAAGAAATACTAAATAAATTACTAAGCTTGTTATTAAAAGATGATTAATTGAAAGATGATATATGAGGGTTATCCGTAAAATAAGGTTCCCAATTTTTTTTCACAGTGAAAAACATATTTATTGACATTGAATAATATATTTTTTGAAAGCTTAGACTTTTTTCTATTTTTTCACATAATCGCCGTTCTGATCAATGCATTTTTGCTTGTGGTGTACCAACTTTTGTATGTCTGCATCATAGTACTTTCCCACTGCACAGCGAAGATAGCTCAAAGGTTTCTTTCAGCTCCTCTCCGGTTCTGAAATGCGTCCCACAGGTGTTTCTTCCAGTCAGGGAAGAGATGGTAGTCACTAGGGGCTAGGTCTTGGCTGTAGGAGGGTGTGTGACAGTATCCCATCCAAATTTGTTGATGAGATTGGTTGTCACATGGGCAATGTGAGGATGAGTGTTGTCCTGATGGAAACGCACTCCCTTTGTGAGCATGCCTCTCCCTTTGTTTTGGATCACGTGACGAAGGTTCTTCAATGTCTCACAACAACGATCAGCATTGTGTTGTACCGGTAGGCAGAAATTCGCACAACAATAACTCCTTTCTGTCCCTTCAATCTTTGATTGTTTCTTCCACTTTCACAATGGCGTCGTCTGAAACCGATGGTCATCCAGAATGCTGGTCATCATGGCTGTACATCCATCTTTGAATTCTCTGCACCATTTGTGTATGTGTTTTACGCTCATACACTGTTCTCCACACACTTCACACAATTGGGAATGAATGTCCACCAGCGTAGTGTTTTTTGTTCACAAAAACTAATCACAGAGCGTAATTCACACCTGACGGGAGAAGCAAGTGGAAGCTCTATTTCTAACAGCTGCCGAGCCAAGACTGAGTGTGGCAGACAGTTCGCAGGGCAGTAGACTGGAAGAAAGAGAACCAACCTACACGTCAGAATTGCCAAATCTCGCATAACAACATTCCTCGCACTGCAGGACTTTGGGAACAAGTCTGGTCTTCCAAAATGATAAATGGCAGCAAAGTTTCCTTGAAACAAAATGGATGCTCTGTTTATAAAGATTTATAACAATGTTTTATTAATTCTGCAACAATTGCATTCTTGAATTGTCAACACTTTTCCCCCAATTTTAATAAAGCCACAGATTACATATGCTTAATTTCTAGTCAAAGCTAACAACTACTAAAGACAATGATGATGAAGATAAACTTCCTTCCCCCCCCCCCCCCCCCGCCCCTTCTTTTAATGTATTTCTGTAATGTACACCTGCACACTTTATCTTGAGTCCTGAAATCTAGTGCTACAAATAGTCCAAGTCAAGAAGGCCTGTACATTGCCAAAGTAACAATTAACCATCAATGTGTAATTTATGACATGTGTTTCCTTGAATTGCATTTCCAGTAGTTGAGCAGAATCAACATGACAGCCTCATATATGAGGGCATGTTGGGACACATCAGTGAATAACATGCAACAAGGATGACAAAATCGGTTACATTGTGTCATGTTATTGGCACAGCCTGCTGACACACACCTCTTGCAGCTAGGCAAACATGCTGGCTGTCAAGTCCCAAGTTGATTCTGCCCATTTGTATGTAGCTTGCTGTTTTCTTGTATTATCATACTGGTTTATTTTTGTATTTTACTTGTGTCTTTAACAACTCAAACAGTAATCCAATAGAAAGTAATTTCTGGGCTTGTAGGCCGTGGTCCAGTCGATGAATAATCTGATGAAACATCAGATTACAAGCCCGTAAACTACTTTATTGGATTAATGCCAGCCATGAAAGCCTAAGTATGTGTATCAAATAGTAATTTTAAGTACTAAATGCCTGAAGTGCATTCAGCTTAACACCACAAATTTCTGTAAATAGTAAGAGGGACAAGTGTACTGTAGCTGTTGGCTAACCTGGAAAAAACAATTGTGGGAACTAGAACTCATAGCCTTCTATAATATAATTTAAAGCATGACTGCATAAAAGAGATGAAAATTCCTGTTGCTGTCTTTGACAACAATGCCATTTGAGAGCTCAGGATAAAGTGTGCAAGTAGTACTGAAAACTTTTGTTTAAAGAATTTATCTATAGATAAACACTAGACATTCCATGATTCTTTATTGAACAGTCTGGCAAAGTATAGTTTTTTTCCCTTCACTTGAGATTGCACATTTCATCAGTTAAATTAGCTTTATTCACAAGTCAGTTAACACTACAGATCACAGCAGTATCTCTCATCCTGCTTGCATTGTTCATGTTTTCATTTAAATAAGAGCTGATGGAATGGAGCATTGCTTCGTATAAGAGATATGCAGTCAAGGTAGAAATCAAGCTTAAAGAAAACAGTGCTACAAGATTAGATATTCAGTTTTGCATATATTTAACTGCCAGCAAAGGTGTCTGGGATAGAGCTGCAATTCAGAAGTATCAAAAAGGTATCAAAGATTTATCTCAGCATACTTCAATAACACAGACTATTGAGAGTGTCTGGGTATTGTGATCCAGTTTATTGATTATACTTAAACAAGCACCTTCAAGAAAGCAAGATCTCTAATTTCTTGGAATTACTAGTAAGCATTGCGTGCAAAAACTCTCAAAAGAATCAGGATATGGAAGGTGATGAGTTTAGGACGGAAAATGTTGGGCAGTGTTCAAGAGAAGTGTAACCTAAGGTTTGTAATGCACCTGTGCTTAGATGTCCAGTAGGAAATGTCCAAGAACAGAGAAGTGAACAAATATGATACTGAATGCCTGATACTGAATAAATATGAAGTCAAGGTACCTTTATGAAGTGTTGTACTCGCATATCAGATTTGTTAAGGCTGAAGTCTGCAAATTGGTCATCGCAATTGCAGGAATGGGGTGAGTGACTGGTGTTTAAGGGCCTGTCAACAACTAGGTCATTTGGGCCCCTGGTGATATTAGGAAACGAAACCTGGCATATACATATGTAGTGCATGATTTGAACAAGGGGATTTTGGAAGCCACTGTGGCAGAGTAAGAACTTCTCTAATGCTTATTTCATTTTATATGCATATGTATACAATCTGAGAAGGCTTTAACATTTATTTTTCATTTGATTCTTCAGTTTTGCATATATTTAGTATTAATTCACAAGTACATACCAACATCAACAAAGCATGTAGGGTTTTATTTGTCAATCACGATCTGCTCACACAGATATATGTTGGGCTAAACATAGCACTAATATGTGCAGTATATTACTGAAGACAAAAATGTTGCCATATCAAATTGTTTAATTAAATTTAAACCAGCCTTATTTTGTAATTGTGATTTCAAAATTTATTTGTCTGTAAATTCACAACTTTAATTCGTGATTGTGGTTTTACTATATGAATGTCCACATGAAAGGATTTGCAAATACTTGAAAATGATTCATTGCTTTGAAACCATAAAACCTTTTGTGTTAGAACTCTTTTTTAATTTTGCTAACATACTACATGCATATGCAACAAGATTCCTGTGCACTTTCATGGTTTTGAAACAGCCATGTTGTATCAATGCAGTTTACACTACTGCACTGCACATAGGTACCTTTGAATGCGTGTTATTTGAAAGAGGGAGGGTGAAACAGGGTAAAGTATTGCTTTGCCGCTTACTGTGGTATAATGTCATATCATCAGCCGGTGCAGATTTGCCAACCCCTGTGTTAAGAGATAACAAGAAGTAATAATGTGCAGGGATGAATTTTTTTGAACAGTCAACCTCTGCCTCTTCTAGAAAGAATTGACATATGTTGCACATTTGAATTAAATGCTTGTGCAAGCAAGAGGTGTTTCTGAAAGCCTTCACATGAATTACACAAAAATTACTCTCATAATCAAACTGGAATATATACTTATAAATTAACTTCTATGAAGTTTAGATAAGTTGTTGATTCACTGTATATTGGCTATAGTTAATGAAACACTACTCTGCAGGTCACAGCTGATTACACAAAATATTAATTTTATTTCTAGAAAGCAGAAAAGAGTAATGGTTTAGTACATATAAATACCTACACAATTTACTGCAGTGAAACCTTGTGAACACAAGATTTTTTCTCTCTCCCTCTTCTCATAATTTAGCTAGTTCTGTTTTGTAATGTATATATGTATAGAAGTACATTGTATTCCTAAGAATATTGCCTTACCAGATAATGAAATACAGACATTTTGTGCATATTGAATATTTAGATAATGGTTAATATGGCAGTTATACGTAGTAATAGCGATTCATTTGTTATTTAACTATATCATAGAATAAGTAATAAATGGAGAAATGATAAATTATTTCATTTATTCTTGTAAGATTTTAACATCAAATTCTAATTGTAAACAAAAGTGCCTGGTCAGAAATTTTGATGTGATATCCGAAATTAATGGTGCTATGGGAATGCAGGCTAATGTACTCTAATAGCTCCTTTTTAAAACCACAGATTCATATTTCTCCAAAATAAATAGTTCAATGTGAAACTCTCTACATTGTTAGATGTACTTAATAGTAGCCAGCGACTTTATCAGGAAATCTATCAGTCAAAATAGTTTGCTCCAGAGATAGTTATGTTTAGCTTTTACAGATTAAGAGCACACTTGTGAAAATAGTTCAGTAAAATCAGTTGAAAATGTTGCTTTGAATTGCTGTTTATCTTCAAATCTGAGGAAGTAAATGTTACTCACTTTGCAATGTGTACAATTTGTAAGAAATATCCATTTTTGGGATCCCTTGCTTTCTAAAGCAGTTAACATGCAAGAGCCATGCATCCTATATTTTTTATCCAAATTATAGTTAAGAGGTTTACGCATATGTAACATTTTGAAAACAGAATGGCTTTATAAATAGCAGATGAATATTTTATAATCAAGCTTTTATGTATGTGGTATGCTTTATGCTTTGTTGTGAAGTGCAAGTACTTATAATAATGTAAATGTTTTGTTATGACAGGATATGTGTATATGATCAAGGTTTGTCAAAATGGGCCAGCAAACTGGATTCTACTCAGTCATATGTTAGTGATTTTGTCTGAAACTTTGGTTTGAGCGACTAAGTAGTATTTAAGAACTGGCTCCGAAGGAATGGCTTTAATTGTCATTGCAGAACAGACAAACTATAACCTCATGGGTCTACAATGTGTAATACCCACTCTAAATGTTTTAACATCTGTGCCTGATTGTATTAATTGTTATATATTGGGTATGTGTGTTTTATTGTACCATAGGACTTGTACAGTATACAAACTCTTAAATTGCCTTTTGAATTTGGGTTCAATGCCAGAATTGATGTTCTATTTATAGGGAAATGCAATGGTAAATTTCAAGCATTGAACCATAGTGGTCTTGATTTCATATCATTGCATCATGGTGTGATGTTTAATAGTTAATTCAAGTAAGCCTAAATGATACTCTTACATCTGCTTTATACTCTTTCTCATGCATTGTATTTAATGCTTATTTGAATCTTTTGCAAAAACACAATTAAATGTGTGAGTACAATTTATCTGCAGATTAATTTAAAAACTTGTGGAGGTTTTCTATTCTTTGTCTTTATTAAATCCAGTTGTGTAGTGCTTCTTTACAAGCAGTATTTTTCCTTTGTCATTTCCTCTTGTTTTCTGAGCATGTAGATACAAATATGAGCTTTATTTTTATGACAAAGTTCCATTTTTCAAGAATTCCTTTCTTTTACAGCTTCATAATTTCATCAAGTATACAAAAACCATCTCCAGTCCTCTTTTCAAGGCACAGTATGTTGTTTATAAACATAGTATAGCATATTATGTATACAGTGGAACCCTACTAATCCAAATGTGCAAATCTGAAATTCTAAATAATCCAAACACAAAATCCACAATTTAAAAAAAAAAAAAAAAAACAATGAAAAGCTTATTTGTAGTGTAGAGCAAACATTTTTATTGTAGAACTGAAAGCTCATTATTGAAATTACACACATTGGAATGAAATGTTTATTGCACAAAAATGTTTTGCTGAATTTTCCTATAGGCATTGCGCCTGTACATAATGCATTTGGTCACTGTTAATCATTTTCACGTTTACTAAGGTACCGTACTGGTAACTGTCATATGTTTATGAACCAGTAATTTTCACTTAACTTGCAAAATCAGTAATCTTCTTCTATCATGAAGAACTAAACATACTTGAAGATGCAATGTTATGCCAGCATCATTTGGTGTGGTAGTAGTGTGCTGTTCCTTGTAGCATAATGCCAATAACACTAGTGAAAGAAACTGAACTACCTACGTACCACCACTATCGCATGCGATCAGCTATGTCCACAGGTCAGAAGAATACATTGTTATGTTTAACATATTGATTGCATGGTAATAGCAACATTGTCACTTCCTCACATTGCTACACTACATTACCTTATAGCTGCTAATCCCATAGCTGAATTTATATACATTTTTTTTTTTTTTTAGTTTTTCGGATAATCCAAACATTTCCAAATCTGAACAGATCACACCCACAATTAATTTGGATTAGCAGGGTTCTACTGCATGAGAATCTCTATCAGTTCAGTAAAATAAATTATGAGTTTTATTTCCATTTTGAAATTCTTTAGATCAGATGATTGCCTAGTTTGCTACCAAAGTAGAACACAGTAGTAAAAGACAAATGCATAGTAAATAAGTGCCTAATATTGATTAATCAGATTTTGTATCAAAGTGCACTCATATCTGTATAAAGATAGATATTAATGAGAAACATTTCTTCTGGCAGAAAAGAGTTCTTAGGTTGCACCTCTCTCGTCCCGTTTCTCCAATACTACTTCAACATTTTTAAGATTAAATTATATATTTTTGTTATCACGTCTACCAAGCCAAAAAACCCTTATTTAATAGTATTCTCTGGTAATGAACTCTTCATATCAAATGGCAATTTAAAATGCAATGTAATGCAGTAAGGAGATCATAGAATGTAGATTTAGTATGTCACTGTATTTTTGTGGGAACTGATATATTGTGTAAAACTTTCCATGAATCATGCTCTTTAAATGTTTCTTGAATATTTAATACATGTTAACATCCAAGGCTTGCATTCAATGAATGTAAAATCTCAAATGATAAAAATATTTTTTGGGATGGTTGTTGTTGCCATACAAGTTCACTAAATCTGTGTATAAATGTTCTAAACCAAACTTCAAAAACCAATTGTGACTTTTAATATTATGATTATATGAATATATATACATATATTTTATGACAAACAGTATATTGAAGCATTTATAAAATGGTTTATTTGGAAAGCCTTAGTTCTTTCCTGCTTGTATTTTACTTCACAGATTTTTATTTAAAAGTGACAATTTAATTTATTTGTTATTTCCAAATAATGATATCTAAATGGTGTTAGATAATAATGAAAATTCTAATTAATGAATACATAGATATTATGCATTCAAGAGTAAGCTTATATTTATAAAAGACGAAAACTATGATAAGCTGCACGGTTCTGTTTATTTTTAAATTGTTAGTGCAATTTGTTTTCGTGTGTGATTTTATGTGGTTTGCGTGGAGGTTTTCTTTTTTAATGTATGTACGTGTGCAATATTATGGTATTGATTTCTTTCAAAATAATAAGTAGTTTCATCGTTAGCAAGCTTGCCAAAATAAACAAGTGCAAATTTGGAAAACCAGAGGGGCAAAAAGTGAGTTTTTGTTCATCAATGTGGCACATTTACACAGGATATATTTGCTGTAAATTTATTTACTTGACTGTATAGGAATTTACAGGAATAATAATTGAAGAATATTATGAATAAAAATGTGTCGCATTTGGAAATAATTGTTGTTGTTTTGTATATTACCCCATATCCTATACATTAAAGCCTACTGAACTATTGTAGTCAACACATCAATAATAACACTGGTCTAAAAAAAGAGTAAGGTTGTCCCTTTCCTTAACAAAAATAGTCAATTCTTACCAAATTAAGGCAGAGGAACAAGAATATTATGCCAGAAACATACTCAAGATGTTCTCGGGCTTCTAGCCAGGTGTAGTGATGCATAGCCATCGACGTTTCAGGAGTGCACATCTCTCCCATCTTCAGGATGAATGACTTTTTTTTTTTTTTTTTTTGTGGTGGGGAAAAAGGCTACTTACGCCCTAACCGCATGCATGCATGCGAGAGTAAGACTCCTACCCTGGCTTCGAACCCGGGCAGCCTACTCACTAAAAAACCCCACCGGAAGTCTTGAGGTCAAGGCCTCTATGCTGCAGTACCGCATAAAGCACCTGCGCATTCTGTGGTGAGAGATGGAAGCTCCCTGCCAGTGGCAGTAACAGCGAGTATTACTGATGTGCCGGAGGGCAAACATGACATAAGCCCTGAGTGCCCCCTGGTAGTAAATAATGGTGATGTGTATGATAGTTGATGGTGTTCTTTTTGTGTTTCAGCCATTTGGCATCGTTAGGTGTAGATGGATGTGAGGGATGAGTGAATGAGCATGTTTTGTTTTAAAACTCCACCCGAAGGTTTCATTTCTTGTCCTTAGCGTATTTTTTTTTTTTATTATTATTATTATTTTTTTTTTTTTTTAATTTATATTGCGTCCTATAATCTATGCTAGTAGTATTTTAAGAAATGTCTTATATAACTAGGTGCAGTTATGGTGATATTTATAAGATTTACAACTTGTAGAGATAACTTCTACTGTGTCATTTAATCTTAGTTACTAGGGTCTGATTAAGCCGGAGGCTTCGTCATTAATCGTGTACCTGATCTTGCCTGGTCGTATAAGTGCACACACGGCGGGCTGTCTGCCTGAAGTGCAGGAGCGAGCCTGAGCCACTACCGGGGAGGCCCTCGTCTCCCGGGGTCCGCCTTGGCTGGGTAGCACAAGGACTTGTGAGGGCTTGAGTGTAAGTGTATGTTTTTATAGTGTTGTGTGTTTGTTGTGTGCTTCCCTTCATCCCCTAACCAGTAATTTCATTGTACTAAATTATTCAGGTATTCCTGTATGTTGAGTTCAGGTTCGCCTATGCTTATAGTGCGATCGAACAATGATAGAGGGCGGAGGTGTTTGTCGCGAGTCATATCATACTCCCCGAGCATTCGTATTTGCTCGTTGTGGTTCTTATTCTTTTTGGGGTATATTTTGCATGCCAGGTGTTTAATAAACTGCTCGATTGTGAGCATTTTTAGCTCTTCATGTAACTGGTACGTCGGAGCCTCTGGCGGTAGTTTAGCAATAATTCGCAGTATTCTATTTTGCATCGTTTGGAGGCGTTTTATGTGCATTTTTGCCGCATATCCCCATACCGGGGCGGCGTAAGTTAAGATGGGTCGGATCAGCGTCTTATAGAGCGTAAGTCCCATGTGTAGCTTAAGGCTGCTGTTAAGATTTATGAGCGGGTACAGTCTGTTGAGTTGGCCATTGGCCTTTGCTCTGGCTGAGTTAATATGCTCTCTCCATGTGAGATATTCGTCCATCTTAACCCCTAGGTACGTGACGGATGTCTCCCACCCGATGGGTTCCTGATTTAGGGTGAGGGGTGGTAGGGCTCGCCTCCTTTGCCTGTGCAATTTTCGCCTGGTAAAAATGATTGCTTGACTTTTTCTTGAATTTAGTTTTAACCGTCATTTCGTGAACCAGGGCTCCAATGTGTTTAGAGCATTCTGGAGCCGCAGGTGTATGATGCGTGGCCAGTGCCGTGTCGTCCGCGTATATGTATTTATCTACTCGTACTAGTGGTGGTAGATCATCATACATCATACATCATATATATATTAAATAGTGTAGGCCCGAGTAAACTTCCTTGTGGGACTCCCGCGTTTATGGGGTGCAATGAGGATTCGGTATTCTCAATTGAGATTCTGAAACTCCTTCCACTGAGGTAATCTTTTATTAGGGCGACCATTGAATCTTGTACCCCTATGTGAATGAGTTTGTGGAGTAATCCTGCATGCCACACTTTATCGAAAGCGCGTTCTATGTCCAATAGGACCACGCCTGTCGATCGTTTAGTGTTAAATCCCCTGGTGATACTTTCGGTAAGCCTAAGTATCTGTAGGGTTGTAGAGTGATTGGCCCTGAAGCCGTACTGGTCGTCAGTTATCACGTTGTTTTTGATTAGGAATGAATTAAGGCGTTTAAGTATTATTTTCTCTAGCAGTTTACTTAGTGTGCTTAAGAGGCTAATTGGCCTGTGATTAGTAGGAATGGACCTATCTTTATGTTGCTTAGGAAACAAGGATTCGTGCTTCCTTCCAGCGCTTTGGGAATTTTCCGTGTTCCAGCGCGTAGTTGAGTATATCCGCCAGCACTTTTAAGGCTTTGGGCGGTAGATGTTTCAGGACTATATTGGGAATGTTGTCTGGTCCTGGAGCCTTGCGAGTAGGCAAGTGTGCTATTAGCCATTTAATTTCGCTTGCACTGGTCTTTCGAATTTTGTTGTGCGTTGGAATATTCCCTATTCCAGCAATTTGGTCTTCCGTTGCTGTTGCGAACTGTCTGTCGCATGGTTCAGCATTCGGTTGGAATACCTGCTCTAGTGTGGTCGCGAAAGCTTCTGCTTTTTCTGCCGGTGTTTCGGCTATTTGCCCGTCAATATGTAGGGGCGGAATGTTTGTGCGAGTACGTGTCAGGCACTTCGCTATTCGCCACACTGTTCTGTTATGAGGATCAACGTCCTCCAGTGTGGCGTTCCATTGCTCCCTTATGTGTTCGGCCATTAGTATATCGGCCGCGACTTTGAGGTTGTCATATTCGTTGCGATGTATTTGGTTTCGCGTTCGCTGCCATTTGCGCCTGGCCCTGTTTCGATCCTGCATTGCCTGTCTTACAGCCCGGGGGAACTGCGTGGTTGCCCTATTCGTTGGCCTAGTTAAGGGAACATGTTTTTCGGTCGCATGGTGAATGGTTCTGGTAATTATTTCTACGGCTTGCTCTTGAGTATCTTGTGAGCTAATGACAGGGTTGTTTTGTTCGAGTTGCGTTTCAACTAATGCTTCGAACTCGGGCCAGTTGGCGTGTTTGTAGTTGCGCCTAGGCTGTTCTGGTTTGAACATTACGGGCGCCGCGACCTCCATTATTACCGGTAAATGGTCTGATGTGTGGTCGTTTAGTACCGTAGTTTCGGTGTCATATGGTATTCCCTTTAGTAGGGCGATATCGAGGATGTCGGGCATTTGATTGGCCGCTCGCGGGATAAAGGTTGGCTCTTCTGCGCCCGTTAGGAAGATGTTTTCCCGGTTGATAAAATTTAGTAGTTGGGTACCCTGCGGATTCGCTGTTCGACAGTTCCAAAGGTAATGCTTGGCATTGAAGTCGCCAGCCGCAATTACCTTGGTGTCCATTCGCATTATTTTGTCGACATCCTCAATATCAATATTCAGTGGAGGGTTGTATACGGCTACTACGGTTACCGCGGCGCGGTGCAATTGCACATTTACCGCTGTGGCCTCCAACCGATTTAATTCTGGCACTTGTTTCTGGTGGTGCTTGATAGTGTTCAGTATTATTACTGCCGTGCCTCCGCCTCTTCTATTTCGGTCATTGCGGTATATAATGTAACCCGGAATGGAGAAGCGGTCCAATGGTCCTAAATGTGTTTCGTTTAGAAGCGCAATTTGGATCGAGTTTCTTATCAGGAAGTCCGTTAATTCCTGACGTTTTCGTCTGATATTGTTGCAGTTCCAGTATAATACGTTTAGTGTAGATGTACTATCCATTACTGGTTGTGGGATGAAAGTACAAGGAGATATCTGGCAAGATAGTTAAAGAGGTAAAGTGGGTCTGCGTCTTGGTGTGTGATTAACTCCAGCAGCCATTTTGTGTGTTTAAGGAAGTTTTCGTAGCTTACTTCCCTGGAGACTCCTAGTGAAGCCAGAAGCTCCCTCAAGGCCATTCCATTTACAAAAGCTTCGCGAGTGGTGAGCGCTACTGGAGAGAAAATTGAATCCTCCAGCGGTGTTGGGGGTGCTTGTGTGTGTGTTTGCGTGTGTGTTGGTTGTTTTGTGTTGTTTCTATCCCTAGTGAGTGGGGTGCGCTCTGGTGTGGCCAGGGTCTGCCCGGCGGTGACTCGGTCATCCCTGGCAGTAGAAGGGCGGATTTCGGGGGCTGGCCTGTTGCGGCCGCGACGGTCCTGGATGAACCACCCTTCGTTATTAGTGGGAACAGCCTGAGTAGTGTTTTGCTGTCTCTGAGGTTGGGGACGGGGGGCCCTATTTGGCTGTTCCCTTGGCCTTGAGTTAAGTGCCAGCTGGTAGACTGGGCAACCGCGCCATGTTGCCCCGTGGCCTGTGTGGTTGCACAGTCGTTCCTGAGGAGGAACTCTACATTGATAGGAGGGGTGAGGGCCTTTGCATTTGGCGCATTCATTAATTGGGGCCTGACACTCTAAGTGGGTATGGAATAGTTGCTGGCACTTTCTGCATTGTTTTGGTGCTGGAGTCGTCCTATAGTCCTCGACTTTAACCCTAAAATGCGCAAGGTACTTGAGGTCTCTAATCTTTCTGTTAGCTGGGGTGTCTGCTAGTTCTATTAAGTACATGGGGAGGAGGGCACGTGTCCTGTCACGCTTGTGCATTTGGACAGCCCTGATGACCTCAAGGTTGTGGGTGGCCAGTTCTAATTTTATGTGTTCTCCGGAGACTTCGGCATATACGCCTTTTATTACAAATCTAAGGGTCTTTTCTGTGGGCTCGGACATTAGGTGGAAATGTATATGCCTGGCTTTGAGGTGTTCTACAAAAGCATTGTAGTCCCTCCTCGAGAACAGCTTGACTTCATAGTCTACGGAGCGCGGCGCGAATCTAACTGTGTATTTGTATAAATATTTGTGTGTGGTGTCGAAACTATGGGTAATCGTGTGTATTGGTGTTGTCTGGCGCTTGTGCACGAATATTGGTGCCAAATCGGACCTGAACTCCGTGTATGTGTTGGTGTGGGTGGAACTTGCGCTAGCCTGTGCCTGTGCCGCTTGGGCGTAGGTCTCAGGGATCGGAGAGTGTGCTTTAGGGGTGGGGGATGGTCTCATGTCCGAAAGGTCGATGAGGTCTTGAGGTGGTGTGTGTGGAGATGTTTGTGTATGGGTGCGTGTGTGTGTTGTCTGTGCTTGTGTACATGTGTGTGTAGGTAGTGTTGGTGTGTGCATGGGTGTGGTTTGTGTTTGTGTGTGTGAAGGTGTAGTTTGTGTTTGTGCGCGTGTAGGCTTTGTTTGTGTGCGTGAGCGTGTAGACTGTGTTTGTGTGTGAGTAGGCTGTGTTTGTGTGTGAGTGGGTGTAGGCTGTGTTTGTGTGTGTATGGGTGTGGTCTGTGTTGACGTGGGTGTAGGCTGTGTTTGTGCGTGTGTGTGTGTAGGGTGTGTCTGAGTGAGTGTAGGTTGTTTGTGTGAGTGTGTTTGCGCGTGTGTGGTTGACGCCTGTGTATGAGTGGGTGTGGGTATGCGTGTCCGTGTAAGTGTTCGATTGGGTGTGTTGGCGTCGGTGAGAGGGGGTTGATTGTGAGTTGTTGCCTGAGTTGGTGTAGGTATGAGTGGAACTGTAGGGTTGAGTGTTGGTGTTGTGTCTTGTGTGGGCATGTTCATGATGTCCAACTCAGGAGTTCTGCTACGCTGTGATCGCGTGCATGGTCGTGTGTTTGTGGTTGATGATGATGATGTTGATGATGATGATGATGATGTGGGCGTGGGTGTTGATGGTTTGTCTTTAGTCATTTTCAGTGCCTTAGCCGTTTCCGACTTTTTGGTAGTTGATAGGGATGAGGGGGAGAGTCTAACAGTCTTCTTCACCATTGCCAGATATCTTCTGTCCTAGTGTTTTTAGTGTTCAGTTGATGGGGCTGAGTTAAAGAACCTAACGTGTAGTGAGTATGGGAACCTAACGGGGACCTACCTGGAGGAACTTTTAGTAAGGGGAAGTGGTTTTAAGAGGAAAGAGAAAAGTGTGGAAAGTCAGTGGGGGGCCTAACCGGGGAGCTTAAAAACTAATAGAAAAAGAGGAAAATATAGATAGTCGGAGAGAAAGAGGCAGCTAGCGAGTGCTAAAAAGCGTGGCTAGCAGAGGATCTGAACCGGTTAAGGCGCCTAGATACCAGTCAGAGACTGTTGGCTGTGGTCGTGCTATCCCTCGTCTATCCTGCTAGTTTATAGTTACCTGTCTTGTAGCGTCGTTGCAGCTGCCGGCAAGCGGCAGTTGAAGCGGTGATCCCCGGGCGGCTTTGAGCGCGAGTGGCGGCCTGCGCACTGCGTTCTCTGAAGTTCGCTCGGATTCCCTGCTTCTCGCTTTACCAAAGCTTGGAGGGCTCTTCAAAGCAGCTGCAGATGATCTCCCGCCATGAATGACTAGCAAGAGTGATTTTTTTTTTTTTTTTTTTTTGTGGTGTAAGACTCCTACCCGGGCTTCGAACCCGGGCAGCCTACTCACTAAAAAACCCCACCGGAAGAGTCCAGAGGTCGAAACCTCGGTGTTGCAGTACCGCAATAATGCACCTGCGCATTCAGTGGTAATGATGGAAGCTGCTTGCCAGAGGCAGTAACAGCGTGGTGAAGCTGAAGGCCAGGAGAAACTCATGACCTAAGCCCTGAGAGCCCCCTGGTAGCAGTCATTGGTGATAATGGTGAGTGGTGTGCTCGATTCTAGTGGTGAAATGAGATGGTCATGATTGGTGAATGAATGATGATGGCTGAGTCCTGGAGTGAAGTGGATTAATCCGGATATGCCGTACACTTCATGGAGCGACACAACTCCGAGCAGGGGCGGCCATCATGAATGTGGAAGCCCGCTGCCTTGGCTCGTGAAGGTAGGAACTGCGGTGTTTGTTGTTGTCGAGCTGGTGGTGTCTCCTTGGTGCGGCGTGTCTGGGTTGAGGCCTCCCTGGTGGAGGTCGGGTTGGCAGTCGGGATCTCGAGCCGTCCAAGCGTCTGCTTAATTGGCTCGAGAGCCTCGGTGACGTTCCTCGTGATGGTGCCACTTGCTGCGGCGGAGATTGTGGCGAGCGATTCTTCAATCGCAGCCAGGCGGGCGCTGAAATTCAGTACCTCCGCGTGGAGGTCCTGGATCGCATCCCGTAGCTCCTGGCTGACTGTGGGGACTGGTGGTGCTGCCGGTGGTGGTGTTGTTCCTGGAGCTGGTTGACTGGTGCTGGTGATTTGTGGTGCTGGTTGTTGTGTTGGTGTGCTGATGTGTTGTGAAGTTCGGCGCGGATGAAGAGGGCACTGTGCCTGGACTGTATAATGGCCGAAGCCATTACAGGTGGCACAGTACCTGCGGCGGTGTTTCAGGTCGTGACCTTTGCACTGCGCTGTCAATGCCCGGGCACCGCAATAGTGGCACCGCGGGCTTGCAGAGCAGGTCGCGGCCTGGTGGCCGAACTTGCAGCAGCGGCGACATGGGACCAGGCGATCCGTTCTACTGGCCTCAATGCGCAGGCGTTGCCCTAACAAGGGCAGCCCCGCCGTCAAGGCAGCTTCCCGGTCCTCCTGGTCCGCAAACTCTAGCCGAACCATCATGGTAGGGCCGCGATCCGTGTGAATTCTCGTGGCCCTGACACTGGATTGCCACAGTTGCCTGGCGGCTGACAGCAGGTAGCGGCACGGAAAGTCCCGTGGAACTCCGCACACTACTGCACTATGCCGCCAGGTGGAAGCTGTAGGTGCCGGTGACGGCAGCGTCGGCGGGCGGTGCTGGGTTGGCGGCGGCGTCGGCGTCGACTGGCGGTGATGGGTTGGCGGCGGCGTGTGAGCTGGCTCTGCCGCGACTGCTCGTGGCGGAGACTCAGCCACGACTGGTGTGACTGGACGGCTGGCTGAGAGCGGCTGTCGCTCTGGCTTGGCGCGCTCTGGCGGTGAATCTGGCGAAGTTCTCTGCGGCGTGTCTGCTCGCGCCAAGACCGAAGTCTTTTGCGCGGGTTTTGTGCTGGTCTTCGCTGCTTTCTTTTTCCCCATGTAGATGTTCTGTTGGAGCTGAAGATCGGCGAAATTCGATGAGTCCAACGGGGTGAGTTTTGCTTCCGGCATTTTTTTTTTTTTTTTTTTTTTTTTTTTTTTACCGTGGAGGGGAAAAACCCGTTACAGGCGGAGGCCGACATGCTGAGGCCAACAGTGTGAGGGTCCCTGCGCCCTGAAGGGGGAGGGTTACTCACTAAAAAACCCCTCCACGTGTTAGTTCGTACAATGCTAAAGGTTTCGTGCATCATCGTGCGTTAGTCGGGTCCCGCATAGCACCCCGGTTAGTAATTGAAAGCTTTAAGCTGGCATGAGTTCATGCGAGCGAGTCAATTGTTGCTTTTTGGTAATGCCCATGAGACCTGGACATGACCAAGAGAGATAAATGCATTGTTAAATTTGTATTGATATTAGACGCAGTTACGCTTACTTATGATTAGGTTGCACAGGCATAGGCCTGTTAGTCAAGATGTGATTTGTGTGGTGCTTAATTCTAGGGTTGCACAGGTATTTACCTGCAAGTCGTTATGATATCTGCTAATGTTAGAGTTAGCATACCTGAGGTTATTCGTGCAATTTGAGCTTATGTCTAGTGTTGCGCAGATATTTACCTGCCAGTCGTTATACTTTCTGCTAATTTTAGTGTTAGCATACCTGAGGTTATTCGTGCAATGTTTCAGCTTATATCTAGTGTTTCACAGGTGTTTACCTGCCAGTCGTTATAATATTTGCTAATGTTAGAGTTAGTGTAACTGAAGTTAATCGTGCAATATTTGAGCTTATATCTAGCGATGCACAGGTGAAAACCTGCATGTTGTTGTGAGATAAGCTAATGTTAGTGTCAGAGTAAAAGGATATTTTCGTGCGATATTTATGCTTATGTCTAGTGTTGCACAGGTATGTACCTGCAAGTCGTTAGAATCAGCTAATGGTCTGTGATTTTTACGCATGCTTAATATAAATGTTATCGTGCTAGATTTCTTCTTGTCTGCCCTAGGCAGGCAGGTCTTGTATAAGCGTTTGTCCTGGTCTCGCCGTGTCGTCGGAGTGTCCTACTCCATCATACGGTGGCCCGCTTTCACCGCGCACGTAGGACACTGGTGGGAGGCCCTAGTTCTCCCGGTCCGCCTCGGCATCGCCGAGGGCTTGTAGGGCTCTGTGGCAGGCTGCGGTCTGAAACAGGGAATAAGGAAGGTTTAGCTGTGTGGTGAGAGGGAACAGTCCTCTGTCAAAGTTTCATTTAGTAGGTTGTAGGTTGTTCAAGAATTCCTCTACTTCCGTGTTATTTGAAGTTAAATTCCTGTCGAAAAGCGCTAGCGGTCTAGCGTGTTTATAAATTTCCATAGTATAGTTACCGAGGTTCGTTACTAAAGGGTTGTGATGTTTATGCAGGTGTTTATACGTATCGTGTGAGAGCTTTTTAATGAATTGCTCTATCGTGTGCATTTTTAATTCGTCGTGTAGTAAGTCCACTGGTGCAGTGTAAGGCACTTTTGCTACCAGTCGCAGTATTTTATTTTGTAGCCTTTGTAGACGCATAATATGTGTTTTTGCGGCATATCCCCAAACCGGAGCAGCGTAAGTGAGTATAGGGCGGATAAGCGTCTTATATAATGTTAGTCCCATTTTGAGTTTTAGATGCGAGTTCATGTTTATAAGGGGATATAGTTTGCCTAATTGGGCGTTCGCTTTTCCCCTTATTTGGAATATATGCTGCTTCCATGTGAGTCCCTGGTCCATTTTAAGCCCTAACCAGGTGACTGTGTTTTTCCACTCAATGTTCTCTCCAAATATGGTGAGTGGTGGAAGCTGGTGTTTTCCTAGTCTATGGTTGACTCTTTTGGTGAATATGATAGCCTGCGTTTTCTTGGCATTCACCTTAATTCTCCATTTGGTGAACCAATCCTGTAGCTCGTTAAGGGCGTTTTGTAGCCTCCTGTGTATGAACTCGACTTTCCCCGATTGCGCTACGATTGCCGTGTCATCTGCATAGATGAATAAGTTCGTGTTGTGTGTTTTCGGGATATCGTTCATTGTTATATTAAAGATAATCGGCCCCAATATACTTCCTTGTGGGACTCCCGCTTTTATAGGGCGGGGGGAAGAGAGGTGGTTATTAACTCTGGACTGGAATGTCCGATTGTGTAGATAGTTTGCGATTAGTTTAATTAGAGAGTCGTGTATATTTAGTGTTTTGAGCTTCTTGAGCAGGCCCGCGTGCCAAACTCTGTCGAACGCGCGTTCTACATCAAGTAGGAGTGCGCCTGTCGATTTTCGGAAGTTGAATCCATGCGTGATGTGTTCTGTGGCTCTCAGTAGTTGCAGGGTTGTGGAATGGTGAGCGCGGAATCCGAATTGTTCATTTATAGTTATGTTTTGTTTGATTAGTTGTGCATTTAGGCGTTTTAGTATTACTTTTTCGAGTAGTTTTCCCAGTATGCTTAGTAGACTAATTGGTCTGTAGCTCTGTGGGTTCGAGAGGTCTTTGCCCTTCTTGGGAAAGTGTACGACTATGGCTGACTTCCATCTGTCAAGGTAGTACCCTTTCTCTAGCACATAATTGAATATTTTGGATAGTAGTTTGATGGCATCTTCGGGTAGGTTGGCTAAGGCTACCGCCGGGATGCTGTCTGGCCCAGGGGCCTTTCGTTTCGGTAAATGTTTAATGAGCCATTTGATTTCGCTGGGACATGTTTTTCTTATTTTATTGTGAGTTATTTGGTCTTTATATTCGCGCGTTTCTTCTTCGGTTTCGGCGGTGAATTGTGGGCAAGAGGGGGTGGTGTTTGGGGTTAATGTTTCTTGAAGTGCATCCGCGAGTGCATTTGCTTTTTCTTTATCGGTGGTCGCTATGTTTTGATTTGTATGGAGTGGAGGGATTTGCACTTTATCGCGTGTTAGGCAGCGAGCTACTTTCCACACTGAGTCTCGTTCATAATCGAGATTCTCCAGTGTGTTCTGCCATTGCCTCGAGACGTGATTTGCGATCCTTTCGCTTACTATGCTATTTAGGTGTTTAACGTACTCGAGGTGTGTTAAGTGCCGCGTTTTTTGCCATTTGCGTCTGGCTCTGTTCCTTTCGGCTGTTAGAGAGGTTATGTCTTGTGGGAGTTTAGATTGATGTTGCCTAGGCCGGCTCATAGGCACAGAGGCAGCTGTGGCTATTTTTATGGCCTTTTCCAATTGGATGACCGCTTCGTTGGTGCTTTCGTTAGTGTTTAATGGGACAGTGGGCAAGTTTTTGCTTACAGTGTCTGCAAATTTGTCCCAGTTCGCTCTGTTATAGTTTGGGCGTATAATTGGCGGGATTAGAGCTGCATTGCCCTCTAGTGTAATTATGAGGGGCAGATGGTCGGATGACAGCTCATTCATAACTTTGAGATGTGTTCTGCGTGTTATGTTTTTGGACAGGGCTAGATCTAGCACGTCAGATCTTTGTGTCCTGCAATATGGAACGTAAGTATGTTCCTCTGGAGTATGGATTAAGAGGTCCGAGTTGTTTTCGAGGTGTAATAAAGCTCGTCCCTCTTTATTTGTCTCGTTGCATCCCCAAATTTGGTGTTTCGCATTGAGATCACCGGCAATTAGGGCCCTATTGTGCTGCTGCGTTAAGTCCGTTATATCGGATGTTATTAAAGTACCTGGGGGGGCATAGGCCGCCGTTATGAGCACTTTGTTGTTGTCGAGTGTAATTAGTACGCTGGTGGTTTCCAAATTTTGGAGTTGCGCAGGGGGGGGGGGGCAGGTCGTGTTGTATATCGTGTTTAATAATGACCGCGGTGCCACCCCCGCGCCCGTCTCTGTCTGTTCGGTGTGTCGTGTATCCGGGGATGTTGAATCTATGGTTGTATTTGAGGAGAGTTTCTGTGAAAAGGGCTATATGAATATTGTTACGGGAGAGGAATTCCTTGAACTCTGTCTTTTTGCGTCTAAGTCCCCTAGCGTTCCATGTCATGATGTTTAAATAGTTTTTATAGTCCATCTTGATACTTAGATGAAACCAGGTGTCACCAGCAGCTGGAAGAAATCTCTATACGACGCTAGTATGGAGCGGACCTCCGACAATTCCGCTTCCATCAGCAACCCGAGGATGTGCCCCGCTGTCTCCCTCAGGTCGCCGTCTTCCATGCCGGTGCTAAGGACGCGCCGGTACATTTGTCTCTGGTGGTGTAGTCGTGGGTCTCGGGTCTCTCGGGGTCGTCTCTGTTGATCTGCCCCTGGGTGATGGTCATTAAGGGGTTATCCTCCCTATGGGAGGCACCCTTGACCTTGGACCATTCCGGGATTAGATCCCTTACTGGTTAATGATGGTAGAATTCAAAGAAGACGGTGGTTAGATGGTGGAGTTTAAGTTATGGATGAAGAATTAAAAGATGGTGTGAAAGTGTATTGTGTTGGGATGATGATTTTTTTTTTTTTTTGATGGATATGGTATACTGTTGATTATGGGGATGGTGATTTGTCAGAGTCAGTTATTGGTAAGTACCAGTCTGGGTCGCTTGTATGTCTCGCCGGGGTCTAAGTCGTACTCCCCGAGACCTCTTATAAGTTCGTTAAAACTGCCTGGTAGTCTGGCGTAGAAGGTGTTGGCAAGGCTCTTGATGTAGTCGATGAGCGTTGGGAGTTTGAGGTCTTTATGTATATTCTCGTTGGGGATGTACCAGTCAGCGGCTACTGAAGCTCTTAGGTAGCGGTTCTGCAGTACCATTGGTCCTCGCTGCAGCACCCCAGACTTGACAAGCGTAGGTTAGAGCTGGCCTTACAACTTGCTTGTACACTAGGATTTTATTCCTTAGTGACATCACGGATTTTTTATTGTACAAGGGGTACAATAATCCTAAACGTCTGTTGATCTTGCAGACTAGGCTCATGATATGTGGCTTCCATGTTAGCTTCACATCCAATTTGACGCCTAAGTAAGTGGCTTCCGTCGACCAGGGAATGTCAACTCCTGACAGACGTATGTTGTTCACATCCTGTAGATGACGTCTCGTAAAAGTGATGGCCGTGGATTTGGCGGCATTGATGTTAAGTCGCCACGTGGCAAACCATACAGTTAGCATGTCGGCATAGCGTTGCAATCTTTGCACTGCAATATCGTGATGTGATGAGTCTGAGGTTATTGCAGTGTCGTCAGCAAAGAGGTATAGGTTGCAGCCCCTATGAGTAGGAAGGGTGTTGATGAATGTCAGAAATAGTAGAGGCCCCAGAACACTGCCTTGGGGTACCCCTGCGTTGATTCCATATGGTTGTGAGCGTATGCTGTCCCTGGTGACAACAAACGTCCGGTTACTGAGAAAATTGCTTATCATGTGTACCAGATATGACGGGGTGTCGTAGTGTATAAGTCGATGTAGTAGACCTTGATGCCAGACGGTATCGAAGGCCCGTGATATGTCCAAGAAGAGGGCTGCAACATAGTGCCGATGGTTAAATCCACGTATAACATCATCCACGATACGTAGGAGTTGGTGTGTGGTAGAGTGCTGTCGACGGAAGCCAAATTGTTCTGGTCGAAGGATGTGATGGTTGTCCAGGATGTTTTGAAGTCGTTTTTGGAGCACCTTTTCGAACAGTTTATTGATGGCCGGTAGTAGACTTATAGGTCTATGGTTTCCTGGATGTGCAGCATTCTTTCCCGGCTTAGGCAGTGTGATAATGTGGGCATGTTTCCATGCGGCCGGGAAATGTGCGAGTCGCAGAAGACTGTTGAAAAGGTGCACAAGTATAGCAGTCCAGTTTGGTGGTAGAGATTTAAAAGCGGCATATGGCAGGTTGTCATTGCCTGCCGCTTTATATGGACGGACAGAGGCCACTATTCTGCTAACTTCCTCTATCGTAGTCAGGCACACTTCTTCAGCGTCGAAGGGTTCGTCAAGGTATTCGCGAACTTTTTCTTCGACGTCGTTAGTCAGCTCATCATCGAGACTTTGCGCAGGATGGAATGTCGAGGCAAGATGTTCTGCCATTAACTCAACTTTTTCTCTCATAGACTGGGCAACTCTATTGCCGTCTGAGAGTGGAGGATCGGAAGAGGGAACTCGCAATATAGCCTTAGACATTCTCCAGAGAGATCTGTTGATCTGCTTTTTTTTTTTTTTTTTTTTTTTTTTTTTATGTGGTGGGGAAAAAGGCTACTTACGCCCTAACCGCATGCATGCATGCGAGAGTAAGACTCCTACCCTGGCTTCGAACCCGGGCAGCCTACTCACTAAAAAACCCCACCGGAAGTCTTGAGGTCAAGGCCTCTATGCTGCAGTACCGCATAAAGCACCTGCGCATTCTGTGGTGAGAGATGGAAGCTGCCTGCCAGTGGCAGTAACAGCGAGTATTACTGATGTGCCGGAGGGCAAACATGACATAAGCCCTGAGTGCCCCCTGGTAGTAACTAATGGTGATGTGTAGGATAGTTGATGGTGTTCTTTTTGTGTTTCAGCCATTTGGCATCGTTAGGTGTAGATGGATGTGAGGGATGAGTGAATGAGCATGTTTTGTTTTAAAAATCCACCCGAAGGTTTCGTTTCTTGTCCTTAGCGTATTTTCTTTTATTTTTTTTTTTTTATTTTTTTTTTAAATTTATATTGCGTCCTATAATCTATGCTAGTAGTATTTTAAGAAATGCTTATATAACTAGGTGCAGTTATGGTGATATTTATAAGATTTACAACTTGTAGAGATAACTTCTACTGTGTCATTTAATCTTAGTTACTAGGGTGTGATTAAGCCGGAGGCTTCGTCATTAATCGTGTACCTGATCTTGCCTGGTCGTATAAGTGCACACATGGCGGGCTGTCTGCCTGAAGTGCAGGAGCGAGCCTGTGCCACTACCGGGGAGGCCCTCGTCTCCCGGGGTCCGCCTTGGCTAGGTAGCACAAGGACTTCTGAGGGCTTGAGTGTAAGTGTATGTTTTCATAGTGTTGTGTGTTTGTTGTGTGCTTCCCTTCATCCCCTAACCAGTAATTTCATGGTACTAAATTATTCAGGTATTCCTGTATGTTGAGTTCGGGTTCGCCTATACTTATAGTGCGATCGAACAACGATAGAGGGCGGAGGTGTTTGTCGCGAGTCATATCATACTCCCCGAGCATTCGTATTTGCTCATTGTGGTTCTTATTCTTTTTGGCGTATAGGTTGCATGCCAGGTGTTTAATAAACTGCTCGATTGTGAGCATTTTCAGCTCTTCATGTAACTGGTACGTCGGAGCCTCTGGCGGTAGTTTAGCAATAATTCGCAGTATTCTATTTTGCATCGTTTGGAGGCGTTTTATGTGCATTTTTGCCGCATATCCCCATACCGGGGCGGCGTAAGTTAAGATGGGTCGGATCAGCGTCTTATAGAGCGTAAGTCCCATGCGTAGCTTAAGGCTGCTGTTAAGATTTATGAGCGGGTACAGTCTGTTGAGTTGGCCATTGGCCTTTGCTCTGGCTGAGTTAATATGCTCTCTCCATGTGAGATATTCGTCCATCTTAACCCCTAGGTACGTGACGGATGTCTCCCACCCGATAGGTTCCTGATTTAGGGTGAGGGGTGGGAGGGCTCGCCTCCTTTGCCTGTGTAATTTTCGCCTGGTAAAAATGATTGCTTGGCTTTTTCTTGCATTTAGTTTTAACCGCCATTTCGTGAACCAGGGCTCCAATGTGTTTAGAGCATTCTGGAGCCGCCGGTGTATGATGCGTGGCTGAGTAGATTACGTGGCCAGTGCCGTGTCGTCCGCGTATATGTATTTATCTACTCGTACTAGTGGTGGTAGATCATTGATATATATATATTAAATAGTGTAGGTCTGAGTAAACTTCCTTGTGGGACTCCCGCGTTTATGGGGTGCAATGAGGATGATCTGCTAGTTAGTTAGTTAGTTATTTATTTTAAAAGTATTGGCCTGGTGCCGGTACATTGGGCCCGGCTTACAGGCTATATTTACATTGATTTACAGTTGACTTTGTTCATATTTACAGTTTTCGCTATATACAAAAACCCATACGGTGACCATCTGTAGGTCACCGAGAATAGTTTTCTTTTGTCTTTTGTCTGTTTCGTCTTTGGGTTATATATACATATGTACATATTTACAAATTATATACAGACACATACACGCACGCATTCACCCACACACACACTCGTACACACATCTTCACTGGGCACACCAGAAATATGCGTCCCAGCGCACTACACTATTTACAGTTTTGACACTATTTACACTGTCCCGCGGTGGCAGCTCCTGAATATTTTCCGAGGCGAGGGCCTCTGCCGGAACATGTATGTGGCTTAGGGACGAGGTTGCGTGGACGCGCATTAGTCGGCGAGCCGAGCCGCTTCTAGAACATTTTTATCCTAGTATGCTTGCGGTGCTTCGGCTCGCCTTTGCCGATGTTAGCGATCACGTCATTTTCGTGGTTCCTAATGCGCGTCCATGCCGCCATTGCTCTTTTGTCTATTGCCTCCGGGATGAACGGGATATGAGTTTCGAGGTGAAGAGTTTGGGTGGTGGTGAGGAGTGGAGCAGAGAGGATTTTTCTGAGGGAGAGGTTTTGGAGGGTTTGGAGTTGTTTGAGGGCAGTTTTGGAGGCATTAGCCCAGGCCACACATGCATACAGGACCACCGAGAGAATAAATGACCTATATAGTATAAGTTTTGACTTTAGTCGCAACTGTTTACTACGGAAGATGGGGGCGCACAACTTTAGCCGCTGTCTGCCTTTATTGGCGCTATTTTTTATGTGGGTGGACCAACACATTGTGCGGTCCAAGGTGACACCTAAGTATTTAACTTGCTGACGGCAGTGCAATACTTGACCACCGACCGTTAGGTCCGTTGCCAAAGTGTGACGCCGCTTAGAAAAATGAATCAGCTGGCATTTGTCGGGATTAATTTTGATTTTCCAGTCATGTTGCCATGAGAGGAAGTTGTTCACATAACGTTGCATTTCTGCAAGGCCGAAACGTGGATTTCTATGGTGGTTGTATATTGCAGTGTCGTCAGCATACATGGCGACCTTGCATCTGGCGTCCACTGGGAAATCATTGGTGAACAATATATACAGAAAAGGGGACATTATTGCCCCTTGTGGGACGCCAGCCCGCATCACTCGCTCCCGTGAGGAGGAGCGGCCCACTTGGACGTAAAACTGCCGATTTTCTAGAAAATTGTGCAGCAAGTATAGATAATTTTGAAGAGCCGGGAAATTGTGGTGCAGTTTATAAATAAGGCCATTGTGCCAGCACCGGTCAAATGCAGCTTCTACGTCCAGAAATAGCGCCAACGTTGAAGCCCCATTGTTAAATTGCTCTGTTACGTCATCAGTTAGTCTGAGGAGCTGTAGTTCAGTGGAATGTCCTTTTCTAAAGCCAAACTGTGAATTTGAGAGTTCATGTGTTGCCGAGACTTGTTTTTGAAGCCGAGAAAGGATACATTTTTCGAGCAGTTTACCAATAGTAGACAAAAGACTAATGGGACGGTAGTTTTGCGGTTGTCTGGTGCTTTTCCCTTGCTTTGGGAGCATGATAACCTTAGCTCGTTTCCAAGTAGAGGGGAAATAGCCTTGCTGCAAACAGGCGTTAAATATCTTTGTTAGTTACACCAGAGCTTTTCTCGGGAGATGCTTAAGTTCCTCATTAGTCACTTTGTCTGGACCGGCAGCTTTCCCATTAGGCAATTTCCTAATGAGCTTGTAAATTTCCTGCGGTGTTATGGTGGGTAGTTGTTGCTCTTGCTTCTGCGCCACCCAGGTTTGTACCCATGTCTGGACCTCCCGTTCTATTTCACAGTTGGTCACTGGGTTTTCGGTGAATCTGTCTTGGAGACAGTCAGCGAAGACCTCGGCTTTCTCCTCTGCGGAGAAGTGCAAGCCGCTTTGAGTGTGCAGCGCCTCAGTTGCGGAGTTGACGCTCGTGGAAACTTTGAAAGCCTTGAGTAATTTCCACAAAGAAGAGTCCGAATGTGTGGTACTCAGCATTTTGTTTTCCCATTGTTCAGTTTTATTGATTTTAATTTGTTGCCGAATGATGTTGCGTAGCCATTTTGCTAGCACTTTATATTCAGGCTGACGGGTGTATCGCCACAGTTTTGTCAAGCGTCGTCTCCGCGCAATGAGTTGCTCTACCTCGGGGTACGTGCAAAAACCGGGTGGTCTTGTGGTGTATGTGGTAGCATTTCTCTTGGCTGTGTGTAGCGAGGCAGTGAAGTTTTCAATGGCGACATCTATGTCTGCCTCGCTATAGTATGACAGTCTGGGTTGCGCCATCCCGTGCATTTCAATGGTGAACTTATTCCAGTCGGTCTCAGCTCTACTTTGAGGGCCAGAGGCACTGGCTGAAATGCCACCCTGTATGTCGAAATGCACAGGAAGATGGTCGGAGTCCAGGCTGTGATAAACAGTAAAGTTATTTAACAGTGTCGCATTTTTTGTTAGTACGATGTCCAAAATCTCAGCGTCAAAGTGCCCTGATCGATGCCAAAAAGTGGGTTCTGGGGGAAGATGTACCTCAATGTCATCATTATCAGTTATAAATTCAACCAGGAGATTTCCCGCCGCGTTTGCCAGGCGTGAAAACCACCAGGGGTGCCGGGCATTGAAATCTCCTGCAATTATAACGTGCTCCTCTAAAGCGAGGATCTGCTCGAGGTCTTGTGTAAAGTCTGGGGAGTTAGGGGGCCGATAAAGTGCTACCAGCATAACCGTTTTTCCGGCAAGGGACCAGTATATGTACTGTCCGCTAGTACGTACCGACTAGAAAACACCCAGTCTAATATGGAGGTGGTTCACCGCTCCGTTGGAATCTTTGTTTTCTGAATCTGTCGATTTCCAACTTTAAGGCTGGGACTAAACTGCAATCCAGCGTCCCAGTTCAGTGTGTTCTTCTTGGAGGAGATGGACAAAGACTCCTTAACCCATAAACCGCTACATTTTGCCACAATGGTCGTTTCTTTGAAGTTAGCTCTGTGGTCTTCTTCAAAGCAGTGCTCCGTGAGCCCTGACTTGTCAGGCTGCATTAAGCACATGGACCGTTCGTGCTCCTTGACTCTGGTGGAAATCGTCCTGTGTACAGCGCCCCGCATTCACAGGGTATACGGTATACCCCTGGTACATTAAGGCCCAGTTTGTCCTTTACCAGTCTCACTAGGTGTTTAATCTTCAAAGGCGGCTTGTGGATGGTTCTGATGTTGTGTTTTGCCAGAATTCTACTGATTCTGCCGGATAGATTGCCAGTATATGAAATGCAGGCAGTGGCGGTCGGATTGTCTGGTGTTAGCTGAGATTGTGGTTTTCCTCTATTGGCCTTGGAGATTGAGGCTTCAATGTCATCTATGGAGCAGCCATTTTGGCGGAAGTTGTGCCTCAGGTGCTGTAGTTCTTGCTTTAGGCGGCTGGGATCGGAGACAGACATGCTCTGTTGGCCAGAGTGTTGAGAACTCCGACCCATTGTGATTTATGATGGAAACTACGAGCATTCAAATAGAGGTCAGTGTGTGTTGGTTTGCGGTACACTGCATGCCCCAGAGTACTGTTGTTGTTTCTGGAGACCAGAATGTCCAAAACTGGCAGTGTTCCGTCCATATTTTATGCCAGAAACATTTTCTTAGCTCTTCCTTTTAAAATATTTGCAGTATACATACTAGTGGGCCCGACAGACGCTGTCATGTTCAAACATTATACATCCAAAATTTATAAAATTTTAACAATAAACTATACATTGTTCAGAAAGTTTTGATGAAAAAATTTGTCACAAAATTATTTTTACAATACTTGACGCCACCATGCCTATAGTTACCGCAACTCGACCTATCAATTGCATGTAATTGTATCTGTATGCTATAAACCTAAATTTGTTGAGTACAAACTTAAAAGTGTTTTAAATAACAGTAAGAAAGAGAAAACTCAAATCATTTTCATGACAGGTATATTTTTTAAAGTACAAAAAATAAATATTAAAATATACTTTTAATCTTAATACTGTGTAACCAGCTTTCAACGGACCCCTGTTAAGCGGAAATCTGTCTAAAATGCAAATATTTTATGGTCCCATGAGTTTAGGGTTGAAAAACACACTAAGTTCCCTTTATTAAGTGTAAACTGTCTTACACTGGCAACAGAAATGTTATTATGCCTTTTAGTGGAAAATTTCCATTTCGGAATGTAGAGTTTAGAAAATTTGCAGGCACAAAACTACATCAATGAAGGCTTTTCAATTGCAGTGCCATGGAATATTTCAACATAGATAGTGATGTGCAAACTGAAACAGACACAGTTGATACAGACATGTTAATTGAGAATATTCAAAGTCGGATAGAAGAAGAGAAGATGGAGAGGAACATGTCCCTTATTTGGAAGAAGAGTATAGGCTAAAGACTTACCAAGATGTTGTCAAAAGTTTAAAGGAACTGTAACAATTTGCTGTATGGTAAAGTGAGTCGCAAATGTTTGGTGTGATTTCTCAGGCCAAAATATTTGTGGAAGTCCAGGACCTAAGCAGCAATGTGTCCAGAAAGCTCTCCGTGACTACTGGAAAAAATAAATGAATCATGTCTACAGCTATTTTTCGTTACTTATGTTTTGGTGTGTATTACATGTATAATCTGTCTTTAACAGACATTTTTGAGAGTCCCGTTCGATTCAACTGAAGACGGGTTGTACTTTATTAACAGGAATAAAATTAGTCTTTTTTTTTTTTTTTACCTTAATGCTATTTTATGAACAGTACTTTTAGTTAATCTTTGGGGGGTATAAATGAACAAACTTGATGGTTTGCCAACCCTTGAACATGCAACATATAATTGGCCATGCAAAAGGCACGGATTTTCTAGATCCAACCTCCAAATTGACATTGTTTGGCCTTGTGATTTATTAATAGTAATTGTCAAGCAAACTGGTAATTGGAAATGTTTGAATAGAATGGGCAAGTTTGAAGAGATCATTGGCATCCATGAAATTTTCCATTTAAAATGGTAGCTTTAAGAACATTGCCCATATTTTATTACCAATCGCGTGCCATTGCATAGCTTTGTTGCATTCAAACTTTGAAGCAAAATGATTGGTGAACCAATCTTCAATCGCAAGTTATGTGGTGGCTTCCAGGTAAATCCAGTGAATTCTAGAATTCAACAGGATAGCTGACAACTTCCTCAAGATCAAGGATGGATTTGAATGATGTTTCACTGTCAGGCAATGACTTGAATTTTAAAATTAATTTTGTCAACATGTATATTTTTTGTGGTCAAAATAATGTGCTCATGTAGTCACGCATGAATAGTGTAATTATATCGTCAATTTGGAAATAGAATTTTAATCAAAGCATTGGTATCCACCATGTTGCAAAGATCGTTTGGGAGTTTGATTGCATTTTAAAGCAATTTAAATTTTCTTTTGCCAATGTTGAGGAATTGTTGAATGCCAATGGATCATTTTAAATTTGAAGACGTGTATTTATGGTAAGACATAAATTATTTAGTGATACTTCATCATAGGTATGATTCTTTCAAAAATGCAGTAATTTTGCCTGCATATGTAGCACACAGATTGACGAGCAATGTCTGTCTGAAATCACCGGACAACAGCAGTAGAGCATCACCAAAAAGACTGGTATTATTATTGAGATCTTTCAGCGTTCTATCGAGAGCTTCAAGTGAATGCTTGTGGGCCATAGTGCATTCATCCCAAGTAATAATTTTTCATTTTCTCAAAATTTCAGACATGCCTGAATGCTTCTTTATGTTACACATTGTGTCTGGATTTGTGTGAATGTTCAATGAACTTGGAGCATTATATTCTAAAACAAGGTTGCCAATTTAATCTCTGCTTGTTTTATTAACTCCGCCTTTTCACTTCTCTCAGCTTTAGATACATATCCGCTTATTAACGGTGTTGCCAGGAAATGGACTAACTTGATGTGTTTGTGACTGTGTTTATTTAATTCACTTTTTCCACATAATGTTACATTCAACAACACATTCATGCTTGAAATCATTTTCAAGAAGTTACCGTAACCATCTCTTATAAGCAGGACCACTTAGCCAATTGTTTTGAACTTTTTTCCCGAAACTTTCTCCTTTTTTCTGGCATTAATAATTCACCATGCAGTTTTTTCTTCACTTCAGAGGTGCTTTGTTTATCACTCTTCCCCCTCCCCTCCCGTTTCTGTTGGTTTTTTTCCTAGTTGCTTTTCAGAATTTAGTCAGCCATATCCACAGACATTTACAAATGTACAAACATACATTCCCAAAGCCAGATTCATATCCAGATCCCCTGCACTTTGGTGTTTACCAAAGCTAGGTACGTGTGGACTGGTAATTTGTGTCTTGTACATCTAGGAATGGCACCATGGCCAAGTAGTTAGACCTCTCATCAAGGCAACCATATGTGGGTTTTGTGGTGGTGTTTTTTTGTAGTGTTTAACGACCGCTTTTACTACTATGGCACCACAGGTGGTGACACTGGGGTCACCCCTGGGGGTATAAGTCCCCCATTCTAGTAGGTTAAACAAAGAAAGAAGACGTATTGAAATACTTTTATGGCGACTCATGATACACGGACTGTGAAAAGGAGTTGTTCTACTTTAATGATCTCTTTGGCATAACTCACTTTGTTTTCTCACGCAGCTAACATATAAAAGAAAATGAACTATAATGTTGCATTTGATGAAAGTTTGTTTTCTGAAACTCACACAAATAAGGAAAATCTCTGAAATGGTTCACTCTACAAAAAAATTTATTTGGACATAGGTTGTGTGTTTTAGCAAGATCTACATTTTTTATATAAAGATGTCAATGCTGAATGAGAGTACTTTAAGAAAAAATCTGATGTGTTGCATTCGCGTGACTTTCTCTGCTCTTGTGCTGGCCATTCTTACAAACTCTTGTTTCTATATCTTCTTCGTGTTAAGATAAACATTTGTACAAATTATCAAACTTTTTGACTTGATAGCTTCCTTCAACAAAGAGATCTCTTAAATTAAAAAAACTATAATAAAGTATAATAACTTAGCTCAGGCAGTTTTAATGGCTGCAACATAAGGACTTTTATCGAGTTTGGCATGCGCATTGCGTTTATGCAAGTCACTGTATTTGTACATATATATATTCTTTTCTTGTACGTGCTCAGGGGTCTCTGTCTAGGGGATATGTGAATGGCAACCACAAGATACCCAAGCTGAGTAGAACATTACTTCCACTTACTGGTGTTTTGCTCCTCACTGTAGCTTTTCTATCTGACCTTACCTTGGTCATCTCTTGTTCTCTTCCGAACTCGATGCTATTAGGGTTCCCGAGGGCTAGGGAGTTTTTATTTTTCCAACCTTTCCATTTCCCTAATTTCTCTATAAAATCTTAACCCCTAACATGCTGACCTGTCATGGCATGTAATACGTCCTCTGATTGGTAACCACAGGATATGGTTGGTGAATTTATTTTGATAACTCTCCCGGTCAGGTCGGTGAGACCCGTAAACCAACGACAGGTGTGGTCCTCCAGACATTCTGGGGGTTGTGAGAGAGCGATGTGACCGCCAAAACATAAAAATATGGTGCTCTCTAAAAAGCGGTTACATTTACTGCTAAGTCTCTTCAATATCTGTAAAAAATATTGGAGAGCAAGAGGATTAATGACTTCATTGTCAGAAATCCAGCATTAGCTGACAACAACAACTTTGTTTTCTCATGTAATGTTATTAGTAACTTCTTCAACGAAAGAGTTTTGTTTTGTATCTCGTTACATTGGTTTATGTTGTCATGTAATGCAATAATGTCATTTCATTACTTAATAAATGTGTTGTTTTAACCAAAAAGTACATCTGGTGAATCTCTACGTGATCAAACAACGGTTCCGTAAGTGCATATGTTCAATTAATCAATCGTAATTAACATCATTGCATACGTACACCATGTCTGACCCGAACGAAACCAATCACTCAAATGCCGGCATGGAGGTTTCATGAGTTGCAGTAAAAATACTGCCATTCTGGCACAGTAAGTCAAAATATGGTTCATACAAGTTGAATCTCAATTTATTACTGCCAACATCGCTAATGAGAGGACCAAATACCATATTTTAGTATCTCTAGACACTGAAGCTGCCAAATTACTATTGAATTTCATAACCAAACCTATATCAGCTGCTCCATATATGGACTTAAACGCATGTCTTATTGCCGAATTCAAAGAATCTGAGGCACGAAGCGCAAAAAAGTTACTTGCGGAACTTGAATTAGGAAACAAGAAACTATCCTCTCTACTCAGGGAGATGCTTGCTCTGGCGGGATCACAAATAACTGATAACTTTTTAAAAACTATATTTTTGCAACGGCTTCCTACCAATGCATGGTCAATCTTAGCAGCCAGTCAAGATGTAAGTTTGGGTGCAATGGCCTCTATGGCTGATAAAATTGTAGAGATCTCAGCACCTAGTCAGTTCATGTATAGTGTGGAAGTTGCTCATCACCTCAAGATAACAGACTTTCACGCCTAGAAAAGCAACTTTCATGGTAACTAATTAGGTACATCCAGAAACTCAACCCAATTGCCACCACCCAGATCCCAGTCACCTCGGCATGTATGCAAGCACCCCACCTGCTAGCATCATTACAAGTTCAAGCAAAATGCTAAAAAATGCGCGCCACTATGTTCATTTGTTACACACTCATTTACTAACACGTTACTGGAAAACTTATTGGACAAGAGAACCCAGGAAGGCCATGGAGTCTACAATGGCTGAAAGCTCAATGTTTTTAAACCTCACATGGCTGATCATCCATGAAGCCTTAATTAATAACTTATAGGATCTTCACTTGATGTAATACATAAATTATCTCACTGCCTGTTCATAACAGACCGAAATACAAGTCTCAGATTTTTAGTGGATTCTGGGGCAGATATATCAGTTCTACCTGCAACTGCACTTGAACACAAAAACATTCAGAAGCAACAACTCTACGCAGCAAATGGTTCAATAATACACACTTATGGAGAACACCTTCTTAACCTTGAATTAGGCCTTCAGAGAAGATTTCCATGGCCATTCTTCTAGCTGATATTCACCAATCTATTACTGGAACTGACCTTTCGAGTTACTTCAGCCTCTTATTAGACATTAAATCAAAGCAGTTGCTCAACAGGCAAACCCTGGTCTCAAGCACAGGTTTCTTAAGCACAACAAACCACAATTCAGTGCTTCTGATTGATCCACAGCACAAATATCGTGATTTATTGCAGAGATACCCTAACCTCCTCACTGAAAAGCCTAATTTCAGTTCTCCTGAAGTTACTGTTCACCATACAATCACCACTACAGGACCCCCACTCCATGCACGAGCAAGATGGTTACCACCAGATAAACTGGCTCAGGCCAAACTTGAATTCCAAGAGATGATCAAGCTTGGTATCTGCCGACCTTCGAAAAGCTGCTGGTCAAGCCCTCTCCAGTTAGTCCCAAAGAAAGATGGAATAGGGCACCCCTCTGGTGATTATTGAGCACTAAATGCCATAACAGCACCAGATCTTTACCCAGTTCCTCACCTCCTGGATTTTAACTGCCAACTTTCTGACAAAACCATTTTTTCCAAGGTTGACCTCATTAGAGCGTATCATCACATTCCTGTTGCTCCAGAAGACATTTCGAAGATAGCTGTTATTACTCCATTCGGTCTCTTTGAATTTGTGAAGATGCCCTTTGGACTACACAATGCCGCACAAACATTTCAACGTTACATTCATGGTGTTTTACAGGATTTGCCTTTTGTCTATTCATACTTAGAGGACATACTGTCCTCACCATCATCATCAGAAGAAGAAGAACACATGATCCATCTATAGAAACGTTTCAAATGCCTAGATGAACATAACCTTAATATTAATATAGGAAAGTGTACATTTGTGGAGAAGGAAATATCATTTTTGGGTTATCTTGTGTCTAATCAAGGATTGTCACCATTGGCAGACAGAGTGCAAGCCATCAAAGACTTTCCATGGCCTACAACAGTGACAGAATTTCAAAGATTTTTGGGACTTGTAAATTTCTATCAACGCTCTTTACAACACACAGCTGAAATATAACAACCCCTATTTAACTTATGCAAACGTGAAGAAAAAGGATAACCGTCTAATTGTTTGGAATCAAACGAATGATCAATCATTCGGCAAGTTCAAAGAAGATCTAGCTAACGCAGCACTACTTGCTCATCCTTCACCTGATTTTCGCTTAATTTTAATGGTCGACGCTTCCGACTACGCTACAGGAGCCTCACTTCAACAAACGAGAGGCAGCACACCAGAGCCACTCACATTCTTCTCCAAATCCCTCACTGAAACACAACGCAATTACAGCACCTATGATCCTGAACTATTAGCGGCCTATTCAGCAGTAAAGCACTTCAGATACTTGTTAGAGGGTAGGCAGTTCACGTTATTCACAGACCACGGGCCATTAACTTTTGCCTTCAAGCAACGCTTGGACAAAGCTACTCCCAAGCAACTTTGCCACCTTGACTATCTTGCTCAGTTCACTACTGACATCCAGTATCTTCCAGGGGGATGTAATATTCCAGTCAACACATGTTCTAGGATTGCAGATATTGTATTGCCAGCAAGCATTTCATACGAAGACATTGCAAGGTTACAAAAGAATGTTCCAGAACTGGAAAGTCTCAAGATAACAGAATCCTGTTCTTTGAAATTCACCACGGTGACACAAGGGTGTCTCCTTTGACGTAGAGTCACTATTTCCCAGTATACCAATAGAAAAGCTCCCATCACTGATCAAAATTTGGCTCAAATCACTTGGAATGTCATCGTCAGAAATTGCAGAACACATAGAACTCACCAAATTATGCACAGAACAAAATTTCTTCCAGTTCCAAACAAAGTATTTCCGTCAAACTTCAGGTTTAGCAATGGGCAACCCTCTCTCGCCATTCTTAGCAGATATTTACATGAGTTCATTGGAAATAAGGATCACAAAAGGTTTCCCATGGATGTTCAAACTCTGGCAGCAATATGTGGATGATATATTTGCAATAGTTCCAAAAAGACACATCAGTGACGCATTAAAACTTCTGAACATACAGGACAAAAGTATAAATTTCACAGTGGAAGTAGAAAAAGATAATAAATTACCATTTTTAGATCTAAAATTAATCAAAAACAAGGATAGAATAAATTTCGGTATTCACAGAAAACCAACGCAGACAGACAACTACATAAAAGCTAATAGTTACAATCCAAGAAGCCACAAACAAGCAATTTTCAATAGTTTAACACATAGATTGGTGAACATCCCTCTTTCAGCAGAAGAATATAAAACAGAATATTACAAAATAATTGAAATAGCACAAAAAAACGGCTTTCCCAAAGAATTAGTAGATAAAAAGGTAAAACAAGCAGAAAAGAAAAAATTATTAAAAGAAACTACAACTCTCACAGCAGCAAAAACAAAAATGATATTCAAAAAATTCACATATCATCCATGGGCTTTTGATAAATTTAAAAAGGTGTTCAAGGAATACAACATTGAGCTAGCAGCAGTAAACCATTACTCCATAAAAAACCTACTACTTTCAAACATCAAAGATACTATTCCACCTAACAAAAAATCTGGCATATACCAAATTGAATGCAGTGATTGTAATGAAATATACATAGGAAAAACCAAAAGAAATTTAGAAATTAGATCCAAGGAACACGTTAGAAACATTAAGAGTAAACAATTAGAAAAATCAGCGGTTGCATTTCACTTTTGGACAAAAAATCATGACATAAAGCTAGAACCGAAACTTCTTAAACACATAACCGGAAAACAAGAACTGTCCACATGGGAACAAATCTTTATTTTAAAAAATAGAAACCGAGGATTTAATTTCGACATTCCTCCGAGAGACATTTTCAGTAAGTTCATCGAACCGCCACCAGAAGAAACACCAGAAGAAGCATCACCATCTGCACCATCAAGCACCATGGAAACCCAGTTATTGTCCGGTTGATAATGGAGGAAAGTTACCTTCGAAACGCGTCCCGGAAAAATATGTTGTAAGTGTTGTTCAGTGTTATTAATTAACTCACCTTTTAAATTAAATTAATTACAACAACACTGTTTTCAAACTTCTATGAAAGAAAGATAACTGTGGAACTGTTTTGGAGTATGTGGCAAATGTAATAATGTTAAATGTTCAGTAGCCCATCCTACCGATACAAGCAGGTGATTTTGGGCTTTCTCAGACTTTGTGCACATAATTAAATGCATAAGAAATAATGTGCACAAAAACTATGAAGTTTCTTACAGCAATGAAAACATACATTTTCTGTGCTACAGACGCCTTTATGAAGCTGATACTTGTTCTCAGTTTTCGAGAATGAGAGTCTGCCCCAAACTTATGAAAGTTCATATCAACCCAAATACATTTAAAAAAAAATAATGTGAGGCTTGCTTTCCAGCTGTTTAGCCGATCTGTGGCTGATAGTATTAAATTCTTCCGGGAGACACACTTTGCTGGATTCGAAGGAAGTGAAAAAACGGAACAATTCACCAGAGAGCCTCGTAGATATATTAAATGCACCACTGCCTATAAATGGGCTGTACAAAGGATCAAACAAAGTCGATATACTTACGAGTTGGAAATCACTTCTTAATGAAGAACAGAATACTTTTACTTCTGAAAGGACATTACATTTGTGGAGAAATGGACTGAAATACCTACTGACAGCCAAGTTAAATCAAGATACAATAGAAATACAAGTGGCTTGTACTATTCTTGCAGCAAAGTTAACTCTTCATTCACAGGAAATTATATTTTACTTCATTCCTTTAATGCCATTTTGCATTCTAGTGGTAACATTGTCTTGAATTTCTGTAAATGGCTGTCAGAATGTGCATGCGTGAATCAGTTATTGTTAAACGACACTATTCTTCTCCTTTGCTACTTTTCCAGGTGAATTTCCTGCTAAACGCTAGTGTTTGTATTAGCATTGTACTGCACTAACAGTTGCACTGCCATCTGTGCGGCGGAACACATGAACTACAGCAGTGATCACACTTCTCCTTCTAAACGCTCTGGTGTTACTATCAAGCTTCCATCTGATTTCCTGGATTCAACGTCAGTGGCATGTGACATTCCCCCTTTTGTCTTCAATCTGAAGTAACACATGTCATCACTAAAGCCAGTCAGCATTCGTCATCACTCTGCAAAATCTGTATTCATCCACCCAGAGCTTATGACTTTATCACACGTGTTCATCCGACAGAATGCAGTGTGGAATCCACTCCAGCCAGTCTACAATGGACCACGTCAAGTACTCAAACATGCTGAGAAGTACTTCACTGTGGAAACACCTCTTGGTCAGCAGACAGTCTCCATCGACAGTCTTAAGCCAGCCTTTCTGCTTTCTGCTCCACATTACACCATCTGTGAAGTCCCAGTTGATGGTACAACCGGCTCCTAAGATCAGCTCTCCAGTCACCCAACAGCCAACCCAGCTGAGACGGGAACTTTTATGTATATATTTGTAATTTTAGATTAAGAATGTACATAAATATAAGATTTTAGATATAAGTATAACTTGGTATTGTGCAATGAAGCTGCCTCTTGGAAGTAGGTTGACCTGAGTGCGTTTCTGAAGGCCAGGGAACAAACAATCTTTTGTCAACTAGCACGGAGAGACGGTTGCCTGAAGCCCAAGGACACAGCTGGGGAAAATACACCCCTCCTCCATAACGGGACTAGAGAGAAAGTGCGGGGGTGAGACAAATAGGAAAGGTTGGAGGAGATCACTGCTAGCGGATATGCTGTGTTGCGATGTTCCTAGGAGAGTAAACCTCGTACTGCTGAATAAGTATAGCTTCGCGCCAAAAAGAAACGTCGAGGTGTGAAATGCGACAGTGATTAGCGTAAAGTAAAGCAAATAGCAATCTTAGAACGAAACACCAGAAGCTTGCTCAGGTCGGCACTTGGAGGCAAATGAAGTGGTGAAGAATAAACTTAGTAAAAGTCTTGAGTTGTGTTGTCATCTAACCTCGCGCCTGAGAAACATCCTCTCATGCCTACCTAAATCCGGCACCCAAACCGTTACAAACGGCGCCCAACGTCACAACCCCGTTACACAGCATACAATACTTTCAGGCCGTACAGTGCACTATCCATCACAGTATCTGAACGTTGTCACTGGGGAGGGAGTAGTATGTGGCAAATCATGATACACAGACTGTGAAAAGGAGTTGCTCAACTTTAATGATCTCTTTGGCATGATTCACTTTGTTTTCTCATGTAATGTTATTACTTATTAGTAGGGCCAGGCATTTAATGACCTATAATTTGGTAAAAATGCATTTATGACCTAAAAATTACAAAAAACTATCCAAAAAGATGACCCCAAAAATGTTAAAGTTAGCAAAAAACAAAGAATTGCCAATAAAAATGCTGTTAATCATAATCATTATCATCATTATTACTACATTAAGCACTCATTTTGTTACTAAGTTGCATAAAATATAACATAAAATCAAAATATAAAAGAAAATTATAAATATACATGTTAGAATATCTTTTATTGAAGAAATTCTATTTCGGTGCACTTTTATAACAATTTTAAGTTGCAGTTAACAATCACAAATTGGCGGAGATTCTCAAATGAAAATGACTGTCTATTGTCTGCTAGTACTGACTTATAAATGGATGGTGCGGTTTTTGCAATTATTATTACGGAATGTGCTGTGCTATAAGACTCCTTTTCTATCTAGGTCGTGGTAAAGGATGGAATGAAAAATCACACGATGTTTCTTCACCACAATGTATTATTTTATTAACACTTCATCGATACTTTACATTAAATAATTCCTCTCAGCACCATTCTAAATGATTTAAAACGCTTCCACCTTCTCATTTAGTCGAATCAATGCTTGATGAAAGTCTGGTGAAAATTCTATGTTCACACTACCCAAATATGTCCTTTCAGCTCGAATACACACACACGAGTGGGAGTTTATGGCATCACCTGACGCGACACCGCCTTTTTCGTATACATCTGCGTATGCGTCCATCAAATAGTTCTTTCTTGTTAGGGAAGCGATCCCTAATCATCCTCCCCTACTTTTATTATGGAACACATATAATTCTAATATTTATACATATATATTAAAATCAAATATGGAAAGATTTATGACGTCTTTGGGCAAACTTAGTTGTTCGTAACAATGAACATTTTTAACACGTTTTCGCCATTTAACCAAATCATACCAACATCAAAAAACAAATTACACTTTTAACAAACATTCACATGAACGATTTTCTTTTGGGGTCTTCTAATATTCTGTCTCACATGCCCCTTGTTTTGTTTTTCAAGTTGTCACCTATATTTACAATCTTGAAACACAATACAATACTTCTCCCTACTCCTCTCATACAATCACTTTGTACAATTTTTTTTTTTTTTACAGTCTTCTTTGCTGTTTGTTTTTGTCTTTTGTTTTGGCATGACACAGCATGTCTATAAATTTCACATATTCAGTTACTACACAATACATGTTCAGTTATTATACATCACTTATTCAGTTATTATACAATACATATTCAGTTTTTGTACAACACATTCAGTTATTATACAACATATCCAGTTATTATACAACAAATGTTCAGTTATTATACAACACATATTCAGTTCTTATACAACACATATTCAGTTATTGTACATTTGACATTGACACAAATATAATTTAAGTGTATCATGGTTTATTGTGTGGCTTTTGACTTATGTTCCTTGTTATGAGGAGAGAAAAACAGGATACAAATTTTGAGCTAATGATTATGATCATATTTATGGCAATATTTTATTCAGTTCTTTGCCTTCTTTGTCTTGTAAGCTTATTATGTATAGGCAGGTTGTTGAGTCAATTCTTAAACTCTGATGTTACTAATGGTACCATTTTTTAATTGGGTTCTTATTCATTATTATTTGGTTCAACATTTCTTCGAGCTTAGCATTGGCTATATCCATCTTAATTCATGGGCATTGCTTTTCTGATTATGGTTTTTCTTACTTCACTAATTGTCACCTCTTTGTCTCTTATCTCTATAAGAGAAAACTTCTATACTTATAATTATTCTGCAATTGTATTATTTTTCTTCTCAATTCACCCTCGACACCCTTTGTGTCAAAATATTTTATCTTTGTCATCACAATTGATTCCTTTTTATTTTTGTCCCTGACATCCTCATGCCAAAAACACATTATTTTCCGTCGCTATAATTCATTTCTTTAATGACAATCAGTGTCCTCATCTGTCTTTGTTGACAATGCTCTTTGTGGTCAATATAGCCAATGACTATGTTGATTTTCTTTCTTGTTGTATTTTCTAATCTGAACATAATCTTCTATAAGTAACCCATTAAAAATTATTATTTTCCATCATCTCAATTATTCCTGCCTTACATGGTTGTTGGCAAAGACTATTTGGTCCTTTCTTTGTATGGTTTTAACTTATTTTTATGGTATCTTCCTATCAACTTGCCATTTGTATTCTGTAGCTCATACGTGTGGTCACCCAGCTGTTTTGTTATGACCAGTGGTCCAGTGTACAGTAGTTCTATCTTTCCAGATCTTTTCTCAGATGCCTTGGATGCTTTGTGGCTTCTTAAGAGCACCTTTTCTCCAATTTGTGGGGACCATTTCCTGATAAATCTTTTTACCTTGTTCCTCCCTTTTTCAGCCCTTTGCTGTAACCTTCTCAATGCCAATTGACATTTTTCCTTCTCTGTCAATTCCCTTTGAGCAGCCATTGTAGTGTCAATGTCAATTGTCAACCTTTTGGGTTTTGTGTTGGTCATCAATTCGATTGGGGCAAACTTGGTCGTGGGGTTCACCGAATGGTTAATCACCTCCTCTATGTACCCGCATTTTTCCGTCCAGGAAGTGTGGTCTTTGTGGCAAAGTAGGCGGAAATATATATTTATATCCCTCATTGTTCTTTCTGTCGGGTTTCCTTGAGGATAATATGTTGAGGAATAGTATTTTATTCCTAATGTTCTTAAGGTGTCCTGGAATAATTTACTTTTATGCATTGTTGCATTATCTGATAGTATAGATTTTATACTCCCATATTTTGGGATGTAGTCCTTGATGATTTTATTTAGGTAAGTCCTAGTTTTAATGTTCCTAATGGGGTATATCTTAGTGAATTTTGTGAAAACATCAAACATGACAAAGATGTATCTGTTTCCATCTTTCCCCCTTGGTAGCTTGCCATGTTCGTCGATGCACACCAATGCATTTTTCTCGTTTCTCACGATGGATTGTGGAACGACATCGTATCTTACATTAATTGGCTTGGCCTTCTGACATAGGTTGCATGAGGAAATTAACTTCCTGACTTTCTTGCCAAGATGTTTGATGTACAGTACTTCCTCAATTGCAAGCATTGTTCTCTCAGTACCAGAGTGAAGCATCGAGTGATGGAATGCCAAAATAACCCTGTCCTGTAAGGAATTTGGTACCATCATTTTCCACTTCCTTACGTCGCGACCATGTAATTTAAACAGGATGTTCCTAAATTTCCCTATCTTGGCTTCCAATTTTGGTGCTATGCCTGGAACCTTGTCGAATAGCCTTTTCAATTCAGGGTCTTCTTGCTGTAACTTCGCCATGTTTTTGAAGTCTTGTAAGATTTCGTTGCTTTCCTCACTATTTATCTGCATGATTTTGATTTCATGGTGTGGATTGTATATCGTCTCGGGTATGTGACTCTCCGATCTTGACAATAAGTCACTAAAGATGTTCTCCTTGCCCGGGATATGTCTGACCTCTATGTCATGCGATGTTATTTTGTGTATGTATCTCGAGATTTTGGAGTTTGCATTTTTGGATGAAGGACAGGCTTACGTGATCAGTATATATAATTATTTTATAATGGTAGATATATTGCCTGAATTTTTGTAACGCAAAATGGATTGCACCTATTTCTAATTCCGTTATGCAGGCATTGGCTTCTATCTTGTTTAGAAATCTAGAAGCTGTGGCAATCACATGTTTGTTGCCATCTGCATCTTCTTGTGCTAATAGTGCTCCATATGAGTGCGCACTAGCATCGGTGTATATTAGAAAAGGTGAATTTGGATCTGGTCGTTCCAGGAGAATACTGTGCTTAAAAAGTTCTTTGATTTTCTCAAAGGCTACCTGGTGTTCGGTATTCCATTCCCCTTAGTATCCTTTCTCAATAGTTCTCTAAGGGGTACTAATTCCTTAGCGTAGTTGATCACAAATTTTGACTGGTACTGTAAAATGCCCAGAAGCCTTCTCAACTGTTTCAAGTTACGTGGGGGTGGTATACACTCTATGGCCTTGACTCTCTCCGGATTAGGTTGTATACCATCAGGTGTAATGATGTGGCCTAGAAATTCTGCCTCTTTGACAAAAAATTCACACTTTTCCAAGTTTAGGGTCATGTTGCTTTCCTGAAACTTGGACAATACATAATCTATGTGATGTAAGTGTGACTTGGGATCCTATATATATTACATTATGTATATTAAAAAATCGTCAACATATTGCGTTACAAAAGCCTCGATAGTATCCCCGAAAACTTTGTCTAGAGCCCTCAGTAGTGCACTGCTACTGGTCGATAATCCAAAGGCACATTTTAAAAAATGGTACACCTTTCCTTTGTGCAGAAAGCAGGTATATTTCCTGACGTCTGGATGAAGAGGAATTTGCCAGAATTATGCTGTCAGGTCAAGACTAGTAAAATGTTGACCTCCCTTCAATTTTGATATCAGTTGGTCTACCCCCTCAGGCCTGTAATGATCTGGCAAGGTATGCGCATTTATTTTCCTTGCGTCGATGGTCATCCTCAATTTTCCCTCTTTCTTATGGACCCATACCACTGGATTCACATAACATGAGTCCGATGGTTCTATTATTCCGTCTGCCAATATTTTCTGGATCACTCTGTCAGCTTCCTCCCTGATGGAGTTGGGGATGGGCCTGGATTTATGTGAATAGGGGGTGATATCTTTGACTTTAAAAGTATGTACATACTTATTACATGTACCTGGCTTTTTATTAAAAACTTTCCTGTTTTTAATTAATATTTTTCTAAGTTGGTTCCTTTCCTCTTCAGAGATGCCATGTCCTCCCCAGACCTTCTCGTCGATTAGCTGTGACGTCGGTTCTTCTTCATCTGTTGGTAGTGGTTCGGGTTGGTAGTTGTTCGAGGTAACATACTCATCTTCTGTGCAGATCCAATGGCTGCAAACATTAGTTTCCTCCTCGCTCGTCCAACCTGTTTTCTCCTTACTTACCCTTAGGTCTACCAACCTATTCTTGTGGACATTGATGTTCTCCACAAAGAACTGCTCATCCGGATGGATCCCTGTCTGGTCTGGTTCCTCCTGGCATGCTTCTTCCTCCAGGAACTTCGCGGTGTACTCTGAGGTTCCTTCCTTGATAATGAATTCATGTAGGTCATAATCGGTCACCGACCTCCAAAGATTAAGCAAATCACTGCCAATGATCAGGGTAGCTGTTAGTCTAGGTATTACCAGGGCAATAAAATTGAACTTCCAGCTTCCGATTTCTATTACCAGAATTACCTGGTATTTAACATGTTTCTTTTTCTTGCCAATTGCTGTGCTGCAATACACTCCACACACAGGCAAGAATTCAGCATTTCTCTTCGTTATTAATTCCTGGAATAGCTGTTCGTCACATACTGATGTGCTGGCTCCTGTATCAATAATTGCTGGCAATTCGATACCCCATACCTTCAGCCTAATCATTGGTGGATTGGTTATTTCCTTTCTTTCACTTGCCTGTCTCCTCAAGGTACCTATATTATGTTGGTCAATATTGCCCCTACTGCCACACAGGTCAACTTCCGGGACACAAAGTTGACTTGTACTTAGTTTTCCTGGGCGTTAGAGGTGATTGTTGTTTCTGTATTCTGTGCAGCACCGGTCTTATCCGGCACATTTTCATTCTGTTCCTGTTGTCTTACATTGTTGGTGTTCCATTGGTTTCTGCCCCTTTGGCGTGAAGCTCTATTGTATGACGACCTTTGGCTGTTTAAGTATTCCCTACAGAATCGTATGTGATTCGCTTGATGGGTACGGTCTCCTGGTCTCCCCCAATCATATCTATGCGTTCTGTATCTCGATTCACCCCTTGGTATTGTGTCGTGGTACTGCTGTCTTGTGTTCTCCATCCTCTCGCCATGATTGTGTGGTTGTGGGAAATGGTGTGCCCCTCTCCCCCTGTCATGGGTGTTCCTAGTATTTCTATCTTCTCCCTCATTCTGGTGGTTCGTAGCCGTGCTCAGGTTTAAGATAGGTGAGTTTGGGTGACCGTTCCTATGTCTATGCTCATTAGGCTGACCATTTTGTGTTTCGAAGGCTGTCAGTAATTCTATCATGTCTGCAAAATCTACTGGCCTCGCAACAATTAACCCTGTTCTCACTGTGTCTGGGAAATGTCTTGTTATGCTGGTAATTAGCTCTGCTTCTGACAGGTTAGCGTCTAATAGCTTTCCTTTGTTGGCTACTTTCATAAAATAATTGACTAGCGATAACCCTTTGGTTGGATCATATCTACCTGTCGCTAGCTCTACCCTAGTTTGGTTTTGCTTAGCTGGGCCCCAATACCTTGATAGGAATAGATTTCTGAATGAGCTATACGATTCATGACTGGCTAGTGTTAACCTAAGCCATTCCAATGCCTTGTTTTTTAAGCTCTTCTTAACTATCATCATCCTAAGCTCATTTGGTATCCTTTTCACTTTAAAATACTCTTCCATCTCTTTAACAAAGAGTTTTGGATCGTCACCCTTCTCCTTGTCAAATGTAGGTGGTGTGATTTCATGTAGTATGCTGTTGGTGTAGCATGTGTTGTGTGTTGTGTCATTGTTTGATTGTGAACCTCTTTCTCTGTATGGTGAGTCAACATTTTGTACATTATTCAAATAACTCTCATCTTGTACATTACTTACATCTAAATCATCTTGCCTTTGTAGTGCATTCACAACATCATTTACATTAGCCAAATTTTCTTTTCCTTTTTTCATTTCTTCACAAATTGATTTAAAATCATTCTTTATTTCTAAGTGACTTTGTTTCATATCATTTATAGCATCCTGTTGCGAATGTACTACATCAGTCATAGTCTTAATTTGGAATTACAATTTGTTCTACAGTTTCATTAATAATGTCTTTCTTTACTACCTCAATCTCTTTCCTTAATTCCTCAGTTATTTCTTCTTTTACATTTGTAAAAGGTGTTTTGCTCCTCACTGTAACTTTTCTATCTGACCTTACCTTGCTCATCTCTTGTTCTCTTCTGACCCCGATGCTATTAGGGTTCCCGAGGGCTAGGGAGTCTTTATTTTTCCAACCTCTCCACTTCTCTAATTTCTCTATAAAATCTTAACCCCTAACATGCTGACCTGTCATGGCATGTAATACGTCCTCTGATTGGTAATCAGAGGATATGGTCGGTGAATTTATTTTGATAACTCTCCCGGTCAGGTCGGTGAGACCCGTAAACCAACGACAGGTGTGGTCCTCCAGACATTCTGGGGGTTGTGAGAGAGCGATGTGACCGCCAAAACATAAAAATATGGTGCTCTCTAAAAAGCAGTTATATTTACTGCTAAGTCTTCAATATTTCATCAGTGAAAAATATTGGAGAGCAAGAGGATTAATGACTTCATTGTCAGAAATCCAGCATTAGCTAACAACAACAATATTTGTAATCTTACAGTCTACACTTGTATTACATTCTGTTATTTCATCTCTACATCTAGCAATTTCTTCTTCTAATACAATCTTATTTTCTCTCATTTCCGATTCAATTTTTCCCATCCTATCTCCTATGATTTCAATCCTAGCTTCTAAAGCTTCCTTTGTTTCATTTAAGTTTTTATGTACTAATTTTAAATTAGTTTCCATTACTTTCATATTTTCTTTACACTCCTGTCTTCCTAATTCTATTTTCCGCTCTAAGTTCTGTCTTCCTAATTCCATTTTCTGTTCTAAGTTCTCTCTTCCTAATTCCATTTTCTGTTCTAAAGTCCTTTCTCACTTCCTCCATTTTCTGACCTATATCTTCCTTATTCTGTTCCATTTTCTGACCTAAACTTTGTTCTATGTCCTGTCTCACTCCCTCCATTTTCTGACCTATCTCTTCCCTATTCTGTTCCATTTTCTGACCTAAATTTTGTTCTATGTCCTGTCTCACTCCCTCCATTTTCTGACCTAAACTTTGTTCTAGTCTTTCAAACATGATCATTAATAACCTTTGGTCTTTTCCTATTGCTACCTGTTCCTCGCTTTCTGGTTCTATTTGATAGCTAGCCCTATCTGCCCCTTCCCCCACTCCTGTTTCTATCTCTTTTCGCGACATTTTAGTTTCTTTATTCAGTTCGCTTTGGTTTAAAAGTCCCACTATTTTGCCGCTTCGCAGTAACATACAAATAAAAATAAACTGGATGTAAAAATAAAAATTTTTGGTCCTACTTTTTTTTCCATTGATTTGTCCAGTTATGTACGTCTCCTGGGCAGTTGGCTTCGCTAGACGATCTCTGGTGTTTTACCACGTTGATTATCCGTTCATCGGTGTTCTGATGTATCGTTGATTATAATTATCCATTCGTTGGTGTTCTGATGTCGATATCAAACAATGGTCTAATGGCGACTTCTTTCTTTTTGGCGCGAAGATATGGCATCACTTGGTATTTCGCGTAAGTTCATTTCCCATAATTTCCATTCCATCCAAAATTCGTGTTCCACGTTGGGCAAGCCATTTGGTGCGGTTTTTGCAATTATTATTACGGAATGTGCTGTGCTATAAGACTCCTTTTCTATCTAGGTCGTGGTAACGGATGGAATGAAAAATCACACAATGTTTCTTCACCAGAATGTATTATTTTATTAACACTTCATCGATACTTTACATTAAATAATTCCTCTCAGCACCATTCTAAATGATTTAAAACGCTTCCACCTTCTCATTTAGTCGAACCAATGCTTGATGAAAGTCTGGTGAAAATTCTATGTTCACACTACCCAAATATGTCCTTTCAGCTCGAATACACACACGCGAGTGGGAGTTTATGGCATCACCTGACGCGACACCGCCTTTTTCGCATACATCCGCGTATGCGTCCATCAAATAGTTCTTTCTTGTTAGGGAAGCGATCCCTAATCATCCTCCCCTACTTTTATTATGGAACACATATAATTCTAATATTTATACATATATATTAAAATCAAATATGGAAAGATTTATGACGTCTTTGGGCAAACTTAGTTGTTCGTAACAATGAACATTTTTAACACGTTTTCGCCATTTAACCAAATCATACCAACATCAAAAAACACATTACACCTTTAACAAACATTCACATGAACGATTTTCTTTTGGGGTCTTCTAATATTCTGTCTCATGGAAAAGCTCCTCTCTACTTCAACGGAAACGATTCGAGCATACTGAAAGCAAGCAATACCTCCTGGATTTAACTCAGTCAGCAAGAGAAAACTGTTCACCAGACAAAGCACTGCCAATTGAACACAATGTTTTGTCCCCCATGTTCTTGTCTATATACTTCTTTATTTTCATTGCCAGTGCATCACCCACTTTACCATATGCACGGCTCAAATCATTCACTACTTTATCCACTATTTGTAGCTGTTCCATTAATGTCACTCGGGATTTTTCCAGAGAACTTATTGCATCAGGAATGAATCCAAAATTGGTATTTATGTAAGAAAGTTTACCCGCAATTTCATTATCAACCAGCAGTTCTTGCACCTTTTTTATTGACACAGACTCAGCATTATCAAAAGAATCAACTACTTTCTTCACTACCTCAAAATTCTTGCAATAATAACTACAAGCCTCGAGTCATGTTCCCCATCTAGTCCAAACGGGTGAAAAGGGCAGTTGAATTTCCGGAGCCTCTGCTTTGAATGCTAAAACTCGAGAGGGGGCTTTCAAGAATACTTTCTTGATGTATCCAATTAATTTACCCACTACTGGAAAAATTTGCACGTACTTCTTCTGCGACCCGTTGTAATGTGTGCGCTAAACATATCACATGCACCATTTTTGGGTAGAGTACACTTAAAGAAGCAGCAGTTTTTATCATGCTGGGTGCTGCATCTGTTATAAAAACCAATGCATTGGAATTTTGAATCCCATTAGGCCAAAGTATTTTCAATGCATGGTCAAATACTAAGCTGATGGTTGAATAGTTCACTTTGTCCAGCTGCTCACAATGTAATAGAAATTGTTCTCCGGGGCTGTGTGCTTCTAGAACTCCAACAATGACATTCGTTACATAACGGCCTACAGAGTCTGTTGTCTTGTCGATGGACACAAATATATTATTTTCTCCGATCCTTTTTCTTATTTATTGCAAAGTTTTGTTTTAGCACCAATCCAGGGAGGTTCTTCTCAATGTTCTGGGATCTGGAATTAATTTTCCTGTCTCCTCTTCTACGAAAGCATGCAACTTAGGATGATTCAGTTTGTGAAGTGGAATGTCGGCAGATAAAAATGCTTCACATAATTTCTCACAAAATGGTGAAAATGTTGAATGAGTTTCGCCCAGAAGCATCTGCTGTAAATAAGGAAAAATTGAAGCTATTAACAGTGAAGCAACAAGATTCTAAAGTAAGAACAAATTAGAAACTAAAAACTTCACTTATCTTAGTAATGCTGTTATTTGCTAAGCATTACTAAGATAAGTGAAGTTTTTAGTTTCTAAGCTTACACTGGATTTATTTTCAAGTCGTAGCAGACCATTTATGCTTCTCCCATGACATATGTTGTTCTACTGTAAACGTTTTTTCAGCAGTCACTCTCACGTCACAGATCTTGCAGAATAATATATGGCCGTCCTTGGAAAAAAAAATTTCTCTATATTTTGAAACAAATGGCTTCAATTCAACACTATTACTTCCCTTCACTTTAGGCATTTTGCTCTTATGGTGCTCGTACAGCTGCTAGGAACAACTGATCACCTCGCTTAACTGCACAACAATGCCATTTTCCTGGATATAGGAATTTCCTTGGGAGTGTCGGCAAGTCCATTAACCACATTCCTTGAAAAATAGGGGTAGGAGGTAGCTTAAGCTCTAAAAATTGAATTCCTAGAAGTGGGCCAGTTCATAATGCACATTCCTTGAAAAATAGGGGTAGGAGTTAGCATAGCATTTACTTAAATCCAAGAAATTGTGTTGACAAGGAAAAATACTGAATTTTAATTTTAAAAAAATGAATTAAATAAAATAATCTCCCAAACTTCCGGAAAAGTGTTAAAATGCTCAAAATGACCTAAAAATTGCCAAAAAATGACTTATCCATAAAAAAAGTAAGAAAATGCACAAAAATGCCATAACAAATTGCTTTTATTTAACTCACTAGTCAATGCCATACCTTTCTGTATATGCAAGCAATGTTTCAACCTTCATAAGGAAACCATGCAAAATCATTAATTGCCTTGCCCTACTTATTAGTAACTTCTTCAACAAAATAGTTTTGTTTTGTATCTAGTTACACTGTTTTATGTTGTTATGTAATGCAATAATGTAGTTTCATTACTTAATAAATGTGTTATTTTAACCAAAAACTACACTTTTAATAAATCTATTATCTTTGATTTGAAGTAGCCGAACTCTCAAATGTCTTTACCCTGCACATTACAGGCAAATCATTGTAATTGAAAGCAAATTACCTCACCTCATAGCAGTCAGGACAACAAATGCTGAGGTTGTGACATGACAAGGGGAATCCCAGCCAAAACTACAAGGGTGAAAAACATTGCATAATGTCTATAACAGCTATCGAAAGCTGTCCTTTGTATGCCAGCAACAAAATGGTATCTGAGCAACATTACCTATTGTTTATTGGCTGCTACATTTCCCATGTTTTGGGATTAATTTCTCATTTTTCCCATTTTTCCAAGTCATAATTAGTCATTATTTTTGCCTTGTCCATAGTAAACTTCCCACAATCACTGACATACCACTTACAAGAAAAGAATCACATAAATCATAATTTAAAATGAATCTTAAGAATCCCACCAGGCTTAGTTTGAATCCTTAGGCAGGGATACTTGCTTTACTTGAAAGTGCACACCAATGCTCTAAAAGGGGCATTATAGGAAAATATACCCTTATAAACTCTGACTACCAAGCTGCACTTCAAGCTCTCAGTTCCCTTCATTTTAAATCCTATTGGTACGGGGATGTCACAAATATTTAACCATTCTCTCTTCCCATAATATCATAGAACTTTGGTGGGTACCCAGACATACTGGTATCAGTGGCAGCTATTCAGGTGAAGCTAGTGAAGCTCCACTCCAACAGTTTTAGTTGTATTAAATATGTGTGTGTGTGTGTCTGTGCATGTGTGTGTGTGTGTGACCTTTTATTTTCTTGCTATATTCCTATTGTAACTTATTGACGATTCCATATTATGTATGCATGATCTGAAGGATGAAATAAATGAATATGAATATGAACACCAGATGGAGTTCATACTCAAAATTGCTTAAAGTGGTTGAAGAAAACTGCAATGATTTCAGTAAGGTTTTCCAGGAGATAGCCGGTGATTTTGAGTCTGACCAAACAGCAATTCAGCTTCAAAAGGTTTTCTAAATAATCTCAATGACTATGAATTTGCATTTTTGGTCATTGTTTTTAATGAGATCTTTCAGGTTACCAATCTTCTATTTGATATTCTTCAAAAAAAATCTCTTCACATAGTTTTCTGTCAGAAGCAAATAGAAAACAGCTATTATATACTTCAGAGAAAAGAACTTATGAAGTTTTCATAATTTTTTTGAAACAGCTAAACAAAGGGGAGAGTTTTCAGGGCAAAAATATGTTAAACTGTGCCAAGATGAACTTTTCCAGAAGTATAAATTGTTATATTTTGAAATGTTGAATATGATTTTGGCACAAATTACCATTAGATTCCAAAACTGTGCAAAAGTTCAGTTTTGTACTCTTGCTGATTCTTTAAGGTTCCTGCAGCATTCAACTGTTTTCCCCATTGATGCTCTCACCCCTCTTCAGGAAATATATCCAAACTTATTTAAAATAGGTTGTTTGAAAACAGAATTTGAGATTTTTTATGGAAGCAAAGAATACCAGTATAATGTTCCTATTACATAAACATTAAAGTTGGTGAAAGAAAACAGTAACATATTCAACAGGAGTACAAACTTTTTATGCTTGTCCTAGCACTGCTGTCAACAAGTGTTTTAATGGAGAGAAGCTTATCTGCTCTCAAGCACATAAAGACTTATTTGCAGAGCTCTATAATCCAAGAAAGACTAACATTTATAACCAATATCCCCATCCACAAGGACTTGCTGAGTGACATAGAGAGGACGCAGCCTTTTCATGGTGACATAACTGAGAAATACGCCAACTGAAAGGACAGAAGAATCAACTTAATGTATAAGAAATAGGTATGTTGCCTGTGATTTTTATGTGATAACAGCTTCACCTACAGTTTAGGTCAAAGTTGCCACTGACTGGTATTGTGGGAAACGAAAAAGTTGATGTCCTATAGCAAACAAAAGCAAGTCTCTCCTTTATTGGGCCAGAAGCTGTCTGTGGTATAAGGACTTTTGTTGCAAAATACCACAATTAAATTTTTGGTTCAAAATGAAACCCTAAAGAAGTGAAAATCCATTTCCACTAATAAATTTTACAGGGCAATTTCATGAACCTGGTAAAAAACTAGGTACCTCGCTAATTAGGCTCAACACCTGTACTCAAATTAGTTATTAGGGCATGCACAAAATTTAATGGCAGGTGGTAGGAGGAACTAGTCAACACAACATCCAATCAGAGACTTACCATGGCTTGAAATGCTGCATAGTTTAACACGCTGTGAAACAGTGCTGTAAAGCCAGTAATATAATTATCATCTGCACCCACAAAATTTACTTACAGGAAAGTGAATAACCTATTCACACAGAGCACTTAATTTTAAAGCTTGTAGTCTGAAAATTAATTTCCTACATTAACTGGCTGCAGAGATATGGATATATATTGAACTCGTCTTTTAACAAGAACTTCTGCTAAGAAGCTTTCATGTTCCCTGTCCAGTTCCCTTCATGACCCTTTTGTTTATTGTCAGCATGTGACTCAAAACAGATAACAGAGCCACATGAGCTAAACGATAAATAAGAAAAAAGTTTCAAGATGTCATGCTGTAGTTTTGATTTCTGCTTTCACATTAACCATGGCGATTTCAGTTCCCGTAATTCAATTACGGGTTTATTGGTTGTGCTGAGTTATTTTATTGGTATTTATTTAAGTGTTTCTTTTTTTATTGGTTGTGTAGTCAAAATGCTACTTAGTAAACAAGAAATGAACAGTGAAAGCCAACCAATAATACACAACCGGGAAGTCATTGTGTCACCAAAGCAGGGCTATAATTTACAAAGCGTATTATTTTTTTAAAAAAAAAAAGTCTTTCTAAATGTAAAGAGCTTGAGAAAATGTGGCATAGGAATGCTGCACACAGAAAGTCTTCCATTGCTGAAGGAGAAACTGTGGTCTTTTCATCTCCTGGAAAAAGGCATCACACACAGAAGTCATATTTCAATGACTTTAATATAGACATTTTGCTGTGAAGAATTTATTCCTTTTATGATGGGGGATTTTCCTACTGCAGAGAAACGTTAGCATGAAATGAGGGTGAAAAATGTATAGTTTATTTTTATTGTGTTTTAAGCGCATGGCTGCCCTGTTTCCTGCAGCAGTGATGTTCCACCACCACATAGGAGATGCACCCTATACCTTGGTTTGAGCCATGGGACCAAATACTGGGTCTGTCCCGAGTAGCAGAGACAGGTTGCTGCAGCTTGTAACCTCCAGAGGACCGATGAACTCTGTGTTGACGGGATGAATGGGCATCGTGTGCAGGGAGCTGCTCCCGTGAGGGTACCACCCAGCTCAGTGGAGCTGGTTGAGACGACTGGATGGATTGAAATACCCAGAACTCAAAAGTCTTGCCAACCAGCAGGTGAGCCACATCAGGCAACGTGGGATGGACCAGACAGGAAGATGCAGATGACCAACTACCCGCAACTGAGGCACCAAAGTCAGAATGGCAGATGTTCCACTGGGTCATGATGACCTGTATGAATGATGGCGACCTATAAAAGATGGCACTGCTGAACTTCATGACACTGATGCAAGTGTAAGGTGTAAGGTGTAAAATAGTCACAGGGTTTATAGGGGTTTTCACTTGCACCTGAACAACAGTTAGAACTTTTCCAGGTTTCTTTCTTTTACCTGATTACCCTCCCCTTGTGTAGGACTTACACCTCCTAGGTCTTGCAAGCCAGTGCCTAGGGTCAGATGTCTTTCTGGGAGCACAGGACAGACGGTCGGAGAGTGTGACTACTTTACCCCTTGAACCTGTAGCAGCTGTGCTACTAATTTGTATGTATTTGCAATCAAAGGGCTCATTGGATTTCAAAAACTGTAAAGTATATTTTTGAACTGATTCAGGTGTTAGTAATATGAATTCAGTACAAGGAAGATTGGAATACATTTGTGGGAAGTTGATGCAAAGAAATATGTTACTACTGTGATCTAGAAATTTGGTACCATGTACCTGGTAGCACGAATCCTACCAATCTACTGCCAAAAGGATGCAGAACACAGGCACTTGTAAATAGTAAATGGTAACAGGGCCCCAAGTTGCTTAAGCAGCACTATGAAGAGTGGAACTATGAAAACCATGCTGTGTCAGAAAAAGAAGTTAACCAAGATAAGAAAAGGGATGTGGTCACTGTCACAAACACAATTGTTTCTCACAAGGAATTCATCAACTGACTGTTGTATTTTTCTCAGTGTACTAGGATGCTTTGAATGATAGCCAGTATTTTTAGATTTCATTGCAATCTACTAAAGGAGGTGAAGAGGTAATGGCGAAACTGGCTAATACAAAAGTTGAAGAAGCAGAAATTGCCTTATTGAAGGTAGTGCAATCTGAAATCTTGCATGCTAATAGTAAATTCACCTAGAAAATGCAGTTGTTCAAGGATGAATCTGGACTTCTGAAGATAAAGACAAGGTTAGTCTTAAGTGAAGAAACAGTCTTTCAGGACTCCTACCTATATTGTTACCTTCCAACCATGTTATGGTTGTTGTTGTTCTTAGCTAATGCTGGATTTCTGACAATGAAGTCATTAATCCTCTTGCTCTCCAATATTTTTCACTGATGGATGGGGCACTAGAAGTGGCCGGGCATATTTGAAGGTGGCCTCGATCCATTTCCTCTTGCAGATCACATAGAGGACAGAGTGGTGAAGAATATATCCCAATTCTGTTTAAATGTTTTGCCAGACAATCATGTCCTGTAATCAACCTGAAGGTTGCAACTGCTGATTTTTGAGGATACTCAGGGATTACTGTTTGAATGTTTGGTAGTTCCCACCTTTTATTCTTTGATTTTTCATAGTAATATTTTGCAATAATTTTTTTGAATTCAGAGTTGACTAATCTTTTAGCTGCATAAAATTTTAGATTAACTATAGATTTTTGTACACCGCTGGTACCTTTTTTTGCAAGAAAATCAGCTTTCTCATTACCACTCAGTCCACAGAGAGCTGATATCCATTGGAAGACTAGGTGTTTTTGAAGTGCTGTTAGTTGGCTAAGCATTTTCCAACATTCTATAATTATTTGGTTTTTTGGTGACAACTTGGAAGTAATTGCTATAATTGCTGCCCTGGAATCTGAGAGAATAACTGCTTGCTGAAAATGTGAAATTCTGTACAAAAGATTTTGTAGCCATTCGAATTGCTTCAATTTCTACATCAAAGTTAGTAGTTCCATAACTTAAAGATTTGTAATAGGAAAAGAGGTGACATGTGACTCCAGCACCTGCTCCATCTTGGTTTGATATCAATGATCTATCAGTATAAATATGGAGCCATTCATGTTCTGGAAATCTAGTATGGATTGTTTCTAATGCCAATAATTTTAGAACACTAGTTGGAGTATCCTGGCGCGGTACCAGCATGGGGATTTTATCCCCTCTGGGAGGTCTGGCACGGGGTGCACTCAGCCTTGTTAGGTCCCGGGGGGACCAATTGAGGAGCTATTTGACGGAGAAGTAGCGGCCCCAGGTCTAGAAGACCGCATAACCAGACGGGAGGGCTCGGGGCGCTGACCACATCACACCCTCCAGTACTACACCTCACCATTGACGCCTGTAGTGGGCAGAGGTGGGGGATGCAGCGGCTGGGCGGCAGGCCTTGGCCCTTCATGGGCGGTAGCGCCGGGGTTTAGTTAGTTAGTTTAGTTAGTTAGTTGGAGTATCACTTTTCTTAACTTCTTCTGTCAGGTGTAAATAATATGTGATGTCTAATGTATGTGTTGGATTGACTTTAGATATGAAGTCTTCCTTTGAATTAGAATTAGAAAGGTATACATTCTTCTTGATGTCTTGAATTTTGGAAAGAAAGCTCTCCTGAGTCTTTAGTGTATGTGTAAAATTTCTCTTGTGCCATGTATTGAATGGGAGTCTGATCAACTTTTCGTGTTGAATAAGAGTCGCTTTTTCTATTCCATATTCAATGGGGTACTGGTTGGTTAGTATTTCCATAGCTGCTATTGTTGTGGTTTTGATAGCACCTGTAATTAATCTCAGACTTTGGTTTTGAAAGCTTTGAATTTTTTTTGTGTTTGCTGTTGCAAGAACTTCGCTGCAGTAAGTAAATAATGACTTTATATATACATTGTATGTTGTGTTAAGAGTTGCTCTGGAACATCCCCACTTCATTCCTGTTAGACGTTTTAACAGTGAAAGGCACTTCTCTGTTCTTTGTATTACAGTTTCTATTTGTTTGGTCCATGTAAGTTTGGCATCAAATGTAACTCCTAAATACTTTGCTTCCTTTGTTTCTTGTAATTGTTGACCCTCAAAATTTAGTTTTATTTTTAGTGGGTTTTTTTCTTAGTGAAAAGATTTGGTAGTTTGATTTTGTTGTATTAACAGTCATTAAATTTTCTTTGGTACATCTCTGTAAGTTGGTTAAAGATTGTTGCATAGTTTTTTCTAGTTCTGTACTTTTGCTTTTTGGTTTTGAAGTCCACATTACTAAGTCATCAACAAATAGTGCACACTTCACGCCTGATTCTTGTATTTGTTGTGGCAGATCGTTAATAAATATATTAAAAAGTGTTGTGCTGAGCACTGCACCTTGTGGTAAGCCACGGTGTACTTGTTTGTATTTAGATATATTTCTTCCATATCTGGTTGCAATAAAGCGTTGTGTTAGGAAATGACATAGCCATGAAAACATTGGAGCTTAAATCCCTATTTTTTTTTTCTTTCTTTAGTAGTTTTGTTCTGCATAGAGAATCATATGCACTTTGGAAATCAATAAAAACTGATAAATTATCTTATTTTCTATTGAAGGAGTCCTTGATTTCTTGACTGAGAAGTAAGACTTGTTCATTTGTAGAGTGGAACTCTCTGAATCCAGCTTGACATGGGGATATTAAATTTTGTGATTCTAGAAACCAATTTAACCTGTTTGACACCATTCTTTCCATCACTTTTGCTATTATGCTAGTAAGAGCTATTGGTCTATAATTTTTTATTTCTGATGCTGTTTTGTCTTTCTTCAAGAGTGGGACAATTATGCCTTTTGCCATTTAGCAGGTACAGTGGTTTTCCAGGATAGATTGTAGAGTTTCAGTAGTTGTTGTTTTGCTGTTTTTCCAAGGTTTTTTTATGAACTCTGGATGTATGTGATCTGGTCCAGGAGACTGTGTTTTTTAGATTATTTATTGCAATGTTCAGTTCTTGCATATTAAAATTTTGAAAAAAGATATTGCACTGAGTGTTAGGATCACATTCTCTTTCTTGTTTCAAATCTTTCTTAAATTCTTTACGTTCCTTTTTATTATTTCTTGTTACTTTATGTGAATTAGCATAATATTTATTGAATGTTTCGGCTATGACTGCGTCATTTACTAATATTTTATTGTTGTGTATGATAGGTGTGCTGTTGTTTTCTTTCCTGACCTTGACATTTTTTATGAAGTTATGAGCTTTGTTACCATCTGTCCTATAATCCATTTTTTCTAAGAAATTATTAAAGTGATTCCTTTTAGCAGTATTAATTTAGTTTTTTAGTGAGGCACATTTCCTCCGCCATATTTGTGTATCTGATATGTTTTTTGTTTGTTCAGCTGTATTTCTAGCTATATCCCTTTGCTTTTTCAGTTCTTCTAACTGGGGGTCCCAAAAGGGTATGAAATTTGTAATTCTTCCACGAGGAATATGTTTTTTTGCGGTTTTTAGGATGACTTTACAGAATTCTTTGTTCATATAATCTGGTTGGTCATGCAGCTGTGAGTTTGTTTGTTTTTTAAATTTATGCTCTAATTCAGTTTTATATTTGTTCCAATCTGCTTTTTTGAAGTTCCAATACAGATTCGTAAGACCTTGACTGTTATTTGTATTCTCTAGTTTTATATTAGCAATTACTGCTCTGTGACCAGAACTTGGATCTTCTATAACTTGTTTTTTAATTTTTGAAACAATATCTGTTGTAGCTAACAAGAAGTCTGGGTTACTGCCTGCTCCAGAGTAATGTATATAGGTTGTGGGATCTTCTTTACTATAAATCAGTTCAAAAGTTGTAGTATTAAAAAATTCTTCCACTATCTTCCCTGTAGAATACACTTTTTCATAACCCCATCTTTTGGAATGTGCATTGAAATCCCCAATTACGATTGTTTTATTTAATTGGTCAATAAGTGAGAGATCTGGTTCATTCCTGGGAGGATTGTAAATACTGTATAAATGTAGATGTGTTTTGTTATCCCAAAAATTTAGCTTTATTAATTCACTTTTATCTGTGTTATCCATTTCTTTAACAATTTCAAAGGAGGATTTAATATCCTTTTTGACTCCAACTAATATTCCACTACTTATCTGTCTATTTTTGGGTAGTAAGTGTAGTAAAAATCCAGTAAAATTGAAGTACTTAAGTTGATCATTTGTTAGATTTGCTTCTTGTATTACAAATATATCAATTTTATTACAGTTTCACGGGTGATCAGCCGTGTGAGGTTTAAAAACATTGAGATTTCGGCCATTGTAAACTCCATGGCCTTCGTCAGAAACTTACAAATATATCAATGTTATAGTCAAATACAATTTTATTCAGTTCTACTCTTTTTGTTTGTGTGAGATCACCCACATTCCATTGTAGAAGTCTGATGTTAGATCTTCTATTAGTATAATGTTTTGGTTCTCGAGAATTAGTCCCCACCCGGAGATCCAAATGGGGGACTATTTTAACTCCGGAACATTTTACCCCTCGAGTCATATTTCATAATTTGATATTGAAGAGAGCAATAGCAGTAATAGTAACTGTTTTTTAGAGAGCACCATATTTTTATGTTTTGGCAGTCACATCGCTCTCTCACAACCTCCAGAATGTCTGGAGGACCACACCTGTCGTTGGTTTACGGGTCTCACCGACCTGACCGGGAGAATTATCAAAATAAATTCACCAACCATATACTCTGATTACCAATCAGAAGACGTATTACATGCCATGACAGGTCAGCATGTTAGGGGTTAAGGTTTTATAGAGAAATTAGAGAAATGGAGAGGTTGGAAAAATAAAGACTCACTAGCCCTCAGGAACCCTAATAGCATCGGGGTCGGAAGAGAACAAGAGATGACCAAGATAAGGTCAGATAGAAAAGTTACAGTGAGGAGCAAAACACCAGTAAGTGGAAGTAATGTTCTGCTCAGCTTGGGTACCTTGTGGTTGCCATTCACATATCCCCTAGACAGAGACCCCTGAGTAAACCATGTTATAGTAATCAGACCGATAATGGAACAAATCATGTGTCACTACATGCCTAATTACATATATTACTTTCTAGACTCAAAGAAAGGTAGTGGTTAATTGAAATGAGATGAGCAGTGAAGAAAATTTTAAACAGATGTATTATCTGTAAGAGGCAGAAGGCCAGTTGTCTACAAGTACAATAGAACCCCAATAACTCAAACCTCGATAACTCAACATTCTGTATAACTCAGTCATTTTTATTCTAATTTTATCTTTTATTGTTAAACTTGACTGTAATGATTTCTATAATCCACTATGTGATACAAACAGTATAGATAAATTTTAATGTATTGCACATATACAATGTAGTGCATTCTCTATCACAGTAACAAAAGGACTGAACACATATTGAGCTTCAATATTCTTCAAAGATAAGCAGACCATTGTCATGAAATCAAAGCTTGTGGTTAATGTGGATGCATAGTACAAACATTTTTTAGAAAGGTTTATTATTTTACCCAATATCTACATGGTAAACTAAACTTTCAGTTACATAATTCTAGATACAATACAGTTTCTCAGATTTCAGGCTTACAGTTAGTATCAGGGAAATTATCAAACAAGAAGAAAAGGTGACAAGTTAAGATGACAATGGAAATTAAATTAAATGGATTAGAGAGCCTGGAGAAAGGGGAACATTTTGATACTAATAAATTTTAGGATACCTTATACTTTTCTGCTTCCTATATTGTTCATTTATGCAATTTACAGTATTGCGTTATGAGTTGTGAATAACAGGCCCCTTATTCCGTAAAACTAGACATTTCAGTAACTTGACATTCTCTATGTGCATATTAGATTGAGTTATCAGGATTGTACTGTACCTTGTACACCGTTACCAAAGGAACAAGCTGGGCAAAGTCTACCATTTGAAGTTATGGGAGTAGACTATGCCGGATCTCTGTTTTTGAAGGGAAAGGGAAATTGTTCTGTTTACTGTGTTTACTGTGCAACGTGAACTAGTAGAATCTTTGTCTACAGGAATGTTCATACAAGCTCTTAGAAGATTCATACACTGTCATGGAAACATATCAGTTGTGTGTCCTTGGAACAACCAATGAACTGAAGAAGTTGAATTGCAATGAAGTAATGACTTACTCCACTATCAAGAAAATCACATGGAAGTTCATTCCACCAACTGCAGCATGCTGGGATGGTCAGTGGGAATGGTGAGGATGGTGAACTTATACAATGAACCCTAGGTGAATCTTTGGACCACAAGGAAATATGCATGTTCTTTGTGACTGTGAGGCAGTAGTAAATTCCAACCTCTGACCTATGTTACTGAAGATTCAGATGAGTTTATCCCACTGACACCAGCTACTTTTCTTCAAGGAATCAGAGATAGTGAAACATCAGATTTAGATTTAGTGAATGCATCAGCACTAATTCAGTGGTGGAAATATCTGCAAAAGCTCCAGGAAGATCTCAGGAAGGGGTTTAGGACAGAGTATTTAGCTTTCCTGGTACACCATGGTAAACAGAAGACAAATACTGTATCAATGAAGATGTGGTGTTGGTACAAAATGCATAAATTGGCTATAGGTCGAGTAATGGAGATATAGCCAGGGAGTAATGGAGCAGTAAGAGCAGTGGCGGCTGGTGAACAAAATAAGGTGTATGCTACAGTACCGCACAATGATTACACTTTTTATATAATTAGTCTTACCTAATGGCGAAATATAAAGTCCATACGGCACTCCTTCCCTGCTGCAAAACTGATCGATCACCCTGGTATTAAACCCCTCCATCTTAGAAGCGATGCTTTTCTCCATGGACAGCATTGCCAGAGCAGTAAGACGATCCTGTGACATAGTGTTTCTTAAGAACGTTTTTACGCCTTTTAAGCATGAAAAGCATCTTCCTGGCTCAGAAGTGGTCATTGGCGTTGTGATCAAAATTTTTAATAAAGTTATAACTTCTGAAAACTAATCTTGCAGACTGTTAGAAATTATGTATTGCAATAGTTGCACAGTCCCGTCAATGTTTCTAAAGTCAGATCTTGCATACAGAATGCTAAGTTGTGTCTTTAGCATTTTCTTGTTCATTGTTGTATATGTAGTCACAGCAGTTTGAAGTTCATTCTCAGGAAACTGACTTAAAAAGCTGCCAAAGAATTTAGAGTTTAACAGCTTTGCTGCATCGAGATGACTAAGCGACTGAAAACGACATCTAGCTTCCTCGATAATGTGGTCACACACTTCTTTGGCTTCTATTTTTAGACATTCTACCTTCTGGCGTTTGCTCATTGATTCAGATGGAATCACAAATATATCATCGGCTGCCTCTCGAATGTCACAGAATGAATGAAGACACAGCATTTTGTACTTTAACAGCCTCAGTTGATCTTGATTGCAGTTGATTATAAAGTACATCAACATGAGGCATTACTCGGTGAAAGAATTTCAACCATGAAAGGAATTTGCTGTCTACTAAATAACGCCGAAGCCCATTTGCTTCCAGACAAGTCTTATCATGGGCAGAATTTCCCAACTCCGAAAAGCACTGCAGCAATTCTTCCTGATTTTCATAAATGACATTAACAGTTCAGGATCTAAAATTCCACCTAGTTGCAGAACCACCAGGAACTCTTCTAGCCACCGCAGAATCCAGAGCTGCCAAGCGCTGTGGGGATCTCGAGAAAAAGGCAGGAAAAGCAGAGAGATTAAGAAAAAATATTCTGGCAGACTTATTCTGCGAAGCTGCATGTTCCATCACTAAGTTCAGCTGATGTGCATAGCAGTGAATATACTGTGCATTTGGAAACTGAGATTGTACTTTGGCTCGTACTCCACCAGCTGCACCACTCATTACTGAAGCTCCATTGTAAGTTTGGGCAATAAGTTTATGACGTTTATCTCTGAATAGTTCATTAAGCTCTTTTAATATGCTTTCTGAAATTGCTTCTGCGTTTTGTCTCTCTGATTGCAAAAAAACCCAAAATCTCTCATATGGAACACCCTTTTTCTCATATCTAAATACTAATACAAGCTGGGTCTGATGCGAAACATCTGTGGTTTCATCTGCCATAACAGCCACAAAATCAGCTTCTTGCGTTTCCTCCAGAATCACCTCACGACAGACTTCTAACACACAATCCGAGAGTTTGTTTTGGATGGTTTTAGAGGTCCCTTTGAATATATGGTTTGAGTTCATGTGTTCCTTCACAGCACTATCAATGTTACTTACTAAATCTATAAGTCCTAAAAACATGCCAGGATTTTCAGAAGATTCAGTCTCATGTCCTCTCAAAGCAAGCTCAAATGCACCACAAAACTTTATACAGTCAATTATGCGGGACAACACATACCTGTTTTTCTCTACTTGTAGATTATGCTTCAGCTTCGCGTCTTGATAAGCACGGCTTAACTGAGTCACAATATTTGTACTACCTAAAGCACTTAAATCTAGTACATTGTTTAAATGTTTTACATTTTTTTTGTGTTTGTTAATAAGAACATTAATATGTCCTAGGTCTGTCACTCCCGTCGTACTCCACGAATCACTGTTCCCAAAAAGCAAGCATGGAAAACAGAAAAGAGCATTTCTTTCCTGACATCCACATATCCATGCATGCTCATAAATTTTGAGGTTAAATCGCCTGGTGTAAGAATTACTTCTCCCTCCTTTTGCAGGTTGCGTGATGTTTAGATTTGGTATTTGCCTCCCTAACTGCTTCACTTGAACTTTTTTTTCTAGAGTCCTCCTAGAGAAAGGATAATTTATTAGGCTGTCCACAGAATTCACTTTAGCATACACAACACAGATATTGCTCAGCACACGAAACTGACGTTCATAACCTGAGTTTATGGAGTATTTCGCGGTTATTTGTTGCTGTCAAAAGTAAGTAGTGCCAACAGAAATTGCTCCACATGCCCAACTTCTGAGTGTTTTACTCTCTCTGTTGCATGCAAAGTCTATCACCGGCAACAGATAGTTGTCTCAACACCACATAGATGGCAGAAGTTGCATAACAGCAAGCAAAGTCGTTAGATGACATTGCAATCCTGCTATCTAGCGACTTTGTACAGAAGCAGCATGAATTCATGTGCTCCACATCATGAGAGCACAACACTAGGTAAATTCAACCAATAGGAGAACAGATTTCAAAATTGTACACCTATATTTCGCATGCGTGGATTGGTCTACATTCCCTGCAAAGGACTGAAGAATTTTGTAGCACCCAACGCATCACCTATCTCGTGTATGTGAGGCGTGCATCATCTTCGCACACAATGAGCAAAGAACACTAGCGCGCGGGATATAAAATAGTAAAAGTGAAAGAAAATGTGCAATAATAATTGAGTATATGTTTAACATAAAAGAAGAAACTATTTTCTGCAAAATAATCATTGTGCTGTAGCACTGTAGCACATATTGACGAGCCGCGCCTGAGTAAGAGAAGCATAGGTGAAGATGTCCAAGGGAGAGAGTTCAATCTCTGCAAAGACTGCATCCCTTGGAAGTGATAATTTCTGGAAAGGACAGTTTATATTGCAAATTAAAATAACAATATATTTGAATTTACAATGTAGAAGGATGTACAGAACTGGCATGTTTTTGTAGGATTTAGTTGTTCTTGTCTTCTAAATTGGTTTTCTTTCGAGTTTTTATGTTGAAAAAGACAAGTTAAGCACATTATGTAACATCTTGAAGTAAGAAGTAAAATGATTATAATAAAGGTTTCTTTTCTGTTAAAGTTTTTCCTTATTTATCTCCAACTCATCAAAAGCAGTACACTCACTCTTCAGCTGCCACTGTCAGTATGTCATTATTGCCTTCCAGGATTCCTGTCGCTGTGGGTCTGATTGATAATTCGTTTTTCCACCCTCACCCAGAAAGTGCAATTTCCAAAGAAGCTGCTGATTAGTGCAAGATATGGAGGAGGAATTTTTGCATGCTTGAATTTGTACAGAAGGCTTTGGTGCCACATGCTGGCAAGTACCATCTTGGTGTCCAGCAGCACTGTGGTGGTCTTGAAGTTTTCTTGGCAGACCAGGGCAGCCTTTTCAGCAATTGCAGCAGCTGCATGGTCATGGAGAGTCCTTAACGAAAACCATACTGGTGATTTGATAAGAAGTCCCTTTCTTTGAAGAGAGAGGTGAGGTGGGCAAGGTCCAATCACTCAAAGACCTTTGAGATGGTCAAATGGACAAATGCAAATAAAAAAAATAAAAATTAAAGCTTTATGTTACTACCTGCTGGCCATGTGAGTTGAAATAGGTCAGTTCTCCATACGCAGATGACAGAGTACAGGCATGTCTGCGGTGATTGTATTAAGCCATCTGGAAAATTAAATTAAAATTATTTTCTTGTTTAACGACGCTGTCAATTGCCAGGATCACATCAGCGTCGCCAGTGTGCCAGAATTTTGTCCCGCAGGAGTTCTTTTACATGCCAGTAAATCTACTGACATGGAGCTGTCGTTTTTAAGCACACTTAAAAACCATCGGCCTGGGCCAGATTTGAACCCGCAACCTTGGGAACAGTAGGCCAGCGTCTAACCAACTGAGCCACCCAGACCGACAAGCCATCTGGAGACAAACCACTTGTGTAAGTAATGTTTAGTAGTGCTACCTAGAAAACATCCATTTGACTAAATAACAATACTTCGTTCTGGTGGGAATATATGATACCACTTGCCCCTGTAGAATTCTTATCAGCATAAAATTGGAATATTCACATTGGCGTGATGACTGTCCCGCTACTCTTTGCCACCTAATGTCTGGCTTCCTCACATAACCCCAGAATATTATGTGCCAATATGTGGGCAACGTCCCCTTTAATGACACAGAACAAGAATATCCCTTACTGTTTCCCTCCACTACACCATCAACTCCAAACTGTTGGTTGTGCGAGTGAGAAGTAGAGAATGGCTGTTAACCCAGGAACGAGTTCTGCTCTTCATATCATAAAATATAAAATGGTAACAAAAATGTGCATAGGCCAAGCAGAAAGTTCCTTATGGAAATCAGTTGTATCTAAGTCTCATTCTCATAATCGTCTTCATCCTTGCAAATTATATATTGTTCTTAGAAATTTAACTTGTGCAGTAACATCTCCTCTTTCATGTGAGCTTAGGGCTTCACAGCCAGCGTCTATCCAGTAAAATGATGTTTTTGGGTTTTTGGCCATGATCAAGTCGATGTATGAACACCTTATGTTTTGCTTGCCACTTTGACAAGCATCATCAGAGGAAGGTGACTTGTGGCACTTTCTAGTTTCCAGTTTTCTTTATTGAGAAGGTTTTGCCTGGTGCCAGTACAACAGGCCCAGCTTATAGGCTAATTGTAGCCTGCAATAATACGATAATTCTAGTCCATAGAGCAAGTTGTATGATTGTGATGCAGTGATGGAATTTGTACTTTATCGCCAGGCAGTGATATTATTGTCAGGTAGTGAGCTACTTTCCACATGGAGTCTCGTTCATTATCAAAGTTCTCCAATGTGTTCTGTCATTGTCTTGAGATGTGCTTTGAGATTCTTTTGTGTACTGAAGTATGTATGTATCTGAAGTATTCGAGGTCTGTTATACACAGTGATTTTTGTCATCTACCTTGACTCTGTTCATTTCTGTAGTTGACCTGGTGGTGTCTTGTGCTAGTTTGGTTTGTATCTGTCTTGGTTGGTTAATCAGTACTGACACTGCTGCTACAATCTGTATTGCTTTTTCCAGTCGAATAACAGCTTCATTTGTACTTGTGCTTTGTGCTTTTATTTGAGTTTAATGTGGTTGTGAGTAGATCTTTACTGTGTCAGTAAACTTGCCCCAGGTAGCTTTGTTATTCTTTGGACGCTTAACTGATGGGACTAGAGCTGCATTGCCTTCCAGAGTTATTAAAAGGGGCAAGTGGTCAGGTGACAGCCCATTCTTGACTTGAAGATGAAGTCTGTGAGTCAAGTTGTGAGACAGAGCAAGTCAGGTATGTCTGATCTGTCTACCGCAAAAAGGGATGTAAGTGGGTTCTGCAGGTGAGTATGTGTGTGTGTGTTTATGTTATGTAATCGGTGGCGTTCTCTAAGTATAGCAATGCTATTTCCTCAGTGGTTGCCTCATTGCATCCCCAAATGGGAGTTTTGCATTGAAATTTCCTGCAAAAGGTAGAGTTTTTGCATTATGTTTTTTATGTCTGTGGTGTTTAAGGTCCCTGGAGAGGCATATGCTGCTGCTGCTAGCACTCGAGTGTTCTCTAGAGTGATCATCATGCTCATTGTTTCTAGTGTTCAAAGTTGTGGTTACAATGCCAGGTCATGCATGATATTGTGCTTTATAATTATGGCTGTGCTGCTGCTCCTATCTATGTCTGTACAGTGGCTGGTTCAACTTGATATGTTGTGATTGTTTTTCAGTACAGCTCTGTGACTAATGCTATATGTACATTATTACAAGTAAGGAATTCCTTCAACTCAGTATTTTTGAGTCGAAATGCTCTGGTGTTCTATGTTGTGAGGATCAGGTGTTGGCAAAAGTGGGGTGACGAGGAGCAGCAAAAAGTCCCTGTGCTTGCCTAGGATGGACCAGGACTCTGACTCATTCATTGCATCACTGTCCTGAAGTTCAGCAGTACTGAACTTCCATCCGTGAAAAATATTGGAGAGCAAGAGGATTAATAACTTCATTGTCAGAAAACCAGCATTAGCTAACAACAACAACAACAACAACAACAACAACAACAACAACAACAACAACAACAACAACAACAACAACAACAACAACAACAACAACAACAGTTCAGCAGTGCCATTCTCTTACAGGTTGCCATCATTTATACAGGTCATCATGCCCCAGTGGAACATCTGCCATTCTGACTTTGGTGCCTCAGTTGCGGGTAGTTGGTCATCTGCATCTTCCTGTCTGGTTCGTCCTGATGTGGCTCACCTGCTGGTTAGTGTTTGAGTTCTGGGTATTTCATCCCATTCAGTCGTCTCAACCAACTCCACTGAGCTGGGTGGTGCCCTCATGGGAGCAGTCCCCTGCGCACGATGCCCATTCATCCCATCAACATGGAGCCCATTGGTCCTCTGGAGGTTGCGTGCTGCAGCAACCTGTCTCTGCCACTCGGGACAGACCCAGTATTTGGTCCCATGGCTCAAACCAAGGCATAGGGTGCATCTCCTATGTGGTGGTGGAACATCACTGCTGCAGGAAACAGGGCAGCCGTGCATTTAGAAGTACATTTCTCTGCAGTAGGAAAATCCCCCATCATAAAAGGAATAAATTCTTCACAGCAAAATGTCTATATTAAAGTCATTGAAATATGACTTCTGTGTGTGATGCCTTTTTCCAGGAGATGAAAAGACCACAGTTTCTCCTTCAGCAATGGAAGACTTTCTGTGTGCAGCATTCCTATGCCACATTTTCTCAAGCTCTTTACATTTAGAAAGACTTTTTTTTAAAAAAAGTAACACGCTTTGTAAATTATAGCCCTGCTTTGGTGACGCAATGACTTCCCGGTTGTGTATTATTGGTTGACTTTCACGACTCATTCCTTGTTTACTAAGTAGCATTTTGACTATACAACAAATAAAAAAAGAAACACTTAAATAAATACCAATAAAATAACTCAGCACAATCAATACACCCGTAATTGAATTACGGGAACTGAAATCGCCATGGTTAATGTGAAAGCAGAAATCAAAACTACAGCATGACATCTTGAAACTTTTTTCTTATTTATCGTTTAGCTCATGTGGCTCTGTTATCTGTTTTGAGTCACATGCTGACAATAAACAAAAGGGTCATGAAGGGAACTGGATGGGACATGAAAGCTTCTTAGCAGAAGTTCTTGTTAAAAGACGAGTTCAATACATATCCATATCTCTCCAACCAGTTAATGTAGGAAATTAATTTTCAGACTACAAGCTTTAAAATTAAGTGCTCTGTGTGAATAGGTTATTCACTTTCCTGTAAGTAAGTAAATTTTGTGGGTGAAGATGATAATTATATTACTGGCTTTACAGCACTGTTTCACGGCATGTTAAACTATGCAGTATTTCAAGTCATGGTAAGTCTCTGATTGGATGTTGTGTTGACTAGTTCCTCCTACCACCTGCCATTAAATTTTGTGCATGCCATAATAACTAATTTGAGTACAGGTGTTGAGCCTAATTAGCGAGGTACCTAGTTTTTTACCAGGTTCATGAAATTGCCCTGTAAAATTTATTAGTGGAAATGGATTTTCACTTCTTTAGGGTTTCATTTTGAACCAAAAATTTAATTGTGGTATTTTGCAACAAAAGTTCTTATACCACAGACAGCTTCTGGCCCAATAAAGGAGAGACTTGCTTTTGTTTGCTATAGGACATCAACTTTTTCGTTTCCCACAATACCAGTCAGTGGCAACTTTGACCTAAACTGTAGGTGAAGCTGTTATCACATAAAAATCACAGGCAACATACCTATTTGTTATACATTAAGTTGATTCTTCTGTCCTTTCAGTTGGCGTATTTCTCAGTTATGTCACCATGAAAAGGCTGCGTCCTCTCTATGTCACTCAGCAAGTCCTTGTGGATGGGGATATTGGTTATAAATGTTAGTCTTTCCTGGATTATAGAGCTCTGCAAATAAGTCTTTATGTGCTTGAGAGCAGATAAGCTTCTCTCCATTAAAACACTTGTTGACAGCAGTGCTAGGACAAGCAAAAAAAGTTTGTACTCCTGTTGAATATGTTACTGTTTTCTTTCACCAACTTTAATGTTTATGTAATAGGAACATTATACTGGTATTCTTTGCTTCCATAAAAAATCTCAAATTCCGTTTCCAAAAAACTTATTTTAAATAAGTTTGTATATATTTCCTGAAGAGGGGTGAGAGCATCAATGGGGAAAACAGTTGAATGCTGCAGGAACCTTAAAGAATCAGCAAGAGTACGAAACTGAACTTTTGCACAGTTTTGGAATCTAATGGTAATTTGTGCCAAAATCATATTCAATATTTCAAAATATAACAATCTATACTTCTGGAAAAGTTCATCTTAGGACAGTTTAGCATATTTTTGCCCTGAAAACTCTCCCCTTTGTTTAGCTGTTTCAAAAAAATTATGAAAACTTCATAAGTTCTTTTCTCTGAAGTATATAATAGCTGTTTTCTATTTGCTTCTGGCAGAAAAGTATGTGATGAGATTTTTTTTGAAGAATATCAAATAGAAGATTGGTAACCTGAAAGATCTCATTAAAAACAATGACCAAAAATGCAAATTCATAGTCATTCAGATTATTTAGAAAACCATTTGAAAGTGAATTGCTGTTTGGTCAGACTCAAAATAATCTGCTATCTCCTGTAAAACCTTACTGAAATCATTGCAGTTTTCTTCAACCACTTTAAGCAATTTTGAGTATGAACTCAATCTGGTGTTTGTTGCAGTGGGTACATGCCAACCTAAAATGGTGTCTAGGGCATAACTTCTCTTGGCAAGAGCTATGAAGAAATGAAGAAATTTCAGCAATATCAGCAAAAAAATGCGACATTGTGCTTCGTATGACTAAATTCAGTCTATGGGCTAAACAATGAACAAATCTGCTTGAAGTGCAAAATTCTTTCCCTTTTTTTGCAAATCATTTAAATGTCCAGACATCGTGACATGACACTGGCACCATTGTAACACTGTCCTATACAGGGTTGCCAACCCGTATGATAATTATGGAGCATACGATAACTTGAATGTTTGTATTCATGGCTGCCAACCAGTATGATAATTTTGGGGGTGTATGATAATTTGAATGTATGATAGTTTGATACCGGCAAAATATAATTTTCACTGGTTTGTCACACCAGTGAAATGAATGTAATTACAAATAGCAACACCACTTTTGCCCTAATGGTCTGTCTCCACCCCTCTAACGCAACCATTTCATATCCTACCAATCCTTCTACAATTTATCCTCTTATTATCAGTGTGCCCAGATCTGGTAATCTCAGAAAATTGAAGATCAATGGAGAAAACTCTGAATACGTGATATTCCGTGTGAAATAAAGAACTTGCCTGAACCTGGCAGTTTCTGGAGTGCTGTTAAACACATGTCACCTTGGTGGAAATACTGATTTCAAAGAACTGGCATAGTTTGCATTATCAGTTATTTCGTTGCCCCATGGAAACATTTCTTGTGAAAGAGGTTTATCTAAACTGGGTTTAATAAAATCCCAAATTAGAAACAGATTGGCACTGGATACAGTAAATGGACTTACTCTGTTGTCTCAGCTTATGAAAGAATTTGGTGGGTCCAAAAATCTGCAAGCCACCGAGATGTTAAAGTTTATCTCAACAACAAATTTATATAATGCCGCAATAAATGAGGAAGATGATGAACTTGATGAACATCAATGCTATTACATTTTCATATGTGTTACACTGATAATTTTATTGTTGTAGCATTTGGTTTATAATGTATGATAATTTTGAATCCAAATCTATAATTTTGAGTGGCCAGTACGATAATTTTACTTTTAAAAATTGGCAACCCTGGCCCTATAAATTTTGACTGAAAGTCATATCATCCCAACACTGACTTAAGCAAGGCAAACAATGATTCTGATGTTCTCTTGCAACTGATGCCAAAAAAGCCCAAGAAGTGTTTGACTAGTTTGTCATTGGCGTCTACTAGTCTGACAATTACGGAACACTGAGATTTTTGTGTGATATCTGTAGTACCATCAATTTGAACTGACAAAAAGTTGCTGCTGCCTATTTCCAACTTACTATAATCATCAATGTACTCCAAAATACATGAGTCTGAATCTCTAACAGACTTGTCAAAATTAATAAAATTAATATTTTATTGGTATTTATTTAAGTGTTTCTTTTTTACCCTGTTAGATGAAGATGAGCTTTTATTGTGACCATGAAAAGCAAGCTCTTGTCTGGCTAAATACATTGCTGCATTAATTACAACTTTAAAAACTAATCGGTTCAGTCTTTGATTTTCACTGTACAGAGCAACATACAACTGGTTGTTTTCCTTCAAAGCCTCAGCAATGATATTTTTATTCTTTTCCAGTTGCTTTAATTGGAGTGTGCACTTGAGATGTTCAGCAGAGTCGGAATGTTTATATTATTACAGACTGATGTTTAAAATGTCACAAAACCAGCACTGTTCTACACTGTATTTTTACACCAAATAATAGGCAAGGCCAACATAACAGTTTTTCCATATAATAATTACCGCACAGCCACTCGTATTCAGTGTACCAGGAACCTTTAAAATGCTTTTTGTAACATTTTACACCTTTTTGCTCCACTTTTTGAGCCATAGATTAAGATTAGGAATTGGCCTTCTTGTTAATAGCACATCCCTTTTTTCATAATCAGTCTACCATGAAAATGGTGTGTATAGTATACCACATATAATATCATTTTGCGGATTCATTTCTCCATTATCTTTAACTAAACAAAACAGAAGTTGTAGTGAATCTAACTTCAGTAAAATGGGCAATTAGAATACACAAACACTTTACCTGAACAGTATTTTTAAACTGTTTAGTTAATTACAACAGTAAGAGAGGGAAGTGTGTTAGCTTGCCTTTCATGAGGGCAATAATAGATTAGCCTTTACCAGGGGCTGAGGCTTGCTAAATCCCTGAACTGAGTAGCTGCACTTTACTCTCACAGCAGGTCTATTTAGCAATACATGGAACCTCATATTCTGCAACCAGATATAAACATGCAGCTATATATCCGCTGACATAAATAGCTGCACCTTTTATCCCATAAAGTAAATGCTCTCTTCAAGGCTAATCCATGAGCGAGAAGGCAGGTAGCTGGTAGCTTTCATCCTTCCCTTTACCCCGACAGATATATGTCTGAATGATTATTTGTATATTTAAGCGTACAACAAATTAAACACCTATATCATATTTAATACAACTAAAACTGTTGGAGTGGAGCTTCACCTGAATAGCTGCCACTGATACCAGTATGTCTGGGTACCCACCAAAGTTCTATGATATAATGGGAAGAGAGAACGGTTAAATATTTGTGACATGCCCGTACCAATAGGATTTAAAATGACGGGAACTGAGAGCTTGAAGTGCAGCTTGGTTGTCAGAGTTTATTAGGATATATTTTCCTATAATGCCCCTTTTAGAGCATTGGTGTGCACTTTCAAGTAAAGCAAGTATCCCTGCCTAAGGATTCGTACTAAGCCTGGTGGGATTCTTAAGATTCATTTTAAATGATGATTTATGTGATTCTTTTCTTGTAAGTGGTATGTCAGTGATTGTGGGAAGTTTAATATGGACAAGGTAAAAATAATGACTAATTATGACTTGGAACAATGGAAAAAATGAGAAATTAATCCCAAAACGGGAAATGTAGCAGCCAATAAACAATAGGTAAATCTGCAAAAGAAAATGTTCAGATACCAAAGTAAGAACAAATTAGAAACTAAAAACTTCACTTATCTTAGTAATGTTGATATTCTTTTTCTCTTTTGCTAACCCAGGGGTTTCAAGCTATGTCCAGCTCATTCTCAAAGCCATAGAAACAAACTCGTTGCCAAGCTACAATCTTTTATTTTTTCTGAAAAACAATTATTCTTATTCAATTTTTATTTACCAATCTCTGAAAGCAAAAATTTATAAATACAATCTATAGATGGTAATTCGAAGTTCATGACACGGTTCCTATTTTTTAAAATAAAAATTTTTTCCCAAACCATTAAATCTATCAGATTACTTAATTGTTTTAGTAATTTAACCTCTGAATTAATTTCATGATTAAATGACCAAAAATGATCTGCCACAGCTGATTTATCAGTTTGTTTATATTTAATATTTCTAAAATGTTCTTTTATTCTGGTTTCTAGATGACGTTTAGTTTTACAAATATAAACTTTATCACAATCTGAACAGCTAAATTGATAAATGCCAGATTTTTTATAATTTGGTATTTTATCTTTTTTTGAAAAATTAAGTAAATTTTGTATATTAAATTTATTTTGAGAGACCAAATTTATTCCATATTCTTTAGGAAACTTTTTAATTTTTAAATAAAATGAGACCCATAATGAATTCAATTAATTCACCTACATATAATTTAGCTAAATGGTTAACTAAAAAATTTAGTAATTTTGAAACATTTGAGAGTTTAAGTATTAAAAATTCTTTTGAACTAGTAAAAAAGATTAATAACCTAATATTATCTGAGAATGATAAACTAGTTTCTTTTGATGTAGTTTCTTTATTTCCTAGCATTCCTAGAAAAAAGCTTTTGATTTTTTTAAAAAAATGGTTAAATTCTTTAGAATTAGACAATGACTTAGTAGATGATTTTGTAAAACTTACAAATCTTTGTTTAGATCAAAATTTCTTTAGTTTTAATGGTAATTTTTTTCAACAAACTTCTGGCTTGGCAATGGGTAGTCCACTTTCACCATTTCTTGCTAATCTTTTCATGAGTTTTTTTGAAACTCAAATTACAAAATCATTCCCTCTAATTTTTAAAATATGGTATAGATATGTGGATGACATTTTTGCTGTTGTCCCTAAAAAACAGATAAATGATGCTTTAAAACTTTTAAATTTACAAGATAAAGCTATACAATTCACTTTGGAAACTGAGAATAATGGATTCCTTATTGAAATTTGGTATTTACAGAAAATCTACTCACACTGATAATTACATAAAATATAAAAGCTTTAATCCTTTTGCACATAAATTTGCTGTTTTTAATAGTTTAATTTATAGATTAATAAATATACCCCTTAATAAAGATGAATTTGACATAGAATATAAACATATTATTAACACTGCAGTAATTAATGGTTTTAATACAGATTTTATACATAAAAGGATAGGGGAATTTAAATATCAAAAAGCTGTCAAAGAAGTTTCAACCCTTAAAAAAATAAAAAATAATTGTATTTTTTAAAAAGTTTACTTACCATCCATGGGCTAATAAAAAATTTACAAGGATTTTTAAAGAATATGGAATAAATTTGGTCTCTCAAAATAAATTTAATATACAAAATTTACTTAATTTTTCAAAGAAAGATAAAATACCAAATTATAAAAAATCTGGCAATTATAAATTTAGCTGTTCAGATTGTGATAAAGTTTATATTGGTAAAACTAAATGTCATCTAGAAACCAGAATAAAAGAACATTTTAGAAATATTAAATATAAACAAACTGATAAATCAGCTGTGGCAGATCATTTTTGGTCATTTAATCATGAAATTAATTCAGAGGTTAAATTACTAAAACAATTAAGTAATCCGATAGATTTAATGGTTTGGGAAAAAAATTTTATTTTAAAAAATAGGAACCGTGTCATGAACTTCGAATTACTATCTATAGATTGTATTTATAAATTTTTGTTTTCAGAGATTGGTAAATAAAAATTGAATAAAAATAATTGTTTTTCAGAAAAAATAAAAGATTGTAGCTTGGCAACGAGTTTGTTTCTATGGCTTTGAGAATGAGCTGGACATAGCTTGAAACCCCTGGGTTAGCAAAAGAGAAAAAGAATATCAACATTACTAAGATAAGTGAAGTTTTTAGTTTCTAATTTGTTCTTACTTTAGAATCTTGTTGCTTCACTGTTAATAGCTTCAATTTTTCCTTAATGTTCAGATACCATTTTGTTGCTGACATACAAATGACATAGTTTTCAATAGCTGTTATAGACACTATGCAGAGTAAACACATTAGAGATTTCTGCTGCTTCTAATCAAAGTTGATAGATTGTATTAAAGGTATTTCAATACTTCTTTCTTTGTTCAAAACATACGTCTATTTCGTCTAACTTTTTTTCTGTTAAAATTGTACATTTACGCTTTTGTGTTGTTTGCTACAGAACCAGTGGTCTCGAATTTCTTTACAACCTTGTGAATTGAAAATTTGGAAGGAGGCTCTTCACCAGGGTAAGATTGAATATACCCCCTTGGCGTGTGTGTTTCATGCAGTTATCATTTTCAGCATCTTCTATAAAGTAAGAGCGTTGTACATGCTTTATGGGTGAGTTTCTGTAGGATCAAAGCCAGCTGTGGCACAGCCAATCACACACAGGCAAAAATGCCATGCACCTGTTAGGTTTTAAATAAGAATCTTGTGTTAGCCAATGCCAGAAAACAAAATATTCAAGAAAAATTTAAAGTAATTCTCATATACTCACTTCCCATATACTATGGAGGAGTTCTTTAATATCTGTTCAACAGTTAAATATTCACTAAAAAGTAAGAATGCATGTGATTTACAGCATGTTATGATGTTTACTCTTGAAATGGTGGTGACTTACAAATTTTCAATTTTTTTGTGCCTTACATAATGCAAAAGGGAAGCAAAAAAGAATATTATTGCTAATGGGTTTATTACTATTATTAGTCATATACATGTACCAAATTGTATGAGGTGTTCAATGTTAATAAGAGCTTCTTGGATTATTAATAATAGCTTCTCGGGCTACCAGCCATGCAATGTTGATAAAGTTGCTCGAGCTTTGAACCATGTTCACTCTATGGTCTTCTTCAGGAAGTGATCCATTTTCCTTACCCAGCCAGTGTATATGTTCTCCAGGCAGAGAATATATATACTTGACGCTGTCCATTGGAGAACTGGTGCTCTCTGATTGGGCCAGCAGAGAGCTGGTGGATGTGTATAAGCTATTTTCCCCAGTTCTCCAATATTTGAGAATCTTTGTCCACGCTGGCTCAGCCCTAGACTGTGCTCAATGTCCCTGAGCTCTGCTCACAATGGGATCAAATGAACAAATAACAAATAAACTGATGTCACTACAACCTATCTTGGAAATTCTATGGAGGAGAACAAATTGCTGACATTTCGTCGCAGACGAAACGTTTGGGAAGAAGATGGAACCCAATAGACCACGGCCCACAAGCCCGGTTAATATTATTGCATCTAGTATTGACACCGGCCGTGAAAGCCTTAGAACTTTGATAAATTGCTGACATTTGAGAAATTATGCAATGTAATTGGAGAGGAGAGAATTGAACAGTTCAAGAATATTAAAAATGTAATTGAAGAGCAACACAATGAAGAATTTTTTGTTTTGTACACTTTATGAAGAATTTACAGAAAAGGGTGTCCAAAATTCAGATTTGAATGGACAGGATATGGAAGTGCCTACCAGGAAGTGCCAATGCGCTATTGAAGAAAATGGATCAAAAACAAGGATCACCAAAAGGAACACATCAAGTACAATTTCTTTGTACAGTACCTCTACCCCTGAAAGAATCACTACAGACCAGATTCTTTTATAAAAATGTAGGACACAATGGAAAAGGTGTAGGATATTTAGCAAAGATGTAGGACAGTATCGGTCAATGCAAAAATAATGTGAAGTTGTAATTTAAATTGATAAATACATTACAGGCATATACATTTATATTTTCTTAATGTCCTGAAACATACAATGTTAAATGTGATCATAATAGTCAGTCATACTTCTCCAAGGAACTAATCTTGCGCAGAACATCTAGCTCGTTTGAAATGTAATCATGAAATTCCACACAACTGGACTGTTTAAAATTATACTTAATTAAAACAATACCTTCAAACAAATCACTAGGTAATCAGTTCCTTTCATCTGTTCACTGTGCTCTTATTAGCGAAAACACTCTTTCAATGCTAAACCTGTGTGCAGGAGCATGCTCCCTTCTTCCTTTCTTGAAGCACTTCTAGTTTAAAAACAATGCATCGTTAAATTTGTATTTTGCCTTGTAACAAAAGCATTGTGAATTAAGTGTTAACTTTCCACTTTCTTATTCTTCCACAACCAAAATGCAGGTGGAAGAGTGATAGTAAAGCATCACTTTGCTTTGCCTCCACAAAACACCAACCTTTGGCCTTGGAGTGCAAATGCTATGTTGCCAATCTCTAGTTCAATATCCCTAATTCACAATTCATTGACTTTAGCTGGTGTAGCCATGCTGCCATAGCAACTTGCAGTTGTGGCTTGTAACCAATTATTCATTTTTATTTTGCCACTTCATTTTATAACAATCACTGATTGTTTCTGAAAATGTTGGACTTATCAAAAATTCTCCCCAGATGCTGGACAAATGGTTAAAATGTAGGGCATGTCCAAGAATTTTTGGGCATCTGGTAACCCTGTGCTAGAGCCATGAATATCATCTCTTGCTGGTGTTCCTGAATGTGGTATAATGAAGTGTTTAGGTGCCAAATCTTGGAAGGTTTGTCTAATATGGCTTGAAACCCCCAAAAAGTGCAGTGTATGTCAAATGTCATAACTTCCAAACAATGGAAAACCAATCAGATAAGAAAGCAAACAAAGAGAAGAAAATCATAGAAAGGAAGAGAAAAAGAGAGAAAAAAGTTCTGAAGTAAACAGAAATGAAGAAGAAAACAAGAAAATAAAGAATGATTTGCCTGTTGTTCAAGAGAGTAAAATGACCCAAAAAAGCAAACATCAGAGCAGTAAGAAGGGCCTATGTGACAATAACAGTGAAGAATTGAAAAATTGAGCTTTTATTTATGGATGCCCTTTAACTGCTTTGGTTCTCAACATCCCATTCTATATTATGCATGAAAGACTGCTATGTTTGCTCAGAGGTGCCTTCATCAGGGTTGAAGTTGTTTTATATAAGTATATAACATAGGAGCACCAGCTTTACTTCCCTTCTGAAGGAAGGATTTTTATACCCAAAAAGATCCATTGCTCTCCTCCAGGTATGAATTCATGATCTCAGGAACCAGAGACCAGCATGTTGCACCTAGACAATGGATGACACAGAGAAGAATGTGGTGATGTGCGTCATAATCAAAATATGTATATGAGTATATGCAAAAAGAGCACCTGGTTATTAAGATAAGATGAATTCTTTACCCATTCAGACTACAGATGAAATAAACAGGAAGATTTGCACAACAAGTATCTTCTTGGTGGAGGATGAAATAATTATACTACCTAATTTCAATCTGAAGAAATAATTTCAGATCTGTGTTTTCAGTGCAGTGGCAGTGTTAATAAAAAGTCACAAGTAGTTTTAAGTGAAATGGGTAAAACATATTTCATAGGAAATGTCTATAAGGAAAACACTACAGCAAATGAATCAGAAGATGAGAATATTTTCTTCTATGTAAAGTTATTGTTTAAGGTGATGCTGTGGCCAGGCAGTTAGACTGTTTGCTTACCACCTTATATTTTCTGTTAGGCCAGTTGATGTGGAGTGAAAAAAATGACTACTAATGGTGGTGGAGTATATATTGCATCAATAACAAAGCATCATTTCATCCATTCCTCTCACTCAACCATCAAATACACTCAATCATCTTAAAAAAAGTTGACAAAGTAATGGTACTATCAGTGTGTTCATGCATAGGCATTAGCAGATATTTTTTCAGCAGGGGTGCATGTTGGAAGTTTGAAATCAAACAATATTAATTCATTATTCTGTTCTCATAGTATTTGTTGTGGATAACCATATTAATTTGTGCTGAATAAAAATTTTCTTTACATGAAAATTAAAACAATAATAGTCTAATAGTCAATCATTGACTGTACATTAAATTAATTCATTTCCAAGGGGGGTGCCTGCAACCCCCTTGCTCCCCCCCCCCCTTGTGATGCTCATATGTTCATGTTTCAGCTGCCAATGTCCATCAATAAAATTTCTTACTACTACTGTAGGAAACTTAACTCATTTTAGGCTTCATTCAATTGTTTTACCAGGCACAAAATGTACCCAGTTTCAATAAAGTTAACTATAAAATCCTTGTTTTTTGTGTGCTCCCTAAAGTTCTTTATAAATATATGTTCACCCTTCATCCCTAGTTTGAACCTCCAACTACAGATCTAACTTCAATTATCATGATAAATTATAATAAATATATTTCTTAAACAATATGCAGTAGAATAGTGTAAAAGTGTATCTACCATTGCTCCAGAGGTACATATCAGTTACCTGTCGACTTTCACTTACATGGGTAGTAAGCTAGTAAATGGAGAATGTCATTTAAAATTCCATACAAGTATATTATTAATTATTTTGACTACCTATTCTAACAAGCAAAAAATTGAATCCTATTTAATAATGATAATGAGGATGGTGGTGGTGATGGTGATGGTGGTGCTGATAATGACGATGACGACGAAAATGATGACGATGATGATGGTGACGACGACGACGATGATGGTGGTGGTGGTGGTGGTGATGATGATGATGATGATGATGATTATTATTATTATCATTATTATTATTATTATTATTATTATTATTATTATTATTATTATTATTATTATTATTATTATTATTATTATTATTATTATTATTATTATTATTATTATTATTATTATTATTATTATTATTATTATTATTATTATTATTATTATTATTATTATTATTATTATTATTATTATTATTATTATTATTATTATTATTATTATTATTATTATTATTATTATTATTATTATTATTATTATTATTATTATTATTATTATTATTATTATTATTATTATTATTATTATTATTATTATTATTATTATTATTATTATTATTATTATTATTATTATTATTATTATTATTATTATTATTATTATTATTATTATTATTATTATTATTATTATTATTATTATTATTATTATTATTATTATTATTATTATTATTATTATTATTATTATTATTATTATTATTATTATTATTATTATTATTATTATTATTATTATTATTATTATTATTATTATTATTATTATTATTATTATTATTATTATTATTATTATTATTATTATTATTATTATTATTATTATTATTATTATTATTATTATTATTATTATTATTATTATTATTATTATTATTATTATTATTATTATTATTATTATTATTATTATTATTATTATTATTATTATTATTATTATTATTATTATTATTATTATTATTATTATTATTATTATTAATGTAATTTTTAGGGGGTTTCTTAACCCAATGCAAAAACTGAGTAACTAAATTACTTATATTCGCGGTGGAACTTTAATGATTCACACTATATTTTAAACATCCCGGTAGATACGCCATTTCCCGCTGACGGATATTGCGCTCTCTGTGAACAAAATAATAATCAGCGTAACCACAAGGAGAAATTTAAACGGAAGCTGAAATACACATGGTCTAACGCAAAAAACTGATACTAGAGGGCGCTCGTGCTAGGATTTGTGTACATGGCGAAAATGTCAAGTTGTTTACGTATGATATCATTTAGGGCAGGGCACTGTATAACTAACGTGATACTAGATTAGTAGCGGATGATTGCGTTAAATTTAGTTGTCGTATTCTGTACATTCGTTATATTTATTTATCCGTCATAATAACATGGGTAAGCTCGTTGGTAATATAGCAACTTTTGAAAAATCTGTTTGATAGCATGCATGAACTTGGAAATTCCTACTTATCACACCTTTTGACATCTGAAGTATCAAAAGCGTGAAGGAGTGGTACTGTCAGGTCATCGTGAAAATATGTCTCTTTCAGTGGAAGCTGTGGTGGAGTTTGACTATGTAGCCCAAGAATCAGATGAACTGACATTGCATAAAGGAGATATAATAACAAACATAAAAACTCAGCCAGGAGGATGGTGGGAAGGCACGCTAGGAAGCAAAAGGGGCATGTTTCCGGATAATTTCGTAAAGGTAAGAGCAAGAGTATGACATAAGTGCCCAACATTGAGGTTAATTTGTGTGACAGCCCAAATCCATGTCACTTGGCAGTGTGATCATGGTGTATGAATCAGTGTTATTTTGTCAGCCATTAGGTCTAAGGATTATTGAGATACCCTTTTTATATTATTTGTGCGTATCAGTGATCTTAACACCTTTATAAGGTCAGCAGAGAAATGACTGACATAACTAATCTGTATTGAATGGACATGAATTGCCAGTTGGAGTACATTGGCTTGCATAGTTGCAGTAAGGTTGTACTTTTTAACCCATGCCTTTGAGTGTGGGAAAACAGTAAATTACCTTAATAGTTCTTGGGACTTACAACATTTCTGATTAGGAATGTTTCCAGTTTTCATGACTGACAGAGGGGGTCACTGATATTTCTTAAAGTGGAAGGTAGGTAACTATAAATCCTCAAATGCACCATAGTTAATTTGAACAAAAAAGGGAAAATTATTTCACAAATCTGTGATTTATGAGATGACATATCAGGTTGAATATGTTGTCATAAATCTATAGAAATTGTAAAGAACAGCATCAGTTAAAATACTTTCACCAAATGAAGCAACAAGCTCAATGAGATCTCCAAGTAAACGGCAAATTTTAAATTCAAACATGGACATCTTGGATGTAAACCACTGCTTGACTTGTGCTTCAATGGGTGTATGAAAAGGTCAATAAGGAAGTGTTACATGAAACATCCTTAATTCCATATAATTGTTCTTTAAAAGCAATTTTATATTTCCTGTTTAAAGACATCAATCTCATGCTGTCTTTCAGCAGCTTGTTTGTGGGATCTGTAACTTTTTCTCCAGACATTGTAACATACTTTGTGTTGTTTCTGCATAACCCTGTTTTGCTCTAGATTGCATATCGGCATCAATGCTCAATATCACTTTTGTGGACTTGTAGCATTATATAATATTGCATTCCTTATTGCAATGCATGCAAGTGACAATAATTCTCACTCAGATTAGGCTAGTTACCTATGTACATAGTTATAGATGTATATGCTTGAAATAAAACAGAAATAGCACATGATAGCCGTAATATGCTCCATAACATGCCTTCCACATGAGGCATTGCGGGGGTGTTCTCAACATTCACATTTCTAAGCTGCAAAGTGTGGCTGGGATATTCAGGACCTTAAGCTGCAAAGCATAGTCGAGGGATTCTTTTATAAGCAGAGGAGTGTAATGACAGGAAAGAATAGCTAAAGCACAATGATTGCATATTTCACTTGATCGCTAATTTAGCGACCTTTTGCTATTTACTTTGGTAACCACTCACTTCTTTCCCTCTCAAAATGCTACTAGTTTCTGCTATATAAGTGGGGTTGCTTAAAAGGTATGGTGGGCAGCATCAACAACTTTAAGGTAAAATCATGTTCTTAAACCACTACTTATTCAGGATATTTTTGGATTTACGTAGGATTTGCTAATGTGAGTGTTTCTCACAAAAGTGTTTGACAGCGTGTGCAATCTTAACCTCCTGTTTCTCATCGGTGTAGCTGTCAGCGTAACTCAATAAAATGTTTAGCATTTTAGTTAACTGTTGAAGGATAATCAGTTTCACTATTAATGCCTGGATACAGTAACTCTCATATCAACAGTTCTTTGTCCTGGTCTGGCTTCTTTTATTTTCTCCCAACTATGTATACAGATTCTTCTTCATGACTGAAATGTAGGATAGAAGAAACATGGATTTGCACAGGTTCAGTAATCTTTGTATCACTGTGAAGGCATTTGGACAGTTGCATCAAATGCCATAGATTTTGACTCCTATACATTAGCAAGGGTGCCAGCTTAAGTAGGGAAATATATTTTTGTCACATGTTATACTAGCTAGCATAATTCCTGTATGAAGGATTTGCACTGCAGGTTAATAATAGGAGAATTGTTAACCATTGAGATAGCTTGACAAAGGGAGTTGGATCCTTCCCTTCAAGATCTGTCAGTCAGTGACCTGAATAAATGTCAAGGCAATTATCTCCTGCAGATATCCCAATCCAATGCTTTCATGTAAAACTCATGTAGACTCCTTGTAGTCTTGAAATTAAACATTAGATTTGCCTCTCATTCCCAGGGGGTCAAGACATATTCCAGGTTCTGTAGTAGTCATCTTGGGTGATGTGGTTGGTTATTGCTGGTTTTCTGTGCCCAAGAGTGCTGATTTGGTACTTATAAAAGACAAACATAAAAGTTCTCTTTTCTTGCTGACATAGTCATTATGATAATACTTCATCTGCACTTAGTTCAAGCATTTGAGTCGAGTTGAACATTTCTAATGGCAAGTCTATTATGAATTAGTATATTAATGAGAAATCTTTTTGTTTTGTGATACCATTAGTGAGGTTGAGTGACAACCATTTGTTCATATGCAACACCAAAACCCCAGTCCTATTTCATATAATATTGTATCAGAATTTCATGAACGTCTGTCAAAAATTTGTATCCTATTCAGAAAAATTGCTTTAATGAGCAATTGAAGTGGTTGACGTAAAAAGGGCACATAGACCTATGGGTCCATTTTAAGCAGAATGTATTACTTTGTCTGTCATTGTGCCTTGTGTTGATGGTGAAAATTTCAGCGGGATATCTTGAATGGTGGTCTTGGTACATCTGTTTCAATTTGGCTGTGCATGCAATGGTACATAATATGGATATTGTGCAACTTTTCCCAGTTCGAGGCCACAGCTTCTCACAGTGAGAGATTAACTTTGGACTTATCAGACAGTACCTTAAACACAAAGAAGTGATTGGTAATGCCAGGCCTTATCTTACTGCCATGGTATTATGCCACAGGAAGTTAGAATAGATGTGGACCTACTGCGAGACTGGGATAAGTTTTTATCTCCACTCCTTTTTAGCAAGCCCGTATCCAAAACTGAAGTTCCATTCACAGTAATGAAGTATGTGATCATAAAAACAACAAGAGGTGGTGCTGTTTCACTGAAAATTTCAACTTTTTTCGGATTTGGAAATCTCCATACAGGCATTAAAACTTCACCATTGAGAAGACCGCTCCCCCAGTCATCAATCAAATGAAAGTGAAGGATGTAAGAACCCTATACAAATTTTTGCCCAAAGACAATGTTGAGTTTATTGAGAGGATGATAAACCAAGACTAAACAGAAATGAAGGGCTGTTTGTTATTATTCTCAATGTTAGTAAACCAAGACTGAGCAGAAAATGTTAATCTCTAACAATGCTGATGTATTGTAGCCACTTAATTTGACCACGAATTAAATGCTATGTATTAACAGTGGAGTAAATTTAATGTGAAACTATGTATTTAAGTCTAGTTTACTGAAATATATCACTGAATATGTTATCTGTGTAAAAAGGGCTCATAATCATGAAGTATAAGTTATTATTTATTTAATTTATGTGCTATATAAGCCATTTCTCATATGAATTATTCATATCAGAATTAATTATTCTAAATAATAACAAAGACTATAGTATAAAGGAGAAAAAATACCAAAGAAACAGAAAGACAAATATTTCAATTGCTGTTTTCTTGTAACTAAGTTTTAACCTATGTGCCCTTTTTATGTTGACCGCCTCAATTATAGTATTACTTCTTTCTTGCTTTCGGTATGGGCTGCGTCCTGTTGGCTCTTTTCAACATGCCATCATTTCACCATAAACTGTTTGACTTCTTCATTGGATGACTGCAAACCTCGTCCAACTAGTTGCTGCCTACACTGGCTGGCCTCGCTGTGCCCTCCTACTTGCAGTACTATTGGTTCTTTCTGCTCCAATAGGAGGTCGTGCTGCTAATAGGGTCTTCCTATTGTGTTAAGTGGTTTGCCTGTGTTGCGGTTCAGACTGCACTTTTCTTTAAATATTTTTATGCTTTACTTCACTATTCTTTGAGAGAAAATGTCACAAATTGCTAAAATTTTTAGATTGTTGAAGTCAATGTGGTGGCTGGTGTTTTCTGCATGTTCCACGATGGCAGATTTTTCTGGTTGAGAAAATTTCGTGTTTATGGTAAAGCCTTGGCATATTTAAAAAAATCTGATGTGTTGCACTCACATGACTTTCTCTACTCTTGTACTAACCATTCTTACAAACTCTTATTCCTCTATCTTCTTTGTATTAAGAGAAACATTTGTACAAATTATCTTATTGCTTATTTTCTTGTAGGTGCAAGGGGAATATTAGAATACAGTAGGCTTTGTGCAGTAGTCAAATCTTTTAAAGCTTTGAGATTCCCTTCTCTTTGCATGCTTAAAATAAAAAAAAAATCTGATGTGTTGTCTTAAATGACTTAATCTACTCTTGTACTAACCATTCTTATAAACTCTTATTCCTAAATCTTATTTCTGTCAGTTGAGATAAACATTTGTGCAAATTATCTTGTTGCTTATTTCCTTGCACGTGCAAGGGGAATACTGGAATACAGTAGGCTTTGAGTGATAGTCAAATATTTTAAAGCTTTGAGATCCCGTTCTCTTTGCACGCTTAATATATAAAAAATGAATAAGGATGTTCCATTGCACGAAAGTTCTAAGTTTTCCGAAACTGACACACAAAACAAGGAATATCTCCGAAATGGTTCACTCTACAAAAAAATTTATTGAGACATAAATTGTGTATTTTAGCAAGATCTACATTTCTTGTATGGGGTGTAAGGGGTAATGATGCGCCTCCTATAGCCTCTCCTACCCAATTCCCATCCTCATCCTGCCCGTGGTGCACCCTGCTTTTAACAGATGTGGCTCTGGAGACCGAATCACAGCGGTATAACTGTTTCATCTAAAATGGAGGAAATGCCATTTACATATGTGCTGGCCTATCACAGCACAACAGCGTCCCTCAGAGGCACATGAGGGGAAGGTCTGTGGATCTAAATACCACCTATTTAATCCTCCCAGCCAGGTCCGATGGACCCGTTGACCAACGATAGGTGTGGTTCCTCCTTGCAAAATGGGGGTTTAAGTCAGGTGATGTAGCTGCCACATTGTAAAACTGGTGCCCGTTAAGAAAACAGTTACATGAAAGCCATTGAGTCCTAAAGGCATTAAGATCAGAAGAAACTACGGTTCAAAAGTATTGGAAAGCACGAATGCTAATGGCTTCATTGCCAGATGCAAGGCACTAGAAAACAACAAACAACATTTCTTGTATAGTAAGATTTTGTCTATCTCTTAGGGTTTACGAGTTATTCAATTCTCATCCAGAGTAAATACAACTACAGGGGCTATAGCCAGAAAATTTAGATATAATTTCATTTGTCATAAAAATATCTCAAACATATGGCATTTTAATCAAAATCGTTAGCCATTTTCAAGGAAATGAAAATTTTCGAAAAATTTTCCATGTAAAGGGTAGTGTAGGGTGGGGCTATTTTCTTCAAAATCTTCGTGTTGCATCCTTGAAAGACATTAAACTTAAATGCCAACTTTGGTTTTTAACCAACTTTTCGTTTTTTAGTTATGCTGTCCACAGACTGACAGACAGATACACAGACTGCCACACACATGGACCTTTTTCCAAAAATGCTTTTTTTTTATTCAGTGGGCCTCAAAATGTATATTTCTGGTGAAATCTCGACATCATATTTTTGGGTGGAATACAATACTTACTCTACTTACCAGTAGAGAAAGTAAAATGCCAACAGGATGCAGCCCATACTGGAAGTAAAAAAATAAGTAATGGACAGAGGCCTTGGAAGTCTACGTAATTATTTAATTATAGTATTTTTGTGTTTTATGTAGTTATTTTAAAATGTGAGACATTTCAGTTGGAGAAAAAGTGCATTAAATATGTAAAACATAAACCAAGTAAATTTGCACATATTTAATGGAATTTGAAACAAAATGTACCATCATTGGCCATCACTCTAGAATAGAATCCACTAAACATCACAAAGAAACAGCTGATAGTGTTTATTTAATTTAATTCAATGTATTCATTCTTTAACTCATTTAGCACAATATACTTTGATTCATTATAAATCAAGATAATAAACATATTTCGTAAAAGTTATCATTAATATATGCAAAGTGTATAAACATTGTGTGCTGTTTAGTTAATATATGATTTATATAGATATGATTTACAAATTAAAACATACGTAATCATATTGTAATGAATATACTGGGAGAACAAAATAAACTTATCAACTGGCTACATGGTGTTTTGCCTGTCTGCATCCTGGGAGCTTATTGTTGTCTGCCACTATCATAGAAAGGCATGCATGAAGCCATACAACATTTTTAAATGTACTTTTAAAGGCTTTACTTAACAACTTTATGAAAATGGTCAATGTGTTATTCATACATTTTTGGCACCTGTTTAGGTAACTATCCATCACTTGCCATAGTTCTCATTGAGAAATGCCAGCAATTACCTGGTGGATATTTTCCAGGGTGTGTGGGTTTGTCTTGAACACTTTGTTTTAAGTTACCCCAGAGATAAAAATAGCTTATTGCAGCTCTGAGAAACCTTTCTCTGCTAATGGCACACCGTACACCAATTTTTTTCCAAGTCAACAGTTGATGCCCGTACATATATGAATACAATTTTGCCTCTTATTTTTAGAGAATTAACAGGCAGAGAGTGTGATTTTACCTTTTTTCAATAGACTCTGCAATATTTCATATGGCCAATTCTTCAATGAGAACAATTGAAAGTGTGTTTCAAGACAGAATGATTAATAGAGACTTGTGGCCTCCTCAGTACCTTGATCTAACCCCCTGTGATTTCTATCTCTGGGATAACTTAAAACATAAAGTGTGCAAGACAAACCCACACACCTTGGAAGAAACAAAACAAAATATCTGCCAGGAAATTGCCAGTATTTCTCAACATGAGCTATAGTGAGTGATGGATAGTTTCCTAAAGAGGTGCCAAAAATGTATGGACAATGATGATGGCCAGTTTCATCTTCTCCTTTTACAAAGTTGGTAAGTAACGCCTTTAAAAGTAGTTTTAAAAATATTTTATGTTTCCATCTTCACCTTTCTATAATAGCGGCAGACAGGAAGTGCCGAGGATGCAGACAGGCAAAACACTGCACAGCTGATTCACAAGGGTTTTTCTTTTTTCTTCCTGTTTGAACTTACAAACTACACAAATTAATGTTAAGTTCTAAATACTTGTCAACATAGTAAAAAGTGTTCCTACAAAAACATCCTCATTTTTGTTTTAAGTGTGTTGTACTTTTCTGTAACATTTATTGAATTTGGAATTATGTATTAGTGTTCAATTTTGTGGAACTTAAGTCCATATTTTTACTGTTTTTTCTAAAGTAGAGGAAGTATTGTATTCCTCCCAAAAATTTGATGACATTTCACCAGAAATAATTGTTTTGAGGCACCCTGAATCCCCCCCCCACAAAAAGCATTTTTTGAAAAAGGTCTGTGTGGACAGCATAACTCAAACGAAAAGTCGGTTAAAAACCAAAGTTGGTATTTAAGTTTAATGTCTTAAAAGGATGCAACACCAAGATTTTGAAGAAAATTCCTCCACCCTAATCTACCCTTTGCATGGAACATTTTTCAAATATTTTGATTTTCTTGAAAATGGCTGTAACAATTGTGATTAAAATGTCATATGTTTGAGATATTTTTATGGCAAATGAAATGTATATCTGGAATTTTCTGGCTATAGCTCATGTAGTCCTATTTACTCTACATGACTTTTGCATAACTGGTAAACCGTAAGAGATAGGCCAAATCTTAATATAAAAAAATGTAGATCTTGCTAAAACACACAATTTGTGTCTAAATAATTTTTTTTTTTTTTGTAGAGTGAACCATTTTGGAGATACTCCTTGTTGTTTGTGTGAGTTTTGGAAAACTTAAACTTCTGTCAAATGGAACATTGTTATTCATTTTTATATATTAACTGTACAAAGAGAAAACTTCAAAAGATTTGACTATTGATCAAATTCTACTGTATTCCCACCTTCTCCTTGTACCTACAAGAAGATAAACAATAAGATAATTTCTGCAAATGCTTATCTCAACTAACACGAAGAAGATACAGGAATAAGAGTTTGTACAAACGGTTAGTACAAGAGTAGAGAAAGCCATGTGAGCACAACACATCAGATTTTTCCAAGTATTTTTATATAACTTTGTCAGATGGCAAATAGAATAAACATGGCAAAGAGAAAAAAAAGTGAAGAAAATTCGTAAAAGTGTATGCCCTAGCATGTGAATTGTGGCACTGTGCTATTTAGGTTGTGCCTCGTTAATATACCATGTAGTGATGGGTACTTTTTTTGAGCTAGAGAGTAGCAATTAAAATTAGGTGTAATATTTTTGTGTAGTATGCCATCTGTGCTTTTCCTTTAAACAGTAATCAGGAAATCCTATTTTGACGTCCAACATCTAATTCAACTTTTAAGAATTCAAAGTACTTTATTACTTTCTCTTCCACATATATAGGAGGGCTGTCCCAGGAGCACCAGGCCCGACATATGGATAGCTGTTGTTTCAAATAAATGACTATAGTAGAAAATAGCACCTTATAAGGCCTAAGTTTGAATATCTAGATAGTAAAGTGAATCGGATTTACTGACACTACATCACTTATTAAAAATGGGACATGCTTCGAGAGCTCATTTGCTTTCATTTTCAACCTGATGCCAGCTGCTGGAACGTAGTGTCGTTGAGTTGAAGATCGCAATGCTGTCATCCGGTGTCTTTTCCAGGGATTTCTTGCTAAGGTTGTCACTATAGGGCATTTATTTTTCAAAGTGAATATGTTCTCCCAGACTGTTGTTTTGCGTTGGAGATGCTTTTTAATAATGTGGGTTCAGGATTAATTTCATAGTTTTCTAGCTAAAATACACTGCTATTGCTGGTTTTTCGACTTGTTTACACTTAAGATTCCTAAGATATTCTTTTAGATCTTGTTCTCAATTTTCTTTTTGTTTTTCCTATATTATTTTCTGCAGTCTTTGCAGTTGAATTGGTATACTCCTGATTTTTATATTGCTGATATTGTGTCCTTCAGTTCAGAGTGCAGTACATTTTGGATGGAATGTAGGTTTTTAGGTGCTAGAATAATGTTGTGATATTTGAATAGTTTCTGGAGTTAGGTGCAGGTTTTGGATAATATGTGAACTTCGTGTACCTGCAGTTTCCTTTTTCCATTGACAATTTGGTGGTTTCTTCTATCTTTTTTACCTTTTGTATTTTTTGTCTATTGTTTTTCTATTGAAACCATTGTTTACAGCTATTCTGTGGATTGTTCCTCTTTCTTTGTTGAATTCGGTTCTGTTGAGAGGTAGGTAAAGAAACCTTGTATTAGACTGTTGAAAACAACTCCAACATGATGACACCAGTGTCAGTAGTCGATATCAGGTTAAGAATGAGAGCAAATGATCTCTTGAAACATGTCCCATTTTTAATAAATAAGTGATGTAGTATCAGTAAATCTGATTCTATTTACTATCTTAGATATTTTTATACACTGTAAGCAAAATCTTCTGATAAAGGAGTTTTTCTTAAGTTTGACCGTGCTGTATTGTTTAATATTTGTTTGGCAGTCATCAATAGTGAATGCTTACAGCAAATTTGTTGTTGTTGTTGTTAGCTAATGCTGGATTTCTGACAATGAAGTCATTAATCCTCTTGCTCTCCAATGTTTTTCACTGATGGATGGGGCACTAGAAGTGGCCGGGCATATTTGAAGGTGGTCTCCATCTAGGGGATATGTGAATGGCAACCACAAGGTACCCAAGCTGAGCAGAACATTACTCCACTTACTGGTGTTTTGCTCCTCACTGTAACTTTTCTATCTGACCTTACCTTGGTCATCTCTTGTTCTCTTCTGACCCCGATGCTATTAGGGTTCCTGAGGGCTAGGGAGTCTTTATTTTTCCAACCTCTCCACTTCTCTAATTTCTCTATAAAACCTTAACCCCTAACATGCTGACCTGTCATGGCATGTAATATGTCCTCTGATTGGTAATCAGAGGATATGGTCAGTGAATTTATTTTGATAACTCTCCTGGTCAACTCTCATACGGTGAGACCCATAAACCAATGACAGGTGTGGTCCTCCAGACATTCTGGGGGTTGTGAGAGAGCGATGTGACTGCCAAAACATAAAAATATGGTGCTCTATAAAAAAACGGTTACTATTACTGCTCAACTCTTAACACAACATACAATGTATATATAAAGCCATTATTTACTTACTGCAGCGAAGTTCTTGTAACAGCAAACACAAAAAAAATTCAAATCTTTCAAAACCAAAGTCTGAGATTAATTACAGGTGCTATCAAAACCACAACAATAGCAGCTATGGAAATACTAACCAACCAATACCCCATTGAATATGAAATAGAAAAAGCGGCTCTTATTCAACACGAAAAGTTGATCAGGCTCCCATTCAATGCATGGCACAAGAGAAATTTTTACACATACACTAAAGACTCAGAAGAGCTTTCTTTCCAAAATTCAAGACATCAGGAAGAATGTACACCTCCCTAATTGAAAGGAAAACTTCATATCTAAAGTCAATCCGACACTACATTAGACATCACATATTATTTACACCTGACAGAAGAAGTTAAAAAAAGTGATACTCCAACTAGTGTTCTAAAATTATTGGCATTAGAAACAATCCATGCTAGATTTCCAGAACATGAATGGCTCCATATTTATACTGATGGATCATTGATATCAAACCAAGATGGAGCAGGTGCTGGAGTCACATGTCACCTCTTTTCCTATTACAAATCTTTAAGTTATGGAACTACTAACTTTGATGGAGAAATTGAAGCAATTGGAATGGCTACAAAATCTTTTGTACAGAATTTCACATTTTCAGCAAGCAGTTATTCTCTCAGATTCCAGGGCAGCAATTATAGTAATTACTTCCAAGTTGTCACCAAAAAACCAAACAATTATAGAATGTTGGAAAATGCTTAGCCATCTAACAGCACTTCAAAAACACCTAGTCTTCCAATGGATATCAGCTCACTGTGGACTGAGTGGTAATGAGAAAGCTGATTTTCTTGCAAAAAAGGGTACCAGCGGTGTACAAAAATCTATAGTTAATCTACCATTTTATGCAGCTAAAAGATTAGTCAACTCTGAATTCAAAAAAATTATTGCAAAATATTACTATGAAAAATCAAGGAATAAAAGATGGGAACTACCAAACATTCAAATAGTAATTCCTGAGTATCCTCGAAAATCAGCAACTGCAACCTTTAGGTTGATTACAGCACATGATTGTCTGGCAAAACATTTAAACAGAATTGGGATATATTCTTCACCACTCTGTCCTCTATGTGAATTGCAAGAGGAAATGGATCGAGACCAACAGCAAATTTGTTGTTGTTGTTAGCTAATGCTGGATTTCTGACAATGAAGACATTAATCCTCTTGCTCTCCAATATTTTTCACTGATGGATGGGGCACTAGAAGTGGCCAGGCATATTTGAAGGTACGACGAGATGTCAACCTTGGAAATCTCTTGCCGACAATTCGCCGCTCTCACCACCCACTAACCGATGGTCAGCATAGGAAGAAGCTGCACAGGGACGGGCGACAGAAATACTGAATCCAACGTTGGCGTCGTTCAGAAATCCGGAAGGCTCTCGAAAACCAGTTCGAAAAGCACCGCAACCTATCACAGCCAGCTCAAGTCGAGGCTGCAAAAGTCAGGGAAGTCGCTGCAGGAGTTCTCCCTGATCATTGGACAACTGGAGAACCTACTTGTCGGATACTGTTCCAAGCAGTTGCCCACTTCTTCGTCCACGGAGAGCGTGACGCCAAGATACATGAGCGCCTAATGCTCGCCTCTAAAGATCATCCACGAGGCGCCGACGGTCAAGTTAACAACTGTCCCCGTCTGTAAGATGCGGAATATTCGGCACATCGGTTACGGAGGACCAGCATGTCATTGACCATCTCCCAGAGGTGTGGCCAGTCAGGACATCTGGTATATCGCTGTACAACCCAAGTTCAGGAGCAGGCAATGCCAGAGGATAGCGCAGACCTGAGCAGCTAGCGGCCAAGTTGTAGTGTTTAACGCCCGCTTTTACTACTGCGGCACCGCAGGCGGTGACACTGATGATACATGAAGATGGAGCACCGGTGGAATGAGATGGCGGGGGAAACCGGAGTACCCGGAGAAAACCCGCCCTGACGCCGCTTCGTCCACCACGAATACCACATGCGGGTCCCTGGGATCGAACCCGGGCCGCCTAGGTGGTAGGCGAGCGCGCTAACCGCTCGGCCACGGCGCCGCCACTAGCGGCCAAGGTAACCCTTACGCCCGTCTCGGAGAAAGGAAGTAACCACACGACGGAGACAAAGAAGCAGCTCAGGAATGTCTGCGAAGATCTTCTAGCAGAGTTTGCTGGGGATGTGGCCAACAGAACACGTCATGGTCTGTCAGCAGCAAAGTAAGCAAGAGACAAGTAAGGACCGGCGTTATCTGGACACGGCGGAACCTTTGGAACATTCCCATTAAATGACGCTATGTGCCTTGTGCAGAAAAAGTAGACAATAACCTTATCGTGGATGGCAGGATGCAGGGAAGCTGTGGCAGTTACTGATAGATGCAGGTACAGCCGTGACTGTGATCCAACCTAACATGGTGGAGGGTTTCCCAATGAGAAAACCAGATCGCCCCTGTCAGATAGTAATGGCATTGGGTGACACCTTGGCTGTGGAAGAGGAAGCCTTGCTGGAATTGACATTTAGGCAGTGCGTTATACATCTGTGGGTTTTCATCGCGAGCATGGCTGAGGAAGTGATACTGAAACGGACATACTCAAGAGCGACGTAGTGACTGTCGACAGGAGTCAGACAAGACAAGATAATGCTCCAAAGCCCTAGCAAACCCCTGACAGAGGCTGCAGTTGGGCCTGTCAGGAGCAAGGTTGCTGCAAAGGTGCACCAGGAAGGTCAGCAGTCATGGAACTCCATGAGCTGTCTTCATGTTGTGTTCGCAGGATGACTCGTCATCACGCCTGGGTGGAAGGCGACCTGTCAGGACCAGCTAGACTGTAGCAAAGGTTTCAAGCAGGATGAGATACATTGCCTAACAACCAGAGCAAGGACCACACTGCATGGAGAAGAGTATCAATGGGGTAGTCTACCATATCCAGAGGCTGCCCTTAGGGAAGATGTTAGTAGTGCATTCAGATCATCTGCCACATGCACTACAATGGTGCTGGTTGCAGTGACCAGCACTGAGAAGGGAGCAGTGTTGCAGTGACTGCGGCCAAAGGAGGATTAAGTGATAACTACCTCACACACTGACTTTGTTATCGGCACTGTGCAACATGCGACAATGGGCAGCTCAGAACAAATGCTGTTCCACATAATTCCAGAAGCTTTTAATGTCCAGGAACTTGTTTACAAGAGGGACTTTGATTTCCAGAAAAGTTGCCTGTAATTCAGAGACTGTGTAAGAAATTAGCACGGACCAAGCAGTTAGTTAAGTGTCTGAGTTGTAAACAGTTGAGCAGTGTTCATGAAGTTTGTGTGAAGCTTACAGTACAACAGAACAGCTATGAGTTGTGTTGTATTCACAAACTGTGATTTGTGATTCTGTTTTAGAAGAAATAAAGTAACTAAAAAGTAACTGAAGGAATGATTTGTACAATGTGATATTTTTGTAGAGATGAAGTGATACATGTTAGAATTTACTTAGGTGAGTTGGAAATATTAACATTGACATCACTTATTTTATTCACCTTAACATGTTTTGGGAAATGGTTGTTCCCATCTTCAGATGTCCAACTATAATATTTTAATTAAAGTTTTAATCAAGGCATTTTTTAGAAAATGAAAATATCAAAAGTTGTTTAAAACAAAGGACAATGGTGGAGATGTTCTTGAAAATCTTCTCCTGCCATCCTTAAATAGTGTCTGATTCAATTATGATGCTTGGTTTCAGTATATGTATTTTTGGTAAACCTTGATATCAGATTTTAGGATGGAATGTAGTGCTTCCTCTACCTGCTGTAGATAGATGCTACAGAGAGTAAACCTGTAAAATTGGATCTCTATAATAAATATGTTTCTATATTAATGAGAGAAGAATTATGGTTCAATTTCACACTCAATTTCTGTCCCTCTTTTGTGCTACTCTTTTCCCTCATTCTTTCTTATGATAATTTTGTGCTCCATTATTTTATTTGAAGTATTAAATTGGTGCTGTTTTTATATTTGCTTTCGAACGGATTGAGCAATGTGACTATTATTTCTCTCAGGACGTGGTACTAGATGGAATGAATAAACACTCGATGTTACTTCACTATAATATATTATTTTATTAACACTTTTTCTCGTCTTTACAATTATCTTATGTCGCACCAATTTATATTATATTGATAGTCTTTCCAGTTTTTCAACAACTTTAGAATAAAAGCTTCATGAAAGTTTAGTCAATTTTCTACTCACATCCACGCGCGTTATAGAAACACGTCTTCTCATAACAAACACACAGACGCTAATAACAAATTCCAGCGCCACATCACATGATGCTACCTTTCTTTCGTGTACATCCGCGTATGCATTCATCAAATAGTTCCTGTATTGTTAGGGAAGCACTCTTTAGCTATTCTCCCTTCGCTTTTAATATTGAACACATATAATTCTTTTATTTTTACATATATATACATATATTACATTTAAATATGGAACTTAGCATTTATGACGTCTTTAAACAAACTTAATTTTTTGTAACAAGGAACAATAGCAACACGTTTTCGTTACTCAACTAACTCGTATCAACACCAAAAATAAATTACATTTTCAATAAATATTTTTATATAAATGATTTTCTTTTGGGGTCATACATTATTCTGTCTCAAAATTATATTTCAATAACAATCCATAATAAATAAAATTTATTGTAATCCATTATTCAACTTGGCAGCACCATGGCCGAATGGTTAGAGCGTTTGTCTACCACCTAGGTGCCCTGGGTTCAGTCCCAGAGACCTCCATGTGGTATTCGTGGTGGACGAAGCGGCATCAGGGTGAGTTTTCTCCGGTTTCCCCTGCCCTCATTCCACCAATTGCTCCAATATCACCTTTCCAATCATTGATTTCACCTGCATTTCATATCATCCTCTTCCTCACTATCATACTTGGTGCTTGACTGACCACCCGCTTCAAGGTCTTCACTCTGTCTGGCCCATAAGTTCCTCTGCTCCCCGACAGACATCTGACCCTAGGCACTGGCTTGTAAGTCCTAGGGGGTACATGTCCTACATAAGGAGAGGGTAATTAAAGAAGACATTATTCAACTTAACTGAGGGTGGTAAAAGTCAGGATCTTATTTTATCTATTCAGGGAAATAAGGTGCTTGTTATAGTCCTTGCTATACCCTTCATTATTCAACAAATAGCATTTATTTGAGAATATTATGACTGAGAAAACACAGTGTTTCAATTCATAATTTATCATTTCTACTTTCTCTACTACATATAGTAAGTAAGGGAAGTATTGTATTCCGTTAGATTTGATTTCGAGATTTCACCAAAAATGTGTTGAGGATCCCAGAATCCAATGAAAGCATTTTTAGAAAGGGGTGTTTGTGTGTGTGTGTGTGTGTGCGTGCGTGCGTGCGTGCGTGTGTGTGTGTGTGTCTGTGAGCAATATATATTATATAACTAAAACGAAAATGTAGTTAAATACCAAATGTGATATTTAAGTTTGGCATCTTCCAATCAAATGAAACATTTTAGAGATATTCCTTGTTAATTTGTCTGAATTTTACAATACTTACACTTTTCTCAAGTGGGAAGTCTCATTTTTTACCTATTGCCCATGCAAAGAGAACAACATTTTAAAGGCATCACATAGCGACCAGCTTTTAAAGATATGAGTATCTCTTAGAGCCTAATGTATTCCCATATTCCACTTTGCACCTACAAGAAAATTAGCAATTAGATAGTTTCTGTAAACGTTTGTCTAGATTAATGTGAAGCCGATAGAATAAGCATTTGTGAGAATAGTTTGTTCAAGAGTAGAGATAGTCATATGAGTGCAACACTTCAGATTTTTCATTGAAGGTTTTCATTGGATCATGTGGAGGACTTGTACATTGAAATCACTGATAGTAAAATTGTAAGTTTCAGTCAATCTGTAACTTAATATACCAATTAACATCTAATGAGAAATATTTTGAAAGCCTTTGCTTTCATCTTCAGCTTCTTCTTGCTCTAAGAGGACCATTTCTCACTGGTGCCACATTGCTAGTTGTTCTTATGTTATGTTGTATTAGTTTATACTTTATTCATGCCAAATATGTCATACTATCCAATTTGTCTTTTGTTTCATTAAAAGTTTCCTTTTCTCCGTGTTTTAGATTTCTTTTTGTCTTTCCTGTCTAAATTTGGCACACTATTTTTTTGAATTCCTTATTTTCTTCTATTATTGTAGAGAGGTGCTCTTCTAATTGATTTGCTTCTCTACTTTCGTATTGCTTAATTTTAAAATTATACAGAGTATTTCTAACTAAGTGCAGACTCTTTCCCATAACAAGTATATTATTTCACTGCCGCCATTAAAATTTAGCTAACCCCTATATATTTTCAGCATTGCACACCTTTTCTACCATGGCATAACATTTTTACTATCAAGATGATAACTAGCATTATACCCTAGCAGGATATACACTATCCAAAAGGACAGGAAACAAGTATATGTGACTAATTGAGTGATTAGGGATGTGGCAGCTGGCCCATGTTAAGAGATAAAGTGCATCCTTATGCCCACTGTAAAACCAGGAAGATGCATACAGCATACCTTCATTTGCATATGAGGTATTGAAACTGTAGCTAAAGAACGTATTTGCCAATAGGTGATGCAACTGCTCAAATTGACTGAAAACTTTTTAAGGGCATAGAGAGAGAGAATGTGTGCATGTTGTGTGCTTTCTTTTCATTTTCAATCCTGAAGTCAAAGCAGTCACAACACAGGATCCATCAGTGAATTTAAAGGAGTAATATTCTGAGATTCCTACTTTCTTCAGCGCATTATTCCCTAGCTTGGACCAATTAGATTTGTACTAAACCTAGGTAAGTAGATACCACCACCTGCTGGCTTGGACTAAAATATTGTATAACAATTCACAAAAGTTTAATTATTCTCACATCAGTGGACTCATCAAGTATACTTCTGTTCATCCAGGTCATCTAGAAGTTTATGTATAAGATGTAGATTGTATTTTGTGCTTGTTACATAGTTTTGTATACTTTTCAGTTCAACATTAGCAGCTGTATAGTTCTTATTTGTCAGTAGTTCAAATCATAATCCAGCCATTCCCAAAGTGCTGTCCCTCTTATATAAATTACAAAGTTTAACAACAACAATGTTCAACTGTGCCACCCCAATATCTCTACTAAATATGTATACTGTTTAAAAATAGTGCAGGAGTATCATTCTAGTCAAAAGGTACTACTGCTGTGAAAAAGTGACGTGTACCTATCATCAGTGGCGGCTGGTACATAAAATAACAGTGGGTTCACCACTTTTAGTGCATTATGTAGTTTACCTTTCTAAATAATTTGATTTTCTAAATTACATAAAGTATTTTGGTAGCTCTGAAATTACCTTAAACCAGCCTGATGACATTGATGGAGTTCAATCTCCTGTAAAGGTATATTTGTAGAGAAATTCCATCCTCCTTTCCTTTTGCTTGGCAAATCTATCTATGACTCTCGTTAAAATATGGAAGACTGTGGATCATTTCTTTGTCAATAGGCAGCACAGCAAGAGCAGACAGCCATCTTCATCCATGGTACTTGTAAGAAATGTTTTGATCCGAAGTGAAGAAACATCTGACAGCTTCACACGTTGTCATTGGAACAGTAGCTACTATTTCAACAATTTCATAACAAAACCAAAGAGTTCTTGCAGGTTATTTTCAATTAAAAATTTTAGAAGGGCTATTGCACTTTTCATTTCTTCACAACCATTTCAAGAATAAATGATCTGTAGTTCTGTTTTGACTTAGATTTATTTAAAAATGGAGAGGACTGCACAGCAGAAAGGATTTTTTCAGGAATTTATTTTTCAATGAAGGAAAGTAGTGCTGGTTAAGTAAATTAGTGGCCAATAAGTGACTGGGGAATTCAAGCCTCTGTTGGCTCTGACATATTATTATGACATATTTCCTTTGCTGCTACATTCCTCCACAAATAGGCAGTTTGCTACACTGCCCCTTTCTTTATCAGGAGCAGATACAAATGCGAGTGGTGATTCGAGACACAGAGACGAGACATTGTTTTCTTGTCTGACAAGCTTAAAGCTGAGAAATCTGTTTGTAAAGGATATTGAAAGCTGTTCATTCTTCTTGGAAAATAGCTCTAAGAACAGATGAATAGCAAATAAACACTAAAGCACAAGTAAATAACTGAATACACTGTAATACAGTTAAACGATCATTATTACAGTGAAAACATACATGCTAATTGTTATGGTTAGGTTGCTTTTAGTTCATGTTGATTCGTGCATTTCCTCTAGAGTCTGACTTGCAGTTGGGTTGGAGCTGGTTGTCCGACCAGCGTATATCCACGTATGCCTAGTGACCTCCCCTCTCGCCTTTTCCTGCTGAAAAAACTCCCATAAGCTTACACTCGGGGGTTCACAAGAGAAGTTGAACCTCGGGAATGTCTGGGCAAACTTTTGCGCATATGCGTGCTATCTAAATGACTTAAAAGTTTTTCATGCGATAAAATACTTTGAAAATGCACATAAAATTGCCTAACACGAGAAAGAAACAAAAACTGATTGTTTAAATATAATTTGGACAAACAACTTTTTTCCGGGGGTTCACTGAACCACTGAACACATAGGACGTGCTGCCCCTGCCTATCATTATAAAAATTGAAAGTAATAAAATAACTTTTAGTATAACAATCAAACAATGAATAAGGAATAAAAGAAATGAGAGAGAAATTGGATCACAAGCAGACATTTAAAGGTAATAAAAAAGGCCAGATAAATGCATTATTTATAATTAACCTGTACGTTGCATATTTAACTGAAATTTGCATTGAAAGCAAATGTTATAACTTAATAAATAGTACTACATTGTCATACTTGGTTTGCAATAGTTCTGAAGTGATGGTGGTCATCTCTTGCAGAATGAACTGCTGCAACTGTTACTAGTTCTTGAGGCATCTCACAAATACTTATCTTTAAGATAGTCCCAAATAAAAACTGTTCGATAACCATATCTGTTTAGTTGCACTAAATAAGTTTGCCTTAATGAATCAGGAAGTTTTGAAACTCAACTAAACAGGTTCATGCAAGTAACAAATCAGATGTGAAATGGCAGAAAAATAATGTCATTAAAATTCATTATAATAGATAGCTCTGGCAAGCTCATGGATTTTTATTTTTTGTCTCAATTAGCATGTCACATTGCTTCTAATATTGCAATACTACATGCTATGTTTACATTTCTGAATTACTACCTACAGTGTTCCTATAATTAATATTGTTAGTGTGTATATAATTATAAAAATAGAGATAAAAGTATTATATGCAATATTTACATGTTCTAAGCTTTCATCTCCCACAGTTAACATTATTACCGTAAAAATGTACTTATTCTATTCATTATTTACTGTGTATTCACAATGTGTTAGTCTATTGATGCTATGAATTTTTTGAACAGTTTATAGTGTTTGTAATGGGTTGATCTGGAGTCACTCCACTTTCCATGATTCGCTATTGTTGTCTGTTTGTTGTCTTAATGTGCTCCTATGATGCTCAAATTTTCTACACCTGTATAACAGGTGGTCAACAGTTTCATGTTCTTGCTGACACGAACATGTAGCATCATCTACAATCCTGAATCTATGGAGATAGGGTTTTAATATGCTGTGTCCTGTTACCATTGCTGCAAGGAAAGCCGTCACAGTAAGCTTGAGTTAACAGTCTCTGATGAACCAATGGGAAAAAAGTTCTTAATGCTGCCCCTTTGTTCATACTGTCCATTCCTCCTGCCATTTTGTTAGTCCCTCTTCTTTGATTTTTCCAGTAATAGCATTGGATATTCTTTTTCTGCTGCTTCCTTAGTTTATCTGCCTTCTTGTTCCCAAGAATTCCTACATGGACCTTTATCCATCCAAAATGAATCCAGTTGAGATCCTTGAGGTTTTTAACTTGGTTTCTGATCAGCTCTATTATATTGCTATGGTTGTGGGTGTTCCTGAGTAGTGCTACAGTGATTTTGCTGTCTGTAAAGACTGCCGTTGTTATTTCTTCTGGCTGAATGTTAGATCATTAAGCTCATGGATTGTATATATACTTAAGGAAAGAGTGGCAAACAGTGACATTAGGAAGAACCCAAATATATTTGAACATTCAGTACAAAACAACACAAGAAATGAAACAGAAACATTATTCCTATGAAAAACAGCAGCTTTTACATTATTGCTGACATAAAATTTAATGGTGGGTGGCTCAACACAACATCCAATCTGATGCTTGCCATGCTTTACAATGTTATATTGTTAAACATGCTGTGAAGTCACGCTGTAAAACGATGATATAAATATCATTTGTGCCCACAAAAATTATTTGCACAACAGGAAAGAGGATAGTACTGGTCAGGTATCGGCCGCCATTAAATTTTGCATTTGCCATAGTTTCTTACTTTAAGATGCTAAATATATTCCCCCTTCTTTTCTAGGTTGTGACAGATGGAGATGCTACTAAAGCGTCAGATGACATTCTAAGACCTGGTAAGCAATAACAAATATTAAGTGCTTTCCATAATATTGTTAGATTTGGCAATACTGGTTTGTTTCAGCAGTTATTTGGGAACTGTTGCTTTGTGTTTCATTTTTTATTTTAAACTATTACCTTTCTAGGCTCAGTATGAGCTCTTAGTACTTGGGTAATTGACCATATTCAAGGAAATAATTAGAAAAAAACTAGGCTAACATTAAATTTATTCTTCAACATTTAATGATAGCAAAACTACCTCTTTTAGTAAATTTGATGTGAATTGAATATATTTTACATAAAAAAGGAGCACTATACACAGTGAAGTTATTTGTGTGCTATACGGTACAATTAGTCTAAGTATTAAAATATATTCACTTAACATACTTAATCTATACCATCCAAGTGAAAGTTTAAATTGTATATTTTTACTCATTGTATATAACATGAATTGAAGATTAGTGCTGCTTTATAGAGAGATGAATAACCTGTTATTTTGTCTATGTAGTACAAATAGCTGGATTATGACTCCTAAAACAAAACCTCCCAAGTATGTTGGATTACTACAGCAGTGTTTTACTTTAAAAAAGTTATCTGCATGTGTTTCACATATTCCTAATTTCTTTGACAGGCTGTGTAATCATTAATGTTATTATCAGCCATTATCTGGCCTGCAGCTACCTGCCCACAAAGAGAGCATGTCTTATCTATAAGTCATCTTTCCACTCTAGACATGGAAGTTGCGTAAGCTTTACTTCCTGTTGCTGGGCATAGTTCAGAGCAATATGTGCACTAGACTTGCATGCATGAACATCGGCAGACTTTTTTCCAGGGGGGCCACATGTTGGAAGTTTGCAATGAGATATTATTAATTCATTATTTTATTGTCAAAATTTATATTTGTTGCAGATAATCGTACTGATTTGTGCTAAATAACAATTGTTCTTAATTAAAATAATAGTTTAATAGTCAGTAATTGATTGCACATTAAGTTCACCAACTTCCAAGGGGGGGGGGGGCCGCGGCCCCCCCTTGCCCCCCTTTCGCGACGCCCATGCTTGCATGTTATAAATTAATTCACTACTTTCAGAGTGGACACTTGTCAAAAATTCTCTTTCATCAGCATCCCTTGGAAATGAATTTCTGCAACCATTGTTATCAAGAGCTTGCTTTGATTTCTAAGTATTTAAAAACATGTGTGGGTCATATGACAAACTTTGTAGGACATAATTTTTATTTATTATTTATTTATTTATAAACTTTTACTATTTACTTCATTTATAAGAATTGATCCTGCTGCCTAATTCTCTCAGCAAGCTGAGATTCGAAAATTGTTACAGCTTCCACATTATATGCCCTATTCAGCCCCCCCCCCCCCCCTTCTAACCGAGCGAGATGGCTCCGCGGTAATGTATGAGGTTCGCATTCGGGAGGTTGTAGGTTCGATTCCCGCGGCCAACCTTACTGACCCATGTTTTTTTCAGTGGTTTTTCCGGATCACCAAGCGATAATCACATCCCCCAAATTTCCCGTACCTCCATTTCAGTTCACCTTCCTTTCAACCCAGTCGGAAGTGTTGACGATGGACGAGTTAGCGCTCCCATGTGGCGGATTTGCGCACTGTAACTGCTATTCTCGATCAGTGGGTGGCCTTGTAGTTGCCAATCCCGCCGCGGGGGGGGGGGGGGGGGTGGGGGGGTGGCTGTCTAAACCCATACAGCTGGTGGTTGCTTGGCGAATCCTGGTGTCGAGATGAAAAATCTCCAGCACACGTTAGCGACCCTTACGTCGGCTTGCTGCTCACCCGGGTTCCCTCACGCCCTTAGAACACTTATCCCGTTCCCTCTTCCAAGCGGTGTGACGTACGATAGACAGCATGGGTTCATTGTGAAATCCCATCCCATCCGTACATACTCTACTTTTACCCCCTTCTGTGGTTGCGTCACTATTTCTTTGTTTTTTCCTTTAGTATATTCTTTCTTTAACCTTCGCATTTGTTACAGTTTGCTCATTTATTTACTTTGTCCTTCTTTTCGAAGATAGGAATTCAACTTTCAACAAATTAAATGCAAGCTTCAAAGCACATGGTAGTTGAAGTCATTTCTGATATTGTTTAAAGTACATCAAGTAACAAAAGTGAAAACTGCCTTCCATAAACTTAATATTGCATGTATCATAGTTTGAAACAATTGTTAAAGGATGTTTGGGTACAGAACCTGTTGAAATTTACAATTGAATCTAGTGGGCTTAGAAAGCTGAATCAGGCTGAAAAAAATCTGTTGAGATCTGCTGAGACTTGTCACCAATGTCCTCCCTGTACTTATAATCTTACTGGCAGGGTTCACTACATACATTAAATTTTTGCAAGTCGCTTTTGAAGTATAATATCTACATTGTTTGAGATGACTTTGAAGGAGGGTTTAATACACATACTATGGTACTCGGTGATAAGAGCTTCCATTGTAGTACAAAGATACACTGGGCCAAAAGCCATTTTTCCAGCCGTGCACAGAATTTTTCAAGTGTGAGTTAGCATTCCAAACTTAGAGGCTACACACAGCTATAATCAGTCCAACTCTAGGACCGGGCTTGATGTAAACAAGAACTTTGTACAAAGCATGGGTCGATACCATTTTTCTCCTTATCGATACAGGATATTTTCCACGATACCCGATTCGATACTCAATATCATCATTTCTACTTCTAGTTTTAGTACAAAATAGAATGCTGGGGTAAGTGTGTGATGCCAATGAAATTAATTAATTAGGTGCACATATTTATGAGACAAAATTTAAAACCAGTGTACTTATTTTTAAACTCTACATTAGACATTTAAAAGCAAAATGCGTTTTTGAAACAGACCACTTTTATCAGTTTTTGTTCAGTCTTTCGGGGTCGAGTCTAGATCTTTGTCACATGAGTCCTGCTCTGCTAAATAATCTTTCAGAGAAAACTACTGCAGGTGGAATACACAAATATTTAGTGACTAATTTTTTAGTTTTGGAAATTTGGAATTTGTTTTCCTGTAACCCAGTGCACTAGAAAGAGGAGGTGGCAAATCGTCGTTGAGATGTGTAGTGATTTCTTCTTGGGAACTGTTAATTGGCAGTGAATCTGACACACGATTATTTTCTTGCGTAATGTTACTGTACATTCCTGGCAATTTTTCGGACGTTGCAGCAGCTGACATATACAATAAAATAAACAAAAGTTTATGAACTGATCGATTTTTACGAGTATGTCAATATTACGCGACTATCCGTATCCGAAAATCTGAAGAAGAAAAAATAATTTACCTGATCATGTTTGGATGCAGGAAGTTGTTCACCTGCGTTGACATTTCTAGTTATCTACAGACAAGGACTACTTCCTAGAAAATTCAACTCAACATGTCAAGCTCATGCTTGACCTGCAGTGAGGCAATTAGATGTTTGGGTTTGCACTTTGCACTGAATAAGCAGGAAGGGTCTTCCTGACAGTATCTCCGTCTTCGTCTCTACTGTTTACGTGGCCATTGCGACCACTTTAAAATGTTCTACTTGCGGCTATAATATTTTGTGATTTTAAAATAAAATAAAAATTGCACAACATATCGAAAAAGTACCGAGCGAATTTTCTGAAATATCGTTCGATGTCGATACTATGGAAGTATCGTGCGTATCGAGGACCCATCCCTACGTTGTACTCCTTCTCATTAGCCTGTTTGTATTGGCCATGAGGAGCAAACAAACAACAAATGTCATATGCACTCTTCTGTTTTTTTTTTTTAAGTTTAAGGCCCTTTAACCTGATGGATCATATCGGACGATGAATGAAATTGGTGAAATGATGCTCAAATTAGCTCGGATTCAATAGATGTCCAACCATGTCTCTTTAAGAGACGCTTGCGTAATTAGTTCCTATTTCTCATCTCACTCATTCAGTTGGAGGATGAATCAGTGTGACGTGTAGAAACAACTAGTGACGGACACAAACAGGTCACGTGGCAGTTTCTAAGTTACCTATATCTCGAGTTTTCTGGCAATTTCTTCAGAAGACCTCTTCATTCTGGATGATTTTTGCATGAATGGTTAACATAAGAGACACACAAAATCTTACTAAATGAAAACTGTGGATATCGTTAAAACACAATTCATGTCAAAAACTTCCTTTTCTTTTTTCTTTTGAGTGAAGCATTTACGAGATATTTTTTTTATTATTTGTTTGAATTTGCCAATACTTGAGCTTTCCGCAAATAGGAATGTCATTCATTTAACTTACTTTCTCTATGTAGAGTAAGTAGAAGTATTGTATTCCACCCGAAAATTCGATGTCGAGATTTCACCGGACATATATGGGTTGAGGTCCCCTGAATCCAAAACAAGCATCTTAGAAAGTGTGTGTGTGTGTGTGTGTGTGTGTGTGTGCGCGCACGTGTGTGTGTCTGTCCGTCTGTGGACTGCATAACTCAAAAACGAAAACTCGGTTGAAAACCAGTTGGTATTTTAAGGATGCGACACGAAGATTTTGAAGAAAATTCCTCCACCCTAAAGATATTTTTATGACAAATGTACATCTATTTTGAATTTTCTGGCTATAGCACCTGTAGTCCTGTTTACTTTGGATGACTTTTGCGTAACTGGTAAACTCAAAGAGATAGACCAAATCCTACTGTACAAAAATTTTAGATCGTCAAAAACACAACATTGATGTCCAAATATTTTTTGAGTGAACAATTTCGGAGACGTTATTTGTGTGGATTTTGGAATGCTTAAAACTTTCGTCAAATGGAAGATCGTTATTCATTTTTTTATATCTAAGCCTGCAAAGAGAACAGAATCTCAAAGCTTTAAAATATTTGACTCTTTCAAAACCTACTGCATTCCCATACTCCCCATGCACCTACAAGGAAATAAGCAATAGGAGAATTTCTGCAAATGTTTATCTCAACTAACACTTAGAAGATACAGGAATGGTTAGTACAAGAGTACAGAAAGTCATGCGAGTGGAACACATCAGGGTTTTATCTCTTCTAAAGAGAACGGAATTTTAAAGGCATCGCATAGCAATCAGCTCCTAAAACATTTCACTACCATTTAAAGCCCACCGTATTCCCATATTTGCTGTGTACCTACAAGAAAATTAGCAATAAAATAATTTCTACAAATGTTTATGTCGATTAAAATGTAGTAGATAGAGAAATACGCAGTTGCAAGAATAGTGCATGTAAGCGCTAATTTAGCTCTACATATGTTTACGAACAGAGTTTCTCCAAATTGAACTATATTAAAAGTCTATATCGCAATATGTTACGCGACGATAACTTGATGTATCTTCTAAGGTTATGCACTTCGACTTAGTCGCCAAATGTTGACAATCTTCTTAAACGTAAACAGTACCAAAGAAGTCACTAATGAACAATGTTTATCGCATAAGATTTCAAAGTACCTTCGTAAATCAAACGCAACGTGCGTGTTACCAGCCCACCACTGCAGCACAATGCACGTTTGAGTGGCAAAGTCCGCGTATAGTGGAAGCAAGTGAATCCAACCTCCCCTCTTTCGCAAAGGTCGCACATCACTGCCAAAGAGTAGGTGGCTAAACACTATTATACCACACTACCTGCTACGCAGAGAGATGTGTTAGTGGGAGGAGGACAGTTCGTTGGGTTCAAGGTGCAGCGATGGTCGGTAATAGAAACATATTCTCTGTTAAACAATGGCTCTGGCGGCGCCGTGGCCGAGCGGCTAGAGCGTTCACCAACCACCTAGGCGGCCCGCGTTCGATCCCAGGGACCCGCATGTTGTATTTTTGTTGGACGAAGCTACACCAAGACGGGTTTTCTCCGGGTTCTCAGGTTTCCCACGCCATTCATGCCATCAAATTGCTCTATTGTCACATTTCCAATTATCGATTTCGCCTGCATTTCATATCATCTTCTTCCTCACTATCATACCTGGTGCTTGGCTAACCACCTGCTTCCAGATCTTCATTCTGTGTGGTCCATAGTTTCCTGTGCTTCCCGACAGGCGTCTGACCTAGGCACTGACTTGTAAATCCTAGGGGGTGTAACTCCTACATAAGGGGAGGGTAATCAGGTAAAGAAAAAACAAAGAATAATGTCTGTAGAATCTCTAGAAATATGTTTTTATCAATGTGTTTATAAGGTTCATGAAAATAAAGTAAATGATAACCTACGCTTAAGCTTACCGATCAAAAGTTTGAAATCCGGAGTTGTTTCAATAGTAGTGATCTTACGTTATGCTGCCAAATTTTCATCTTTTCTGCGAGACCTGGTTTTCGATCTCAGAGTTTTCATTTTCGGAGAGAACTGTTCACAAAGGTAAGTGGACCCAAACATAGCCAGAATTCTACTGGATGACTTGAGACCAGAATATTTCGACTCGCGTGTTTGCATGTATACTGACACCATACAAATCTTCACATTTCATGTTGTGCATCTGTCCGTAGATCTGCAACTTCATATGTAAATGTAACCCGACTTTTATTATGACCGCAGTGAAAGGATCTGCAAAGAACAAAAAATCAATTTCCATAGTTTTGAAGTACTTAAACAGATGGTCGAAACCTGCTTTTAAAGAGTTCAATTTAGCAGCATATTTTTGCAAACGATTAACCGAGATTGGTCCGGCCCAGGCCTATGGTTTTTAAGTGAGCTTAAGAAAGACAGCTTCATAACTGGCAGTGGCGGTTCCTGGGTGATCGCATACTCGCAACTGCACACCCAGTAATTTTTTCCTGTATGTGAATGTGTATTATTTACCTCTTTAGCCATGCATACGAGCAAAGCGAATGTCGAACTTTCTTCTATATGGACTTGCTCGTTTAATTTTCCCGCTCCCTCTTTACCAAGTGTCAGTGCATTCAGTCAACAAATTGTCGAGACGCATAAACCGGACTTTGGGACTGGTGAAGGAACCTTATGATGAGGGGGTCGCGGGGAGTGGGGAAAAGCTTGTTTTAAGGAATACGGCGATTTAAAGCAGCATGATCGACAAAGGCAAGGCATGCGGTTGTTACCGCGCAAGCGCATTGTGTTCTCCTACAAGTCTGTTTTCCTTACTACGAGCATTTCCCTCTCTCTCGTTTAGCGGAAGTTGAAATAATGTAGCCATTTTCTATATTAAAATGTCAGTTATGTTAATATTGTAAACTCAATTACATCTATTTTTATTAAACCATTATATATGCATATAATTGCTCTTCATGTCGTAATTTACTAAGGCCAATGTTTTGGTTTGGAATAGTTATTTTGTTACAGTATTTATTGTTTGTTATGTTGGTATTTCTGGCAGCAAACTGCATGCAGTTTGCTCACAGCGGGAAATTTGAATATATGAAAGTGTGGAAGTGAATCAACATGGCGAAACTGAAGGAGATAAATCTTTCGGGTTTATAATTAGAAGAGAAGCTGTTTTCCGTGCTTATTGATTGCGAGCGAGAGAAGCAGCATCTGGACAAATAATGGCTGTTGTGATATTGATCATTTAAAACAAAAAATAGCAAAACATGAGAGCTCAATTAGCCACATGAATTGTGAATTAGAATTGTGTGGTGTGTGTCAGAGAAAGAAGTAAAGGTGGGGAGAATGCAATATACTGCACACCCACTGTGACAAGTTACGAGCTGCCACTGCTTACTGGCATGTAACAGAACTCCTGCGGGACAAAATTCCGGCACACCGGCGACCAGTGGCGGCTCGCAGTCAAAATTTTAGGGTAGGCAAAGTGTAACAGCAGCAACAACAACAACGACGACGGCGATGATGATTATGATTATGATGATGATAATAATGATGATGATGATAATAATAATAACAATAATAATATATAATATATAATAATAAATAATAATAAATAATAATAATAATAATAATAATAATAATAATAATAATAATAATAATAATAATAATAATAATAATAATAATAATAATAATAATAATAATAATAATAATAATAATAATAATAAACCCCGTTTATCCGAAATATAGGGGCGAAGTCATTGCGGATAACGCAAACAATATATTGTTTGGTTGTTTAATAAGAGCAGAGTGAATGAGTGTGACTTACGGACGAATTACCGCCAAAACTAAAATCACGTGTGTCGGCAGACATTTTTCCAGGGGGCACATGTTGGAAATTTGCAATCATATAATATTAAATCATTATTTTACTGTCAAAATTTATAGTATTTGTTGCAGATAACCGTATTAATTTGTGCTAAACAAAAATTGTTCTTTACATCAAAATTAAAATAATAGTTTAATAGTTAGTAACTGACTGCACATTAAGTTCACCGACTTCCAAGGGGAGCCGAGCCCCCCTTGCCCAAGTTTTGCGATGCCCATGACTAAAATGGATTAAGAAATTGAAAAATTGTCTGACTGCAGCTTTGTGTTAAATGGCTAAAACACTCCTCTTTTCATTGTCAGTGCGCCGCGAAAGCGGAATTTGTAATAGTTCACTAATTAAGTCGGTCATACTAGTATTACACAGATTCAGATCTCCGAGATCTTCGTTCGTGGAGTATGGCTGTTCGGAAAATGTCGCATAAATTCGGATTTGGGCCGGCAAGTTTTCGGACTGCTGGCAGACGCGTCTACGCATGCTCGGAGTGCATATACAGACCGAATGTTTCCTTATCCCTGTTCAAGGGCCTCGTACTGAGGATATGGGGCCGGGCAGGCAGAGGTTAAGCTAGCCTGCTCTCCACTACCCAGGTTCCATGCGTATCATTTCTGCCGCGCGTTTCAAACACGCAGCGCAGTTTTGATGAATCGGAATTGAGATTAAAGGATTTGACCATGCGCTGGTCATTATAACCGAGAAAACTTTTCTTGAACTGCAATTTAGGGGAAAATGACGGTTCAAATGATAAAATGCAGAATCATAGTTAAACATTATTTGTTGATGTATTACGATAGGGTAGGCAGTGCCTACCCTGCCTACCCTGACGAGCCGCGCCTGCCGGCGACGCTGATGTGATCCTGGCCATTGACAGCGTCGTTAAACAACACAATATTGCCTGAGACTGGAAAGCGAGTTTAAACAGCAAAAATGGTCTAATTCTCAGCGCATTAGGTGCTCTTTCCACGAATCTATTTTCAGTATGAATGACTTAATTTTATCGTACATTTGTACTGTGTCCTGTTTCCTTCCTTGTATGTGACAAAATCATTTAAATGCTCGGATATGTCAGTAAGAAAAGTAAGATTGCTAACCTACGGTTCGTAACTTAGTTCTGGGATTTGGTCCTGTAGAAATACCGAAATTAACAATTGTACGTAAAGAAACTAAATAAGCAACACTAAATGGAATAATTAACTCAAACATACATAAACTATACCTGTTCAGATCAAAAATTCTTCATAGCATTTTGCCTCTGCTTGGCCACTTCGCGTCTATATCGTACACAAAATCCTCACATCCTTCTCGTAAGTATAAAGCTACTTTCGAAAGATTCTGTGCTTAAGCGATTTTGATTTAGTGTTATTGATTGTCGCCGCATCTCTCACATTTTCATGTTTACCACGTTAGGATTAAGTGCTTCCTGGTTTACTGTGCAGTGAAACGTTTTCAAAGCTTTATGCGTTTTTATTTCTCAAACAATTACTCTCTTTATTCCAACAATGGTAGATACTCTTTATCAGTTGAAAGCGACACGAGGTCATCGAGATCCAAATTATTGTGACGCTGGACGACAGCGGTAACAGAACAGGCTCGGGGCCGAGCTACCTCGCCACAGGTGGTGACAAAGACGACAAAAGTCCAATCCAGTTACCTTTTCTGTCACTTTCTTCCCCTTTAAAACTTTTGCACAAATACTCAGTTCTCTTCTCGTCGTCACCACAGTCTACAGTCTTTCGTGATATTACAACTCACAACTGTTTTCTTTTCGCAACCTTGACTCATTCATTTGTGTCTTTCTTCACTTTCTGTTTCTCAAACGCTAACTCTGACGATGCGATTACTCAACGCTCACTAAACTGTTCCCCTGGCTTTACTTCGACGCGATGTATCGACTGTTCACGCGCGCGCGCGCGCGCGCACTCACACCTGCTGCGAGAGCCGTGTCTGTAACTAACTACTACTCTACTGCTAATAAGCTGATTGCTCTCGTCGCCTCGCCTCCTTATTTAGCGAGGATGACGTAATACGGATCTTTCTCGAATTTCACCTTTTCCGGAATCTCTATAAATACGCCGACTAGCGGACACTTCGCCAATAATCTCGAGACTTCTTAGTGTTGCCGCTGTGATTGTTGTCACGTGTTCAGAGTCATGCGAGACATCCTGACCTTGAGCTTCATTGATGCACGTACCGCCTGTGAGGCAGCCCGGCCCCGAGCTTTTGTTGTCTTGCCACTACGTCACGCTATGTTTTTCGATTAATTTTTGGGCACCTTAAAATTGTCTGCTGTCATTTGTCCTTTCATAGGAATTAAATCCAGCAAACATTCATGAATTGAAGTCTTCTCTCACACCTCGCTCAAACACTGCCGACTGTGCAGTGTCGCTAATGTCTGTGCTCTTATTTAAAGCAATGGAATAGGCCACACATTCGGAAATGTTAAACTCATTGTCAATTAACGTGGAAATGTCTTTTATGAGCCAATCTAATATTTTTGTAGTTCTAAGTTTTCTGAGGGTTTCAACGGTTATGGTTGCGCATTTTTTAACAAACTCCCTATGGCTCAACGATTTTAGCTATTTGCAAGTTCCCAGGCAACCGTATAACAAGCGAGAACTTGTTTCTGTTTTTGTGGCCTTAGGCCTCTCTCTAACATTGTGGTCATCCTTTTGTCATACTTTTAAGTTTTCTAGTTGTTTGTTTCGTTCCAGTCGTAAACTTGTGACAATGAACTATACTCCATCCAGCCTTAGACCCACATCTTGTACCCCTCCGCTGTAACCTCGTGTTCGTATCAGCTGCGACTAACACAAATAAACAAAGGCCACGTGGATACTATTCTTATTAATAGCATTTACCATTTTATATTAATAAAAAGTTTAAAACTATGTTTGATTATCATGTATCTTGAAAAGTCGCAGATCGTCGCCAATATTTAAGGTACTATATTTTGTGGTGTGCTTTGGTTTCGCACGCATCGTGAGTTGACGGCATGTGTTTACATCAAGTTGGGTTCTAAGAGTGGAGCGATTATAAGTATTAATGTACAGTTCACGCTTAAAGGTCTGTAGTTTGTAACTTACCTGTAATTTTGTATTAGTCTTTGTGACACAACTTATGACGTTATACATTGCTTCTATTTGTACAGACAACGCGGAAAGAACTCAGCACTGCCTTCTTGCGGACATCTCATTCCTTACTTACTTACTTATTTTAATCAGGAAAAATTTGCCTGGTGCCGGTACAGAGGGGTCTGGCTTACAGGCTAAAAATTTACATTAATTACAATTTATAATATTTACATGGGTACTCTTGTTTGCGTTTTCTTATCAAAAAACCCATACGGTGAGCAGCTTTAGCTCATCGAGAACAGTTTTTGGGCGTATTCTGAGTCCTTCGATTGTCCGTTTTTGATATATTTTTTTTTTATTTATATACACGGATACATACACTCACTCACTCCTGGGCATACCACACATATGTCCCATCACACACACACACACACACACACACACACACACGCTCGTATATACATATTTACACATACTGCACTATATACACTTCACTATTTACAGTTTTTCCGCGGTTTTCCTGTGCGGATCAGGTTGCAGCTCCTGTGGCGTTTCCGAGGCACAGACCTCTTCCGGAGTGTGTGGCCTAGGGCCTGGGTTGCATGGGCGCGCATCAATCGGCGAGCCATGCAATGTCTAGAACATTTTAATTCTAGCATGTTTACGATGCTTTGGCTCGCCCTTGCCAATATTGGCAATCACGTCATTTTGGTGATTTCTGATGCGCGTCCACGCGACAGTGGCTCTTTTTGTTATTGCCTCGGGAATGGATGGGATCTGGGTTTCCTGGTGAAGGGTTTGGTTAGTGGTTAGGATGGGAGCAGAGAGGATTTTCCGGAGGGAGAGGTTTTGGAGGGTTTGGATAGTCTTCAGGGCGGTTTTTGAGGCGTTTGCCCAGTCCACACACGCGTAAAGAACCACTGACAGGATGAAAGCCTTATACAGGACGAGTTTGGACTTCAATTGCAGCTGTTTGCTGCGGAAGATGGGGGCGCATAACTTTAGCCGCTGTCTGCCTTTGTTGGCGCTATTTTTTATGTGGGAGGACCAGCACATTGTGCGGTCCAAGGTAACCCCTAAGTATTTAACATGCCGACGACAGTGCAATACCTGACCACCGACCGTTAGGTCCATTGCCAAAGTGTGATGCCGCTTAGAGAAATGAATCAGCTGGCATTTGTTGGGATTAATTTTGATTTTCCAGTCATGTTGCCATGAGAGGAAGTTGTTAACATAACGTTGCATTTCTGCGAGGCCGAAACGTGGATTTCTATGGTGGTTGTATATTGCAGTGTCGTCAGCATACATGGCGACCTTACATCTGGCGTCCACTGGGAAATCGTTGGTGAATAGTATATACAAAAAGGGTGACATGATTGCCCCTTGTGGGACGCCAGCCCGCATCGCTCGCTCCCGTGAGGAGGAGCGACCCACTTGGACGTAGAACTTCCGTTTTTCTAAAAAATTGTGCAGCAAGTATAGATAATTTTGAAGAGCCGGGAAATTGTGGTGCAGTTTGTAAATAAGGCCATTGTGCCAGCACCGGTCGAATGCGGCTTCTACGTCCAGAAATAGCGCCAATGTTGAAGCCCCATTGTTAAATTGCTCTGTTACGTCATCAGTTAGCCTAAGAAGCTGTAACTCAGTTGAATGTCCTTTTCGAAAGCCAAACTGTGAATTTGAAGGCTCATGGGATTCCGAAACTTGTTTTTGAAGTCGAGAAAGGATGAGTTTTTCGAGCAATTTACCAATCGTAGACAAGAGACTAATAGGGCGGTAGTTTTGCGGTTGTCTGGTGCTTTTCCCTTGCTTTGGGAGCATAATTACCTTGGCTCGTTTCCAAGTAGAGGGGAAATAGCCTTGCTGCAAACAGGCGTTAAATATCTTTGTTAGTTGCACCAGAGCTTTTCTCGGGAGATGCTTAAGTTCCTCATTAGTCACTTTGTCTGGGCCGGCAGCTTTTCCATTAGGTAATTTCCTAATGAGCTTGTAAACTTCCTGCGGTGTTATTAGGGATAGCTGTTGCTCTTGCTTCTGCGCCACCCAGGTTTGTACCCATGTCTGTACCTCCCGCTCTATATCACGGTTGGTAACTGGGTTTTCGCTGAATCTATCTTCAAGACAGTCAGCGAAGACCTCGGCTTTCTCCTCTTCTGAGAAGTGCAGGCCGCCATGAGTGTGCAGCGCCTCAGTTGCGGAGTTGACGCTCGTGGAGACCTTAAATGCCTTTAATAATTTCCACAAGGAAGAGTCCGAATGGGTGGTACTCAGCATTTTGTTTTCCCACTGTTCAGTTTTGTTAACTTTAATTTGATGCCGAATGATGTTGCGTAGCCATTTGGCTAGCATTTTGTATTCAGGCTGACGGGTGTACCGCCACAGTCTTGTCAAGCGTCGTCTCCGCGCAATGAGTTGCTCTACCTCGGGGTACGTGCAAAAACCGGGTGGTCTTGTGGTGTAAGTGGTAGTGCTTCTCTTGGCCGTGTGTAGCGAGGCAGTAAAGTTTTCAATGGCGACATCTATGTCTGCCTCGCTATAGTATGACAGCCTGGGTTGCGCCATCCTGTGCATTTCCATGGTGAACTTATTCCAGTCGGTCTCAGCCCTCCTTCGAGGGCCAGAGGCACCGGCTGAAATGCCACCCTGTATGTCGAAATGCACGGGAAGGTGGTCGGAGTCCAGGCTGTGATACACTGTAAAGTTAATTAAAGGCGTTGCATTTTTTGTTAGTACGAAGTCCAAAATTTCGGGGTCAAAGTGCCCCGATCTGTGCCAAAATGTGGGATCTGGGGGAAGGTGTACCTCTAAGTCGTCATTATCAGTTATAAGTTCAACCAGGAGATTTCCAGCCGCGTTTGCTCGACAAGAAAACCACCAGGGGTGCCGGGCATTGAAATCTCCTGCAATTATAACATGCTCCTCTAAAGCGAGGATTTGTTCGAGGTCACGTATGAAACCTGCCGAGTTGGGGGGCCGATAAAGCGCTACCAGCATCACCGTTTGATTATTTACACGTGTTTTAAGTGCTGTGCACTCTAACGCTGCCATTGCAGGTAGCGTAACAGAAGCATGAGCAATTGTGTTTTTGAGCAAAATAGCAGTCCCTCCCCCTTGTCTGCCAATTCTGTCGTTCCGAAAGATTTGATACCCCTGGAGCTTAAAAGTGTGCTCTGGCTGTAATTTTGTTTCGCAAATGAATGCGACATCAATTTTGTTACGCCGCAGGTAATTTTCAAGTTCGTGTTGCTTCCTGTGGATGCCATCTGCATTCCATAGGAGTGCGTGAGTTAAAGTTATGGCTCCCCTTGAAGTGGCCATTTACTCGAAGAGAGTGGTAACCAAACATATGATGGCTTCCAGCTTCTCCATGGTACTGTTGCAGCTTTTTAATCTTGCGATTATGGGCCGCAACTTTGTTAGTAGCACCGGGAGGTTTAAGTCCTTGAACAGACTGAATAATTCTTTTAAACCTCCCAGGTCGCTAGTGGGTGCCTGTGAGGGCTGGGGTTGTGGAGGGGGACCATTCGGTGGTTGCACGGGTGCATTTTGCCCTCCGGCGGCTCCTGCAAAAGAGGTGCCGTTTTTGACCAGGGCCGGGTAGGGGATGGGTCGTGGCCCTGGTTGAGTACCAGGAGAGTTCCTGGCTGCGGCTGCCAGTTGACGGCGGTGACGTTCCATCTTAAATGTCTCGCACCCCCTATAGCTGGCAGGATGCGCCTCCCCACAGTTCGCACAGTGGGGTACAGCGTCCTCCTTGGCCTTTTTTGGGCAGTCAGCTAGGCGGTGGAGGTCACCGCAGAGAACACACCGGGAGGTCATATTACACATTTTAAACGTATGGCCTAATTGTTGGCAGTTGAAACACTGTGTGATATTTTGAAAGGTTTTTAAGACCTCCACGGTGACCATCATATGGCACACTTCTCTTTCATGTATAAGTTTCTGGTTGTCAGAGGTTCTATCAAGGCTTACCTGATAGTTCGGGAGAGGCCTGCCGCGGGACACCATCTGTCGTACCTGAACGCCGGTGTAACCCTTCTGCTCCAGGTCCTCCTTTATGTAATCTACCTGCAGGTCTGCAGGCAGGCGTTTGATTACATAACGCAGGGGCTGGTCGTTCCTGGGCGTGAAGCTGTAGTTTTCTACACCGATGTTCGTCAGGAGCTGCATTGTTGGAATGGCGTCCTGTTTTCTCTGGAGGAAGAGCTTCAGGCAGTCCCTCGTCTGTATTTTGTATGTTCCATTTTGTAGCTTGTTTCGCAGTATTTGTAGGACCTTCACTGCTTGCTTGGTGTCTGGTATTATAATTCTTGGCGGCTTTTGGTTCTCTTCTGCTGTGGTCGTCGGGGCTATAGGTGAGGCTGCTGAGGTGGAGGGGACTGAGTTTGAGGGTTGGGGAGGGGGGCGGGTTTTAGTTGATGGTTTATGCTGAACTGTGATTTTTTGTTTTGGTTTTGGTAGTTGAGGAAAGGATACTTGTGTAGGTGTTGGCAGTGTAAGGTCCTCTGTGACCTCGCGTTCTGTTGTTTCCAGTGCGGAAAAAGAGTTCTTCAGAGCGAGGGGATGCGGCGGCGTGGACTGCCTCGGGATCCTCTTGTTCACGGCGTGTTGGCCGGGGCGTTCACTGTCTGAGTCGCTCTCCCGGTCACTGTCACGGACGCGTTTTTTCCTGTATGAGGCAGTCTTCCATCCTTCATTCAGTCTCACCAATTCTCTTTTCTTGGCCGCATAATCTCTGTAGCAAAACGCGAGGTCCTGCGTAATCTTGTAAAATGTGTTTGAGTCGGCGTCCATATTTGTCAGTATATTTGTGTAGTAGTTAATTTCGCTTTTTATGTCATCAACTTCTTTTTGTAACTTCTGGAGGGATTTTGCCCTACGCTCTTCCTCCATCGTCGTAGCCTGGTCAGTTTCCATTCGATCCTGTGTCGAGCCGGCGGCCAGTGGTGCTGCGGTGGGCTGCACTAGTGGCGCTCCAGCCGGGGTGGCCAAGTCTATAAGTAGTGGTGCTTGCGCACCCAGATGTGCTGTGGCGGATGCCATTCCTTATATGCGCGGGGGACGCTAAGCGTGCCCCACGCGGACTTAATACACTAATACACTCACTTAAAAGGTGTCACTGTCACAGTACATAAATAAATAAAAGACACTGAAACACTAAATCACTCTTCACAGTCACAGTCACTTGTTATTTGAACACGCCTTTCCCGCGAGAAATGTGGCGGTTTATCCCCGACAATGATCCCGCTAAACCGTTACACGTGCTTGTTTCTCGTGCGCGCTAACAAAGCACCTCCACACTCACCAGAGTCAGACCATGAACTTCTCATTCCTTACCGTTCTTAGGGTACTTTATTGCGTCATGCTTTCATTTTCTTGGCTGATACGGCCACCTTGCGTTCTGTATCGAACCAATAGAGCATACCTATGCTGGTGTTGTCAACTCATTGGCTAATTATGAATAGTTATAGCCACCTCCCTCAATTGTAAGAAAGCGGAGGTAACGCGTCCCCTTTCAAACTGGTGCGGAGCGATATCAGAAGACACGCCCTATAAATGTCCCTACAGACCATCAGAAATTCGATGTCTGTTATTATTTGTGCTCTGTGTACCAATAAGTTTCGAGCAAATAAGGCTTCTCACTTTTACTCCTGCAGAACACAAAAATCTGTCCTCCCATTCTGTATGGAAAGAATGCTTTGGTAGATTATTTAGCAGTTTTGAATGAGACATTGTTCGATAGCTAATCCTTCACTAATGAACCCTCGCGAGTCCTGGCTACCGATGGGAGTAGGTCTGATGTCAGCGGCGAAGAAGTCTGTGATGTAATCACGATTACCTCAATGACCACCAATGCCATAGCATTTATTTGGAGATAAATGGGATCATTGTTGACAGAGCTTAAAGCATTGGCTGATGTTGGCAGTTCGTTATTAAAGCAAAACTATTGTGCTTTCCTAAGAATAGCACATTTGGTACATCTGCTTTTACTAATTCTGGCTTACGTCTCTTTTCTTCCTTGGTGTTTGCAAGCTTCCATTTTCTTTAGTTCTTTACGTGCATATGCAACTAGGGTTGCCAACATTTAAAAGCAAAATTATCGTACCAGGCACTCAAAATTATAGATTTGGATTCAAAATTATCGTACATCTTAAACCAAATGCTACAACAATAAAAATATCAGCATAACACTTAACGAAAATGTAATAGTAATGTTGTTTATGATATTCACATACAAGATTGATGACCTCAACCAGTATTGCAACTTTGGAACTTATGTTTCTCGCATTATTTATCTGAAAGTTCATCTTCCTCAATCATTGCAGCATTATACCTATTTGTTGTTGAGATAAACCTTAACATCTCGGTGACTTGCAGATTTTCGGATCTACCGCATTATTTCAAAACTATGGCGACAGAGTAAGTTCATTTACCGATATAGTGCCAATCTGCTTCTAACTTTAGCTTTTATTAAGCACAGTTTAGAAAAAAACCCTTTTACAAGAAGCTTTTCTGTGGGGAAACGAAATCACTGATAATGCAAAGGCTGCTAGTTCTTTGAAATCAGTATTTCCACCAAGGTGGCATGTGTTTAACAGCATTTCAAAGCCTGTTCATGTTCTTTATTTCACACGGAATATCACTTATTCAGTTTTCTCCATTGATCATCATTTTTCAGAACAGTGCCTTCTTCATTGAGATTACCAAATCTGGGCACACTGGCAAAAAGAGGATCAAGGATAGAAGCATTAGTACGATATGAATGGTTGCCTTAGAGGGGTGGAGACAGGTCATGAGGGCATTTGTAATTAGTTTCATTTCGCTGATGTTACAAACCAGTACAAATATTTCTCCGGTATCAAACTATCATGCATTTAAATTATCGTACACCCCCATAATTATCGCACGGGTTGTGAACCATGTGTACAAACATTAAAATTATGGTATGCCCCCATAATTATCGTACAAGTTGGCAACCCTGTATGCAACACTCCACTTGGAAACACTGGTGCCTATATAATCTAGAATTAGTTTAACAATGTTATTCACAGCAACAGTTGGATTCTCCTGCATTAGTTTGTTAACAGCGTTCAATATAATTGATATATTTGCTGAGGCTTTCACGGCCGGCGTCATGAAGAACAGAATTATCTTCCGGGCTTGTAAGCCGTGACCAAGTAGGATTGTGTAAGCCGTGACCAAGTAGGATTGACCTAGCCCGACGCAGTCCTTGGCGAAACGTCTGGTTACGCCAATCGTACAAGACCGGAAGAAAACGCTGTTCTTAACATAATGTTTTGCCACTTTTAATGGCTTAGCTTTAGAATGTTTGAGCATTTCATCGTTGTCACTCAGCAACTAACAGCGCTTGTACTCGTAGAAGCAGTCATGTTCACCATACTGATTGCTCGTCATAAATGAATCAGAAGAGGAGTGAATGACACCACACAGAATTAAACAAAGGCTACAAGCATCTTTAGTTTTTCACTTTGCACATTATTTACTATTTCATATTGTGATAAATTTACAAATTCGTTTCCTTTAAAACTGTTACCGAAGCACTAACACTATTATCGAATCCGCTGTTGCACGTACAGAGTTCCAATTCGCAGTTATTCTCTTGTATCCGAACTTTGCAGCTCACAGTTCTGTTTCGGCTGTGACACTGCTGTGTCACAAAAACTGAACTGCTCGCAACTTTGGTGATTAATTAACTCGCTGGTGTCTGTCGGCTGCTTATATAGTCCATACCGGTGAATTCTCGGGAATAGATGTTTCTCAGCCCTTCCCGCAAGCCACGCCTCTACACTTCAAAATCTTGAAATGCGTGCAACGGTGTTTATTCTTGAGCCGCCTTATTGCCGGCCGGTGCTTTCAAAGGCGGTGTGTTTTAACCACAGGTTTTAACTAACACGTAGTATCTCCCTGCGCGAGGCCGCTGCGACACTGGTCGTGCCGTCCAGCACCGTCGTAGTTGATCAGACTGTAGCAGCAGCAGCAGCACCAGCAGCAGCACCATGCGTTACGGTTCTTGAAGTGGTAGTGGCAGCGCTCCTTGATCCGGGTGGGGAGAATACAGTCGCACCGAATCACCTGCTGAAACCTTAGGCTATTAGCTTGCCGGTCCTAACAGGTCTTCATACAATCGCTTGCTACCTAGATGTGCTGACGGGCCATCTCATACGCATCGTGAAGACGATCCACGAGGTTCTGCACGTAGACGACTGCTGGCTGTTCTGCAGGGGGCTCCCAAGCACTAGGTTGCACGGAAGATGAAACTCTCTGCCGGAGACCAAACTAGCTGACATCATCCCGGTGGTGTCATGGATAGATGAGCGATAGGTCAGCAGGAAAGCCGGCGTCGTGACGCAACAATCCCTCTGCTGGTTCTCGTTAGATGTTGGGAGGTGGCTGGCACGTTGCAGAGACCAAAGGGTCTAACCTGAACTCTCAAAGCCCTTGGTCCGTCGAGAATGCGGTCTTCTGGCCTTTGGGATCTAGAGCCACTTGCCAGTAACACTATTTCAAGCCCAAGGTCGAGAACCAGTGAGCATCAGCAAGAATGTCCAGAGTATCATCAATCAAATAGAGACAAGCAGTCCTTTCAGGTGACATTGTTCAGCTTCCGGTAGTCTGCCAGAAAAGAAGCGTGCTGTTTTTCGTCACCAGAACTACAGGGGAGCAGCAAGGGCTGTCAGACTATTCAGTGTTCCCTGTGGATCTCATGTCCTGCAACATATCCCGTACCTTCGCTTGTTTTGGTAAAGGATCATGTCAAGGTGGTTGCCGGGTCGGGGGTGCCTGGTGTTGATGTGGTGGAGCACTCAGTCGGTGTGGCCATAATCGCCATTCCCTGGGCTGAAAACCGACTGGTAACGTCAGTTGCTCTGAGTCACTAGAGGAGGTTGGCTCCTCTCCCTGGTACTCTCTCTTTTACTGCATACTTGTCGGCCGGGTGTGGACAATCCCTCATCAGATATTCCAGCACACACTATTGGAATATCTCCATATCCTCCGTGGGTTGTTCCTTTTTCCTCGTCATATTGGATGCTCCTGATCTTCGAGGTTGGGACAGTTGTTACCTTGGCCACCTCCATCTCAGCCGGGCCATCAGTGCATCATTGTCTTGTAGTCGCCAAGCATCAGATGCTGACATATCTTGATGTGGTGTATCCATCGATTAAGGAGTAAGCAGCTTCCTCTGAAATGTATCCAGTCAGGAAGTTCACCAGAGCTTTGCTCAGCTGTTCAGTTGCCAGGCAAACTCTTGCAGCGACTTTCTTCGCTGTTGCAGACTTGACTAAAATTGACTGCACTAGACTGCAGCTAGTTGCAAACTGATTGTTTGGATCCATCAGATGTCTCTGGATGCCGATGACATTGGAACCACATTCAGAACTTCCACCACTCATCTCTGGAGGTTGGCAATCAGCTGTGTGGCCTTTTCTTCTGCCGAACATCAGCTGTGGGTGGCAATGGCGGCAAATGATGTCACGTCCTGATGCCTCGCCCTTTAAGTTTTTAACGTTTTTGCTGAGCTTTTGTTCCTGCCTGGCATTCAGTTCCTTGCCGCTGCAGGTGATTTAGCCTTCCAGGGTGTTAAGCCGCTCCCTGGTGTCCTTCAGGGTGCTAAACTGTTCCCCAATGTCTTCTAGAGTGTAGTGCGTTGGCCAAGATCTTTCTTCTTGCTGCTAAACTTTAACATGTTCTCTCTTGACGCTGGTGAGCTGATAATGTATTTTAGTTGTGAGCTCCTTCATCTTCTCTATCACACGTTCAATCTTTGCCTGCATCTCCTCATTCCAGAATTCATGCCGTTCATTTCCATCTTCATTCCTTCCATCATGGAATTTGCATTTCGTTATTTTACTTCCCATCTTGCTTGTCCCAGATTTCAATTTTGTCTCCATCAGCTGCATTCTGGAATTCATTTCTTCCATCTTAGCTAATAATTGTTCCAACATTGCCACCATTATGGCATTTATGCAGCACTTCTGATGTCTGTATGAAAAACTAACAAATCTGGTAACATTTTACTGCTACTTTATTTCCTCTAAAACTGTTAGTAAAGCACTAACACTGTTACAGAAACCATTGTTGATGTACAGAATCTCTGTTCTGCTTCATCCTTGCAGCTCATAGCTGTTCTGTTCCAGCTATCCTTGACACTGTTGTATCACAAACAGCTGAACTGCTCGCAGCTTTGGCAATAAACTAACTCATTGATCTCTGTTGGCTGTGTATATAGTCCATATAAGCAAATTTTCTGGGATAAAAAGTTTCTCACCTCTTGCCACAAACAAAGCCCCTGTAGTTTCAAATCTTCCCAAAATGTGTGCAGTGGTGTTTGTTGTTGAGCTACATATTGTCATCCAGCTAGCATTTACAAACACAGTGATCTGGGATAACTGACATGTAATATCGCTATATGCATGGCCAGCACAACAATATTAATAAAACATTTCTATGTTCAATTAACATGCGTCTTGAAAAGCCACGGGTAGTTGTTCATGTAAGGTCCCGCACATTTTGGGCTAGTAAATTATGTGTTTATATTAAGTTGGATTCTAAGAGTGGAGAAATTATAGTGTGAAAAAATAGAATTATCAAACATAAATCTAATAGATCACATTTGTCAGAGTTTTGGATAAAATATTTATGAAAGATCAGCACATGCCACTAAAATGCTACATCCACTATACAAGGGCTTTGCAAAATATTAACATGCATTCTGCCTTATGTATTTGTAAAATATGCCTATATGTATATATGTTGTTGTTGTTAGCTAATGCTGGATTTCTGACAATGAAGTCATTAATCCTCTTGCTCTCCAATATTTTTCACTGATGGATGGGGCACTAGAAGTGGCCGGGCATATTTAAAGGTGGTCTCAATCCATTTCCTCTTGCAGATCACATAGAGGACAGAGTGGTGAAGAATATATCCCAATTCTGTTTAAATGTTTTGCCAGACAATCATGTCCTGTAATCAACCTGAAGGTTGCAACTGCTGTTTTTCGAGGATACTCAGGAATCACTGTTTGAATGTTTGGTAGTTCCCATCTTTTATTCCTTGATTTTTCATACTAATATCTTGCAATAATTTTTTTGAATTCAGAGTTGACTAATCTTTTAGCTGCATAAAATGGTAGATTAACTATAGATTTTTGTACACCGCTGGTACCTTTTTTTGCAAGAAAATCAGGTTTCTCATTACCACTCAGTCCACAGTGAGCTGGTATCCATTGGAAGACTAGGTGTTTTTGAAGTGCTGCTAGATGGCTAAGCATCTTCCAACATTCTATATATATGTATATATAAAATATGCCTAAATATATCTATAAAATAAAAGATGCCGGAGTTAAATATTGTGAATGTACGAATATATAGCTGTAAGCACCTTTTTGATGATTGAATACACATTTTGCATGTTCCATTTTTGAGAGCAGATATTCCACACAAAATATGGAGCTATAAAAATAATGTGCCATTTATTTCACACTAAGTTAAACATAATAGTGAGATTTTAACTTTTGTCATTAATTCTTCTTTTCAGGTAGTAAAAGAAGGTGTAAAGTTTTATTCAGCTATCAACCAGCAAATGAGGATGAGCTAAAGTTGGAAGTAGATGATGTAATTGATATTTTGGCAGAAGTAGAAGAAGGCTGGTGGAAGGGTAAATTAGGTGATACAGTAAGTAGGACCATTTTTAATGCTGTAAAAAGAGGTGTTAATGATCACAGCAGTTGTGCACCCTAAAGCCCCACTGCTACTACTACTGCTGAGAAGAGTAATATAATTTAGAACAACTGTGTTCGTATTTGAGATTGAGTAATTTCCGTTAAGACAAGCAAGACTGTGTTGTGTATGCCTGAAAGGACTAATCCATTATTTTGACAGGTGCAAGTTTGTGTGCTGTGTTTACAAATACTGAACAGTGAACCCCTGAATCTATTAATATTATGTTTGTTTATTTTGTTACCATTTATTGCCTTTACTATTACACAAAAGGCAATCACTATTTCTTGTGATAGTTTGAATAAACACTGATAGGAAATGGCATTCATTAAATTATTTATTAAGTTCTGTGCACAAATCCCTCAAAGTGAAACAGGAATATGAGTCATGACTTAAAGCTTTCCTGGTGGCGATATGAAAATAATGTTTCTCGACTATCAGCCAGATGAATTCTAGAAAAGTTCCTGAGCTTTCAAGAGCTAATGTCGCTCTCATCTTCAGGAAGTGATGTGAAGTTTCAGTTTTCTTTATTAACAAGCTGTTGCCTTTTGCCGGTACATGTTTACAGGCTACAGTTTAGGATGAACTTATATTTAGCATTATTTACATTATTTACAGTTTTCTTGGTTTTAAAAAAAAACCATACGGTGACCATTTTTAGGTCACCAAGAAAAGTTTTTTGTTTTAGATATTGTTTATCTGTTTTTTAAGTTTTTGTTTCTTTTTTTATATGGACATATACACACATGTATATTATAGGTATATATACACATGCGCGTACACACACACACACACACGCACACGCACACGCGCACACACACGCACATGCATGCACGCAATATGCTTAAGTTTCTCATTAGTCGCTTTGTCTGGGCCAGCAGCTTTCCCATTAGGCAGTTTCCTAATGAGCTTGTAAACTTCCTGCTGCGTTATAAGGGATAGCTATTGCTCTTGCTTCTGCATCACCCAGGTTTGTACCCATGTCTGGACCTCCCATTCTAGGTCTAGGTTGGTCACTGGGTTTTTGGTGAATCTGTCTTGGAGACAGTCAGTGAAGACCGCCGCTTTCTGCTCTGCAGAGAAGTGCAGGCCGCAATGAGTGTGCAGCTGACGCTCCTGGAGACCTTGAAAGCCTTTAATAATTTCCACAAGGAAGACTCTGAATGGGTGGTATTCAACATTTTGTTTTCCTACTATTCAATTTTGTTGATTTTAATTTGTTGCCGAATGATGTTGCATAGCCATTTTGCTAGCACTTTATATTCGGGCTGACAGGTGTACTGCCACAATCTTGTCAAGCGTCGTCTCCGTGCAGTGAGTTGCTCACCTTGGGGTACATGTAAAAACTGGGTGGTCTTGTGGTATATGTAGTAGCATTTCTCATGGCTGTGCGTAACAAGGCAGTAAAGTTTTCAATGGTAACATCTATGTCTGCCTTGCTATAGTACGACAGCCTGGGTTGCACCATCCTGTGCATTCCCATGGTAAGCCTATCCCACTCGGTGTCGGCCGTCTTCCGAGGACCAGGTGCACCAGGTGGCACCGGGTAGGTTGAAATGTACAGGAAGATGGTTGGAGTCCAGGCCGTGATACACAGTGGGGTAGTGATGCACCTCCTATAGCCTCTCTTACCCAATTCCCATCCTCATCCTGCCCGTGGTGCACCCTGCTTTTAACAGATGAGGTTCTGGGGATCAAATCACAGCGGTGTAACTGTTTCATCTAAAATGGAGGAAATGTCATTCACATATGTGCTGGCCTATCACAGCACAACAGCGTCCTTCAGATGCACATGAGGGGAAGGTCGGTGGATCTAAATACCACCTATTTAGTCCTCCTGTCTAGGTCCGATGGACCCGTTGACCAACGATAGGTGTGGTCCCCCTTGCAAAATGGGGTTTTAAGTCGGGTGATGTAACTGCCACATTGTAAAACTGGTGCCCGTTAAGAAAACAGTTACAGGAAAGCCACATACATGAGTAGGAGTCCTAAAGATTGAGAAGACCACTTGAAGACCTGTGAAGCATTAAGATCAGAAGAAACTACATTTCAAAAGTATTGGAAAGCACGAATGCTAATGGCTTGATTGCCAGATGCAAGGCACTAGAAAACAACAACAGGAACATTTTTTGTGAGTACGAGGTCCAGAATCTTAGGTCTGTGCCAAAAGGTGGGTTCTGGGTGGAGATGTACCTCAATGTCGTCATTTTCTGTTATAAGTTCAACCAGGAGATATCTGGCCACGTTTGTCCGGCGAGAAAACCACCAGGGGTGGCAGGCATTGAAATCTCCTGCAATTGCAACGTGGCCCTCTAAAGCGAAGATTTATTCGAGGTCTTGTGTGAAATCTGGGGAGTTAGGGGGCCAATAAAGTGCTACCAGCATCACCGTTTTGTTATTAACACAGGTTTTAAGAGCCATGCACTCTAACACTGTCAATGCGGGCAATGTGACAGAAGCATGAACAATTGTGTTTCTGAGCAAAATAGCAGTCCCCCCCCCGTCTGCTAATTCTGTCATTCCGAAAAATTTGGTAACCATGGAGCTTAAAAGTGTGCTGTTGATTTAATTTTGTTTTGCAGATGAATGCGACGTCAATTTTGTTACACCGTAGGTAGTTGTGGATGACATCTGCATTCCACTGAAGCACCCAAGTTAAAGTTATACTGCCCCTTACACAGGCCATCTACTTTAAGAGAGGAGACATATGATGGTCTCAATTTTATCCACAGTGCTGCTGCAGCTTTTGAATTTGAATTTGACGAGAAAAGGCTGCAGCTTTTTTAAGAGTGCAGGTTGTTTAAGTCCTTAAACAGGTTGAAGAAGACCTGCCCAGGTCACTGGTGGGCATCTGTTGAGGTTGTGGAGGGGGACCATTCTGTGGTGGAACTGGTGCCTTTTGCCTTCTGGCAGCTCCTGCAAAGGAGATGCCTGGTTTGACCAGGGCCTGGTATACGATGGGTCTTGGCCCTGGCGGAGAACTAGGAGAGCTCCTGGCTGTGGTTGCCAGTTGGCAGTGGTGACGTTCATTTCAGAACATCTCACACCCCCTGTAGTTGGCAGGATGCGATTCCCCAGTTTGCACAGTGTGGTAGGCTGCCCTGTTTCGCCTTTTTTGGGCAGTCAGCCAGGCGGTGGAGGCCACTGCAAAGGACACACCGGAAGGTCATGTTAGAATTTTTGAAAGTATGCCCTAATTGCTGGCAGTTAAAACATTGTGTGATATTCTGGTTGGTTTTTAAGACCTCCACAGCGACCATAATATGGCACATCCCTCGTTCCTGCAGTAATTTTTGTTTTTCGGTGGTCCTATCAACACTAACCTGAAAGTTTGGCAGAGGCCTGTCTCAGGAAATCATCTGGCGCACCTGGATGCTGGTGTAGCCCTTCTGTTCCAAGTCCTCTTTCACGTAGTGCTCCTCTAGCTCCACAGGAAGACATTTTATTATGTACCTAAGGGGCTGGTCACTTCGGGGTGTGAAGCTGTAGTCTCCACTCCGGCGTCCTTCAGGAGCTATATTGTTGGGATGGCGTGCTGTTTCCTCTTCCTGGAGGAAGAGCTTTAGGCAGTCCCTTGTTGTTTGGAGTTTATATGTGCCAGTGACAAGGAGTCTCGCAGTATGCAGAGAACCTTAATTGTTTATTTTGCATCTGGAACTATGATCCGTAGTGGTTTCTGATTTTCTGTTGGAGTAATTGTGTTGTTTGATATTGTTGGGGTGGAAGTAGGTTTGGGGGCCTGTGTGGTTTTTTGTTTTTGTATAGTTGGTTTTGTTAGTTTGGTGGGAGGTAGTTTTGGGTAGGGGATTCTTGGGGTGGGGGCTGTTGTTGGTTGCAGTTCCTCTGTCGCTTTGTCTTTGGATTCTTCTTTTTCTGCCCTCAGTGGCATATATGTATTCCTTATAGTGAGGGGATGTGGTGGCGTTTTCTGTTTGAGCACTCTTTTTTAGCGCTGCAGGCCGGGACGCTCGCTATCTGAGTTGCTTTTCTGGCCACTTCTTCTGTTGTGTTTATTATGCACCCTCGCTGAGGATGACGAGGCACCGCTTTTTGAGGGCATGCTCTTGGTAACAGGACCCGAGGTCCTGCGCGAATTTGGTGAACTGTCTGAACTCCCTGTCCATGTTTGCCAGCACGTTTTGGTAGTAGACGATATCACTCTTGAGATCGTCCACTCCTCTTTGGAGTTTCTCCATCTCGGCTTCTTTTTGCTCCTCCTCCATCATCTGGTCTTCGGTTTGCTGGCTGCTGGAAGCTGCGACCTATGGGGCTGTGGCAGGCGGAGCGAGGTTGGTCACACCTGGGCTGCTGAGTGTATAGATATAGCCACCTGCAGGCCAACACTCACTGCGGTGGATCGCTTCTCTTGCTACTCCCAGTCACGTGCGCTTCTGGGAGCTTCTGGTGAGCATGGGGCCACCGCCTGGTGTGTGCTGTAGGGGCACACAACCGAGCGACTCATGCGAGTTTTTAAACTTAAACTACACTGTGTCACTGTCACTTACATCCACTGGGAAACTGATTTACTCTATTGATATATGCACACTTAAAAAAAACTGTTACATGGAGGAATATTTACCTGAAAGAACACACACTGATCACAATATTTATAGGTTTACCTCGTGTATATACACTGATTGGTGCTGTACTTTAACTATTCACCTGGGTTTACATGGGTAAAGTCAATGATGTGAAGACTGATGTTCTGTCTATATCTATGGTCAGTCCAGTAGGGGACAGGCCAGATGTCACTGTGTGATCTGACATGGGGGGTATTTACTTGGACCAATGGTGTCTTGCTGAGCCAAATCTTTGTGAATGGCCGTTGCCAGATGTATGCCGGCAACAAAACCAGTTCTGATCTTTGGCTGTCTGACAAATTTCCTAGGTGTTTTTGACCACTGCACTCCAAATGCTATTCAACTGCAAGACGTTATCCCTGTTAATATTACTTGGTTCATGCTTGATGGCTATGACTTCTGGAATTGAGTGGTCCCCAGTAGCTGTTTCAGCCTGTGTCCCTCTTTAGTGCAGTGCTGTGCAATGTCAGACTTTTCTGCATACATCAGACAGATGTAGCTCTTGTGCTCTTTACAGTGTTGTTCTACGGTTCTTCCTCTCTGTCCAATGTAGGCCCTGACACATTCACATGGAATGGGACCCTTGAGGCTGAGGGAATCTTTGGCCTGTCGTAGCATGTTTCTGATTTTATTGGGCGATTTGTGGACAGTCTTGATATCATATTCACTCAAAATTCTGCTCAGTTTACAGACAATTTACCTGTGTACAGATTGTAGGCCTTGCGCTAATTTCTTGTGATTCAACAGGCTGAGAGATAAGCTGTGCACTGTGCGGACTGGAAGAAAGGTCTTTTAGTGTCTTGTTGATGCTGCTCTTACTGTATCCATTCTTCTCTAGTGTGGTTCTGAGATATTGAATTCTTGGGCAAGGTTTTCTGCATCTGATATGGCTAGTACTCTGTGCACCAGTGTCACTACAACTCTTTCTTTGAGCTGGGTGGTGGCAGCTTTTTGCATTTATCATACTTCTGGAGAATTAATATGTCCAGAATGGCAACATCCCAGTCTGTTCTATTTCCATTGTGAATTTGATGTTGAGGTGCTGAATGTTCAAATGGTCCAAGAAGTCCAGTAGTGCATCTTTCTCTTGAGGCCAGATGAATGTGTCATCCACATATCTGTAGAATGCAGAATGCTTAAGTGTAGCTGAATCTAAGGCTTGATGTTCAAAGTCTCCCATGTAAAAATTAGCTATGTCTGGTGAGAAAGGACAGCCCATGGTTACTCCATCAATTTGTTTGTAGTGGTGTCTGCGGTAGAGAAAATAGGTTGATGTAAGTGTGTGCTTAAATATGAATATAACATTCTAAAGTAAGAACAAATTAGAAACTAAGAACTTCGCTTATCTTAGTAATATTGCAAGTTCTTGGTGCAAAGCTGACCAAAGTTTCGAGTTGACTCCAACTCATTCTCAAAGCTATACAAACAAATTTGTTACCAAAGCTACAGATGTTCATTTTAATCACTAACCTCTGAAAACAAAAAACATAGATACTGATGCTCATTTTAATTATCAATCTCTGAAAACAAAAATCTATAAATACAATCTATAGGAGGTGTTTCAAAGTTCATAACACGGTTCCTGTTTTTTAAAATAAATATTTTTTCCCAAACCATTAAATCTATAGGTCCACTTAACTGTTTTAATAATTTGCCTTCTGGATTAATTTCATGATTAAATGACCAAAAATGATCAGCCACAGCTGATTTCTCAGTTTGTTTATATTTAATATTTCTAAAATGCTCTTTTATTCTGGTTTCTAAATGACGTTTAGTTTTATCAATATAAACCTTATCACAATCCAAATAGCTAAATTGATAAATGCCAGATTTTTTATAATTTGGTATTTTATCTTTTTTAGAAAAATTTAGTAAATTTTGTATATTAAATTTATTTTGAGGGACCAAATTTATTCCATATTCTTTAAAAATCTTTGTAAATTTTTTATTGGCCCATGGATGGTAAGTAAACTTCTTAAAAATACAATTATCTTTTATTTTTTTGAGGGTAGAAACTTCTTTAACAGGTTTTTGGTACTTAAATTTTTCTATCTTTTTATGTATAAACTCTGTATTAAAACCATTAATTACTGCAGTGTTAATGTGTTTATATTCTGTGTCAAATTCTTCTTTATTAAGGGGTATATTTATTAACCTATAAATTAAACTATTGAAAACAGCAAATTTATGTGCAAAAGGATTAAAACTTTTATTTTTTATGTAATTATCAGTGTGAGTAGATTTTCTATAAATATCAAAATTCAATTTATTGTTATGTCTTTTAATTTTTAAGTCCAGGAACGGAAGGCATCCATTATTTTCGGTTCCCGAGTATTCAACATGGTCGACATCACGCTAAACTGCAGTCGACATTACGCCAAAAAGCAGTTTTCCAACTTACATAATAAAAGTGTTATTTCTAACCTCAAATAACATAGGGTTAAAGTAACATGCTTTCAAACGATAATAACATTATCACACAATACAAGAACTTACTCGCCATCGTCAAATCTTGTTCTGCAATAACACTTTTGGGTAAAATCACTTCCGAACGCTAAATATCATGATGTATATGTATTGCGCTACTGTGTTGCAAATACAAAAGTAGCAACAGTAACCATAACTGAATATAATGCTCTAAAACCATGACAAAACCATGTATACACGAGCAATACAATGGCATCCACAGCTTAATTAATTAATATGATGTTTAAACAGAATCTGTTTTAAAATCTGTTGGTTGGCTTCTCTGGCAACATAATGGATGCAATAACACCAACTATGGCTGGCTTCATTATCAAGTGTTCGGCATTAGCAACCATCCAACCATATTTGAAAAAAAGTGATGTTACCATTTATGAATCTGAAACTACAAAATCCTACTGTTGATAGAAGAAAGAAAACTGAGAACAGCAACATGTACATCAACTGAGAAACACCTCAGTTGTGCTTTTCCAAGTTGGTCTGGTTGGGTATCTGTGGTGAGAATATCAATGCACAATAAGCTGCTACAGGGAGTAAGCAAAAGACTTGAAACTTAACAATTCTTTTAATTTAAAAGGTGAGTCAATTAATAACACTGAACAACGGTTACAACATAATTTTCTGGAACGCGTTTCGAGGGTTAACTTTCCTCCATTATCAACCGGACAATAACTGATAGCTAACAATCCTTCTTATTTCTGGGCTCTGGACAGCTTCTGTGTGATTTGTGTATGATATTATTTGAAAACAAGTGTTTTAACTTATTTCCGTTTTCTTCCTAGGATAAAAGTAAAGGCAGTCAGGTAGAATATATTAATTAAAATTTTAAGACTAATTTCTAACTGTGAAACCTTAGATCCAGTTTGCTTCAAATAACAACCCTGCTTCTGTATAACATAATTATGAAAATAATTGACATAAAAGCTGTAGATTTTTCAAAATTCACTTCTTTTATCCCTTGTAGTTACAAAACAAATTGGTTTCCTTATTTTCAGAACAAAACTTATAAAAAAAACATTGTAAACATTTTTTTCAGGTGCAGAATAGTTTAATGGAAAGGAATCTGTAATGTAACAATAATACAACTGCATGCCAAGCAAAACTTAAATGTCTACAACTTTGTAAGATCTTTATTCCTAAGCATTTTAAAGGAATTGAATTGATTGTTTTGAATTTGCTGTACCAATTGTAAATGGGGCTTCTTCGCCAAGCTCATTTCACATCATTTAGGTGTTAATGCTGATTTAAAATTATAAAAAATCATAGTTCAGAAATGAATTTGTTTTTGAGTGAACACAGAATCTTTAAATGATGATATTTAACAAACTATTAGAGCAAATTGAACAAACTACATGACAGTCAACTCTCTTAACATTAGAAAGTAGCTGTCAAATATAAAGACATTTAATTTGTTTGTAGAAACATGACATTCTAAGAATATTCAGTGTCACGCTCTGTCTAATGTGATATTTCACTAACCAATGTAAATTGAAAACAAAGCTTCTCAGATTACCAGCTGTGTAATGTATAAAGTTGCCATGTTTACTCTATGGCCTTCTTCAGGAACTGATGAGTTTCCTCTGACTGGGTGGTGTATATATTCTCCGGGCAGAGGGGCGGGGCTAAATGATGCCGTCCAATGAGGAGCTGGTGCTCTCTGATTGGGCTGGTGGAGAGGTGCTGGCAGTATATAAACTATTTTCCCCAGTTCTCCAATGTTTGAGCATCTTTGTCCACACTGTGCTCAGTCTTACACTATTGTCTTCATTAAAATTGTGTTTTACGCAATGTAAATTGAAACTGTCCAGTGATTAAACCCATACAGAGCACTTTAAAAGAGATTCAGAAATTTGTTCCCCCCCCCCACCGATATTGTGGATTAATAACTGTTGGTTGCCCATTGCTTTCCTATTTTTCAGAGCAACTTCATCCATTTTATTATTTCGTGAAGCACAGATTTCAACATTTTGAATGCCTTTGCTGCATTTCTGATGGACATGTCTCTTCTGACTGCTTGCAGAGCATTTTCCAATCTTAATCTTAATAATTGAAGTGAATAGTTGCTGTGGGATCACTTTTGTATACTTTTAACCAGTGTTCCAATTCACCCCTAGAAAAGAGAATCAGTAACAGTCTATGGAATCATTTCAAAATAGAGGTTGCTGTTGAACTCTACTCACACTTGGTTTTTCATATAACCTTTAAAAAGACGTGATAATGTTCTCAGCAATTTTTAAATGATGATTCCTGGTTCACACCAAAAGTTTCCTGTATTATTCTATGGAATATATGATCTGATATTGTATGGCTGCCAACACTAGAACTATTGAAATGCCACATTTGTAACACAGTAGCAAAACAACAAGCAGTATGAGGAGTACAAAACATTATGGGAAGAAATTTACCACCTGTTTCACAACAAATATCATTCAGTGTAACAAATTTTGTATAAGCTGTCCTTATCCCATTTACAAGGAATTAAATACTTTTTTCAGGTAGGTGTGTTTCCATCAAACTTTGTGACTGAAATTGTAGATACTAGGGTTGCTGGGAGTCGCAAGGCAAGAACAAGTAGCCGAGAAGAAGCTAGTAAGTTAATGCCTTTTCTTTTGTCTGCAGTTTACAAGTGTTTGATTCAGTTTCAGTGTTCATCAATGAGTTTACCTGTATTCATTATTTTTAAGGTGAAAGTGATGGTGAGGTCTCAACTTCAATGTCCAGTCCAGATTCAAGCCAAGTTCTAGATTCAATAGGGAAAGAGCCAGAGGCAGATGCACCATTATTGCCACCTAAACCAGGTAAAAGAAAATTATTTAGCTTAAAAAAAATTTAGAGATTAAAACAGTATAAATAATTGAGAGGTAGAACTGGAACTTAAAAATTCAATGCCACAGCTGGGATTTGAACCACAGTCTCTGATGTGAGACTACCTTTGTGGTTTACCAGGAGAAATACGAACTGGTTTGAGAATTCAATGCCATTCTGGCAGTTTGTCACAGTAGCTCAATGGTTAGAGCAGCCGCCTGGTAAGCAGAAGGTCTGTGGTTCAAATTCCAGCTGTGGCATTGAATTTTTAAGTTCCAGTTCTACCTCTCAAACATTGCCCACACACGGCTTGTGTGTTTAAAAACACCAACAGTAAGTTTGTTGGCATAAATAAACAGTATAAATAATTATGTTAAGTAGATTTTCCGGGCTTGTGGGCCGTGGTCGAGTTGGATTACCTTCCTCCGACGTTTCGCTGAAAACTGCGTCCAGCATCTTCAGGGTCAACCTCTGTTATTAGCGGCTGCACATAAACTAAAGTTCACTGCAAACTTTCACAAACAAAGATGAATATGAAAGTTTACAGTGAACTTTAGTTTATGTGCAGCCACTAATAACAGAGGTTGACCCTGAAGATGCTGGACGCAGTTTTCAGCGAAACGTCGGAGGAAGGTAATCCAACTCGACCACGGCCCACAAGCCTGGAAAATCTACTTAACATAGTTGATAATGCCGGCCGTGAAAGCCTCAGCAAGTATAAATAATTGTTTATTGAAGAATTTGCAGTAAATATTAAGATAAGTGAAGCTTTTAGTCTCTAAATAATTTTTTATTTAAGATTCGCGTTACTTCATTGTTAACAGATTCAGTTTTTCATTGAATTTAAATTATTTTGCTTTAATCCTTTAATGGGCAGTGTGACATATCAGCAACATATAAATCTGTCAAGTTTTGAGATACTTTGTTGGCTCTTTCTTTCCAAATTTCTTGTCATGCTAACCTAAGTAAATGAAATTCAAGTATTTGCAGGTGTCTTATATTGTAAAAATATTTGAAGGGGTCAAAATGATATAGTCCAAAGCCACGCTTTTTTCTAAACATGCTTTTTGGGTTATTTCGATTTATATTCAACAGGGGAATCTACTGCAAACATATTTTAATGTTCACTCAGTAGATGGCAGAGCAATTTACACTTGTTGTTCTCATACATTGAGGAAGTCTTTTCTGTGTGCGAAATATCCCAAAGCCACAATAAAATGGCGCTTGCAAAGAAGAGGTTATTTCCATGCATAACCAAAAAAGAAGATTCTGAGAAAGTAATAGCTAGCTCTGATAAGCATTATTCATCCAGCGGAAGCAGTTATTGCCCCTCTGATGAATATTCATCCAAAAATGACATGGTAAGTCGAAAATACTTAATTTTTTAAAGAATGGAGACATCGAGGCTTAGGTTTGTGTCATACTACAATGTTATTGCATAATTTTAACTGTTATTTTCGCAGTAATTAAAATATGCAAGTGCAAATCATAAACAAATTATGCTTCTACAATTAATTACTGTATTATTGGCTATAATTTTAATATTATATATGTTAAAAGTGGCTTTGGTCTTTCTCGTTCTGAATATTTCATTTGACTTAGGATGCTGACGAATGTAAAACATCCAGAGGTGTCCCTGCTAAAGCATTTAATGGCAGAAAAAGTAAGAAATATGAACAATTGGAAAAGTGAAAAATGTAAAATAAATGTCAAAGAAATTCTGGTTGAGAATAGAAGCATGTTAAGAAGAGAAACTTCACAGTGTACTTATTATTTATTTATGCCAACAAACTTACTGTTGGTGTTTTTAAACACAGAAGCCGTGTGTGGGCAAAGTTTGAGAGGTAGAACTGGAACTTAAAAATTCAATGCCACAACTGGGATTTGAACCACAGAGCAGCCGCCTGGTAAGCAGAAGGTCTGTGGTTCAAATCCCAGTTGTGGCATTGAATTTTTAAGTTCCAGTTCTATCTCTCTCACAGTGTATGCCTGATGACTGCGTTACAGTCATTAAAGATTCCTGCAAGAAGAAGGCATTTTCAGTTGTTAAAATCAAGCAAGCGGACTTTATAGATCTGACATCTTTGCAGATAAATATTGCACAGGACAAACATGATGATGGATCTCAGTTCCAATTTTCAGAAGCGACTGCTTGTCACTTTGATGAAGGAATGCCATCACTTTTAAAAGTGAAATATCAGTAAACTGATTTAGAAGAATTCAGAGCTGTAAATATCATAAGAAAATGATGAGCACATCAGGAACTTAATCCATTCCAGCTATCAAAGAAATACTTAAAACTCATTTGAATTTGTAAGACAAAACTGAAAGATTTTGTGTCATTAATGCCATATATGTCTATCAGATATTTCGAAGGGATACTTCAAGAGTCTGAGTGAAACAAAGGAAGAAAAAGCCGAAAATGACAGATGTGATATTGATTACATTGTTTCAAATATTGTAGTCACTATCATTCTAAGTTATATTATATGTTGATGTTCATAATTTGTAAACTACCTCTTCCTTTAGCATGAGACAGGCCAAAGCCCCATGTTTTGTCACCCACCATAAAATATTTTTTATTAATAATGCACAACTTTTTTCACAGAATAACTATGCACACATGTATATTAAGATATTCGAGAAATAAACTACTTACGTTGAATACCCAAAAAACTTGATATGTGATTTATGGATTTATTCAAACTCTTACAATGCTCTCCTGACAAATTTATATTTTGTGCCTTTGGATTATATCATTCTCATCCCTTCATTTAATTCTTCTAACAAAACTGTGGTGTTTTTTTTTTTCTTTTTTTCTTTTTTTTTGAAGAACAACAAGCAAAATCTATGCAAGTGCAGTTAAATGCAACCTCGGGAGCATCCAAGTATGCCATTACATCAGTTATTTTACTTGAACCCTCCCCATCCTTTACCACAGTCACATTTGACTGCAGATGCTGGGATTCGAACATGCGACGTTTGGCTTTAAACAGATGGCCAGTCCATTACATATTGTTCTAATAATCACTGCTATTTGAATTGCTTTGGCTGAGGTACCTCCAAAAGTGATATGAAAACTGGTTTGGAAATTAAACGAAAAACAGCATATGTAGCAAAATAACTTTCCCAGTAAAAGGCTAACAGCATTCTCATTCTAATGAACTAACTGGTTATGGATGTACCTATTTAGCATTCAGAGGAGAGTAATTGTTACATAAGTAATCATTTAAGTATTTATACATATTGTTGTTAATGCGTAAAACTGGTTTTAGTTAAATAATAACATAGTGGTCAATTAGGAATAAAGGATTTTATGTATGCCAGCCACAAGCTCATGAGAAATAAAAGGAAAATAACTTCCAAATATGCTATATCTGAAGCTACTATCATTTAAATGCACAACTTGTAAATATTTCAGATAGGATTAATGTTACCAACAAAATTATTTTACATCAATTGTGTCTTTCAAGCTGTGAGTACATTTTCATATTATAAGCTTTTGTCTGTCTTCTATGGTTTCATTACGATCCTAATATTGGGACGCCGTACAGAGAGCAGATGAAGTCTGAGATCCAGAGCATAAGCAAACAACAATATCATGGTTCCATTACATAAAATTAAGTGCTTTCTGCTATTTTCAAAACATTCAGTATAATTATATACTTTATGTAAATATATGAGGGCAAATCAAAAAGTCTTTGCCTCTATTTTTTTTTTTTTTTTGCCAAATGACAAATGTAAAACAAAAACCAACATATACATTTGAAGTAGCAGACTTTTCATGGGCCTGTCCTCATAGTTTCCAGCTGCTGCTGGCGGCAACACTTCTGTAAGTGCATTCAAAATGGCAGATATGCTTAACATGTCCATGGTTTATGAACAACGAAGTGCGATCCGTTTTCTATGGAGTAAGGGAACCCATCAAGATCCACAGGGAAATACCGCCAACATATGGGGAAAGGTGTGTTGCTTTGAGAAGTGTGAGATGGTGGTGTTCTGAGTTCGGAAATGGCCGTGAAAGCCTGCATGACAATGAGCATACGGGGAGACCATGTGTATCGCTGACTGATGACAATATTGCCTGTGTGGATGTGATGGTGAAAGCAGAGCAGCGCGTGCACATCAAAGACATTGCTCAGGAGCGTGGCAGTTTCTTTTGGGAGTGCTTTTGACATCATTCATGAGTGCTTAGGGTACAGGAAGGTTTCATGTCGATGGGCTCGTAAGCAGTTGGATGATATGATGAAAGGCAAGCAAATGATTGCTTCTTTGAATCATCTGCAATGATATAACAAGAAGGGTGACAATATCCTGGATTGCATTGTTACTAGCGATGAAACATGGGTACTGCATTACACGCTGGAATCAAAACAGTAGAGTATGGTGTGGAAACATCCGCAGTCTACTGTGAAAAAGAAATTCTGTACTGCTCTTTCTGTTCACAAAGTGATGTTAATGGCATCCTGGGATTGCTGTGGATCGCTCATGCTGGATTTCATTCCACGAGGTGCCTCCATCAATGCCAACAGATATTGTTCCACACTGTCACTTCTGTGGGCTGAGATCAGAAAGAAGTGCCACTGGATTCTCGATCTTGATTATCCTCCACGACAATGCGAGACCACATGTGGCAAACAAGACCACCAACAAGCTAAGGAACGTTCACTGGAAGTTCTAGAGCATCCACCACATAGCCCAGATCTTGTCCCTAGTGATTTCCATCTTTTCAGTCTGCTGAAGAAGTTCCTGGCAGGACAGTCATTCACTTGTGATGTTGAAGTCAAGACAACAGTGCGAAAGTGGTTCCATAGTCTGACGGCCAACTTCTGTCGCAGTGACATTGCAAAATTAGTGCTGCAATGGGAAAAATGTCTGAACCAGCTCGGGGATTATATGGAAAGATAGTGAAAGGTACAAGGAATAATATCTACCTGTTTAGTTGGCTGTATGTATCATATTTTACCAGAAAAAAAATATGAGCAAAGACTGTTTGATTTGCCCTCATATCTAGAGAGAATGGCTTTGTTGTTTACTCATGTGTATTAGACATACCCACACATGCACACACACCTTAAACTTGTGATGCTTTAAGAAAATATATAATTTTTTATAAAATAAAAAATAAATTTATTTTCCTGTAATTGGTTATTTGGGATAGGAAGAATTCCATTAATTCTTGTCTTGCACCCATAAAAAAATTCTGACTAAAATATGTATAGTTTCATATTTATTTAAATTTTTGTTTCAAAGTTATGTAATAAGCCACACATACAAACTTTTTTATTGTTTTTAAGCCTTTGTTTTTATTTATTGTTTTTATTGATGGACTCTCACTGATGATATAATGAAAACACAATGTCACATTTTGGATCTAATCCAATACTGCTAACACTACCTAAATTGAATTAATTTTATTAATAACTATTACAAACATAGTTTGTGTATAGTAAATATCTTAGAGACTATAAGCTTCACTTATGTTAATACCTGCTGACAGTTTTTGAAATTAGATGCAGACTGTTTAGTTTCACAGTATATTAACTATATCCTCATTGTGTAATAACTATATCCTCACAGTGTATTAACTGTATCCTCACAGTATAACTGTATCCTCACATATATTAACTGTATCCTCACAGTATATTAACTGTATCCTCACTGTGTAATAACTATATCCTCACAGTGTATTAACTGTATTCTCACAGTGTATTAAGTGTATCCTCACAGTGTATTAACTGTATCTTCACAGTGTATTAACTGTATCCTCACAGTGTATTAACTGTATCCTCACAGTATATTAACTGTATCCTCACAGTATATTAACTGTATCCTCACAGTGTATTAACTGTATCCTCACAGTGTATTAACTGTATCCTCACAGTGTATTAACTGTATCCTCACAGTGTATTAACTGTATCCTCACAGTATATTAACTGTATTCTCACAGTATATTAACTGTATCCTCACAGTATATTAAGTGTATCCTCACAGTATACTATATTGAAATTTAGGGTATGAGTGATATAAATCGGATGTACGTTGAAACCGAAATTATAATGTCAATATATATTTGATAATGGAAAGAAACAAAAGGAGATTCTAGTCAATAGTTAAGGGGAAAATGTAATAAAGCTGAATATGTTAAAGTCTCAAGAATGGAAGCCTAGGCAGATTTAAATGAGTGATAAGGTTACAATTGTTGTTTGTACTCAGCCTTAGTGATTTAGCGGGCTGATTCCTATCTTACCATGACGTGCTCTAAAGTTAGCCAATGGAAATCGCTTCCTTCGTGTTGCTCGCGCAAAAAACAAATGCAACGCAACACACACTCGTCTTGAATCGAGTCGAGATAACGCACGTGCAACTTGGGAGTTGTACGTAAGCTAGCACGTATACATAATTCGGCGGTTGCTAAAGGGTGACAAAGTTAAAGTGTTATAACGTTGTAGTTGAAGTTACAAAGTTACATTCTATAAATATATCGTCGGCAGTTCTCTACAAATCTGGAAATTTACAAATAAAGTGATATGTTGGTTGATTCTTCGTTTGGTTCCATTCCTACCATAACTCATGCACACCCTGCAGATTAGGACCTCTTGCTAGAGCTAGTCCAGACACCAAACATGAGATCTGATAGGTCTTAAAGGCGACGTCTTCGACGGAGAGGAGCGTTTGCGTCAAATGGCGAACCAACGTGTGGCACGATAAGACGACTAGGATTGGACCAACGATATTCGAGAAGAAGAGGACCAGCAGAAGCTGACACGATAAGGATTGAGCCAACAAGATTTGAGAAGAAGAGAATCAACAGAGACTGCAGAAATAATGGACCAGTAACATCAGGGACTGTGGCGACATCGGAGTGCAGCAACAATAATAAGGTACTGAGTGTTAAACTAGTTTATCAGTGATATTTAAGTAGATGCTTCTTAGAAACGGCAAAATGTTGGAACAGTCTGTAGTAGATAGTAAAATTCAGGAGATAGAAGTTGTAAATGGGGAAACTGCAGATGTAGTAGCAAATGTAGGGGGAAATGTAAATGTATCAGATCAAAGAGAACAGCTAAATGAAGGTTATTTTGGCAGGGAATGTCAAACACCAGTTGTAATTACAGAAAGTAACATGCTAGGGCCGATAATGGCAATGTTGAATGAAATGAAAATAAGTATGGAAAATAGTTTAACTGAGGTTAGGAAGGAAGTGGAAACTAACAATAAAAGTTTAACTGATGTTAGGAAGGAAATGGAAACTAACAATAAAAGTTTAAGTGAGGTTAGCGAGAAAATGGAAACTAACAATAAAAGTTTAAATGAGAAATTGGAGAAATTGGAAAATAACAATAAATGTTTGACTGAACAGCTAGAAATGACCACCCAAAATTTAACTGAAAAGATAGAGAAAGAGATAGAGAGTCGTAACAAAGTGTTGACAGAGAAATTGGAGAGTAATAATCGAGGCTTGACAGAATTAGCACAGAGAATAGAAAATCAACAGCATGTGATAGAAAATTTTCAGGGGGAAATTAGAAGTGAAGTGGATAATGAAAGAATTGAGGTTAGGGAGAACAAAACTCAGGTTACGGGGGAGATAGAAAATGTAAAGAAAGAAATTAACCAAGAATTTGTTCGATTTGTTGGGAAATCTGAGAGAGAGAGTAGTAAACTTAGGGAAGAAGAAGGGCAGATATTGAATAATGAGAGAGAAACAACCTGCAAAGAATTAGAAGACACTAAGGTTAGGTTACAAAATGCAGAAAGCGAAGGTAGGAGGTTAACTGTAAATGTGGAAGATTTAAATGAGCATGTAAAGGAAGTGGTTACGGAAATCCAGGGTGTAAACCAAGCACTGGAAAATTTAAAATTAAGTGATAGTCGTGCTAATTCTTCTTGTCCTAGTGTAAGCGCAAATCTTAGTGAAAGTACTAATCATAGTGCAAACAAAGTCATACAGGAGATTGATCAAAGCAAAAATCAAAATCAAGGTGAAAGAGCTTTCCAAAACTTTTTCGGACAGGGGGCAACCCCAAATTTGAATCAGAATTACGAGGTTCGAGAGAGATATCGTGGTCTCATACCTAGAAATGACAATTTATGGGAAAACCGGAAAAGAGTAAACCTTAGAGATAATGGTTAGATCATTGATATAATTGTGTGTTGCCAAGAACGAGAAAATGTATAAATATTGTAAATATAGTTAAGTTAGCATAATAGTGACTAAGTGAAAGTGTTGTGCAAACCAAGAAGAGAAAAAGGATCAAGAAACTAATAAATACCAAACCAAGGAACTTTTGTAAAATTATGTAACTTCCGAAGATGAAAAAAAAAAAAATGTAAATAATAGGGTTTTAAGTAAAATTTAATCTTGTTTGGAATGCATGTTTTAAAATGTTTGTAAAAAAAATGTATGTGGATGGAGAATTGCCGATTACAAGAATTGGTATTCACTAAAAATTAATCATTCGGGCAGAACATAAACATTAACTTATTATGTAATAATAAAATAATATTTATGGGGGCATTTGAAACCGAAATTACAATGTCAATATATATTTCATAATGCAAAGAAACAAAAGGAGATTCTAGTCAATAGTTAAGGGGAAGACGTAATAAAGCTGAATAGATTAAAGTCTCAAGAATGGAAGCCTAGGCAGATTTAAATGAGTGATAAGGTTACAATTGTTGTATGTACAAAGCTCTAACGATCCCATGGGCTGATTCCTATCTTACCATGGCGTATTCTAAAGTTAGCCAATGGAAATCGCTTCCTTCGTGTTGCTTGCGCAAAAACAAATGCAACGCAAGACACGCTCGCCTTGAATCGAGTCGAGATAACGCACGTGCAACTTGGGAGTTGTACGTAAGCTAGCACGTATACATAATTCGGTGGTTGCTAAAGGGTGACAAAGTTAAAGTTTTATAACGTTGTAGTTGAAGTTACAAAGTTACATTCTATTTAAATATCGTCGGCAGTTCTCTACAAATCTGGAAATTTACAAATAAAGTGATATGTTGGTTGATTCTTCATTTGGTTCCATTCCTACCATAACTCACGCACACCCTGCAGATTAGGACCTCTTGCTAGAGCTAGTCGGACACCAAACACGAGATCTGACAGGTCTTAAAGGCGACGTCTTCGACGGAGAGGAGTGTTTGCGTCAACGTCACATCGCATGTTTGGGCATGAAGTGTTGCAACATTGTGGCAGGTTTTACGAACTCTTTTCATATTATAATGCTCTGGTGACATTGCTTCCGTTTTCACTATTACAGCACACTAATGTGAAAGAATAATCAAAATTTAACACACTTTGTCACACTTTAACCTCCAACTATTCAGTTCTGAACAAGACAAACACGAAACATAACATAATAGAGATGTGGCAATAATGTATTCCGTATGTAGTTGTCATGTTGTGCTTTAGTAGATGAAAACCAACTGAAAGTTTAGTGAAAACTGTAAAAATAAACGAAACAATTTGTTTTCAGTGTTACATATAGAACTGTTTGTATACTTAGTCATTTCGTTTGATAATAGATTTGTTGAAAATTTAAAAACAGAATTGAAATATAAACTTTCATGGCTAAACCTAGCAATGATGCAACCTATTCACCTCTCATCTGCACCTTCCCCTTACCCTGTCATGCTACTTCCGGTTTGTATCGCTGGTAGCCTGAACTTTAGTATAACTGTATCCTCATTGTATATTAACTATATCCTCACAGTATATTAACTACATGCTCATTGTATATTAACTGAGGATACAGTTAATATACTGTGAAACTATATAGCCTACATTTAACTTCAAGAAGTTATAGCAGGTCTTAAGATAAGTGAAGTCTATAGCCTCTAGGATGTTTGTTATAATCTTTAGAATTGTATTTCTTCAGTTTTTCATAATGTATATAATTTTGGGTCGGTTTCGATGAGAGGTCTTATCTGCAGGGTCTTAACAGTTTACGAAAAGAGTCTTAACTTGATAAATGAAAACTCAAATAAAAATATAACTTGCAATAAGGCTTATCAATTGAAATTAATTGTTCTTTCCTCACTAACTATGTGTAGGACAAGATATAAAAGGGGTAGAATGAGACTGAAGAATTTAATGGCATAGACAAGATTTGAACCAGTGAATGAGTGTGTCATGTTTGAATCTTCCATCCAGCTGCTCTAACCACTGACCTACCATGGCCGATGTGCCAACATGAGATTAAATTCACCAACTCATACTCATTTTTCCTAGTAAACCACAAGGAAATCTCAAATTCATATGAGAACATATGCTAATGGTGACTTAACTATTCTGTAAGTAATAAAGTCCCGGGTTTCATAGTTAACATCCTAGCTGTGTGTACAAGGTTGGAAAGGGGTAGAAAGAGACTGAAAAGTTCAATACCATAGCCCAAATTTGAACCATGAATCTTCTGGTCTTCACCCGGCTGCTCTAACCACTGAGCCACCATGGCCAACATGCTGACACAACATTAAATTATCCAACTCACCAATTTTTCCCAGTAAGGTATGTTATCTCTTATGAATTTGAAATCTCCTTGTGGTTTAAAAATTATTATGTGCGATCAAACTGATCATCTGTGCTAAATTCCCTTGAAGACAAGAAGTTTTAATGCTTCTTAATGTGTAAACTGGATTAAAAATTAGAGATGAATATAGTAGTACAACGAAAAGTCTGTAGTAAGGTTTCAGTTGATCTGTAATTTAGCTTGCTGTTACATATTTCAGCTTTTGCAAGTAACCTCTCTGCCAATGTTTTGTACTGAAATATATTATTCAGCCTCTCCTTGGTTGAAATTTCAGCATTTTATGCTTATAAAACAGCATGAATGTACTTTTTGACATTGAAATACTAATTTTTTTAATGAATATTTTTGTCTCTCATGGGCAGTTCAACAGAACATGATTAAAGTTTCAATGCACTTGACTCTGTAACAATGGTAGTGATAGCAATTCTTCTGTTGTTATGAGTTATTCAGTAAAGGGTTTGATTTAAAGATGGGAAAGTAAAGCAGCCACGACATTATCAGAATACCATTGTTACACAAATTAATCATCTGTGAATTTTTCAAAAGTGGGCCAGTTTTATACTTCTTGTGAGCCCTCCAGAACTGCATTAAAATGTGAAATGAACTAATTGAGTGATGACGAATGAATAAAATGAATGAAATGATGCTCAAATAAGCACAAAGTCCATAGAGCTTAAAGTTACCTGTTCTTCGTCTTCTGAGGATAAGAGAAAACCTTGGGGAAAAATACCTTAGATACGTTACTGATAGGATTGAATGCTTCCTACTATGCCATAATATCAAGACTATCTTCAAACCTGCTAAACAACTCCACAGCTTACTATTCTCAGCTAAGGATCCAAGGGACCCCATCTCCTTGGCTGGCATGTACCAGACAGCAAAATGTGAACCAATCAGAAACCAGTAGCAAGCAAAAAGCAGCTAGGCTCCTCCCCTCCTACCAGCCGCACTGCCCCAGCCAACCCAGAGCCAATCAGAGAAGACCCCTGTCTACATAAATACCACATGTCCGACGGTTAATGCTTCAGATGCAACTGAACCTTTCTGAGAAGACATCGCCCACTCCACCAATGATGTCCACATCTGGACCCAGTTACTCCAGCACACTATGGCAAATCAGCCTGGAAGTTTCTTCTAGAATTGTTGTTGTTGTTTTCTAGTGCCTTGCATCTGGCAATGAAGCCATTAGCATTCGTGCTTTCCAATACTTTTGAACTGTAGTTTCTTCTGATCTTAATGCTTCACAGGTCTTCAAGTGGTCTTCATTCATTTCTGCTGGATCGTTACACAGGACACATATTGGTGAAGCTGAGATACCAATTCTGTAGATGACTTGCTAAGCAGTCGTTATTTGTCAGTAGTCGGAAGGCTGCAACCACTGTTTTCCTTGGTCTCTGGGGGATTATATCTGGGTTGGAAAGTAGTGTAATCCATTTTTTATCTTTGGCATTTGTTTCTATTTCTTATAGGTATGAATGAGAAAATTTTTTAATGATCAAGCGTTTTATTGAGGAATATGAGAAATTGAATTTAGACTTTTGTTTTATTGTTGTGCCTTTCTTTGCAAGTGAGTCTGCAGCTTCGTTCCCCATGACTCCACAGTGTGCTGGAATCCATGGGAGATGAAGTCTTATTAACTTTTTGGAGTTGTGTTAACATTTTGTAGCATTCTCTAATTTTTGTTGACTTCTTTGTAGTATTTGAACATATTCCCTGAATTGCAGCTTTAGAATCTGAAAGAATTACTGCCTTGTTAAATTTATTTAAGGGAAGATTTAATAATTGTCGGAGAGCAATGTGTATAGCCTCTATTTCTCCATCATAATTTGTTGTGTCTCTGCCAACAGAATGATAAAAGGAAAAATGTGAACACGTAACTCCAGCTCCAGTAAGGTTTTCCTTGGAGGATCCATCAGTATATATGTGCAGCCATTCTTCTGTGGGATACCTAGTATTGATTGTTTCCAGAGCTAGAAGTTTTTGTATTTCTTTTGGTGTGTCTGATTTACTTATTTCCTCTATTAATTCCAAATTGAAGGTAGATTGCAATAATTCCAATGGATTTTCTCTTATAAGCAGATTTTCTCTGGTGTTAGGAATGTTCAATTTGGATTTAATCTGTGTTACCTTTTCTAGAAAACTACTATGAGTTTTAAGGATTGAAGGGGGGAGGTTCTCTTCTGTCCATTTAGAGTTTGGCAGTCGTAACATTTTCTCGTGTTGGAGCAATGCTTGTTCTTCTATTTTTGTTGTTATTGATTGGGTGCGTGTTAAGGCAAGCATGGCATCAATAGGTGTGGATTTAACTGCTCCAGTGATTAGGCGAAGAGCCTGATTTTGTATTTGTTCAAGTTTATTGATGTTAGCATTTGCTGCTGTTATTAAAGCTTCAGAACAGTACAAGAGACAGACACGCTACCACCTCATCAGGTATCACTCTGCTCTACAGGTTTCAGATTAAACACGCACATGTAATTCCGTAAAGTTACATAAAGTAGCATTGTTAACAGTGACATTACTTTTATAATGAGCTTCACATTTAAGTGTAGATATTGACTCATTTCATTAACTGTGTAATTTTGTTACTTCATCATTTGCTAAAAATTGGAAAACATAATCAATTTAATTTTACTTTTCTTAAAAGTGATTGCCTATTGTATCTTGGCACCAATCAATGATCAACTTGTGAAATAAATTAATATCAAATCTGGTAGTATAAATCTTGTATCTGTGCAGAGGTTATCATAAAGAAATTATCATCTCAAGGTTAGAGCCCAGTATCATGTGGTTATACTTGTATACTGCTAGATCGCCTTACTATTTATCAGTTATTATTGATAAAATTCCAATTATTGCAATAGCAAGGAATATCTCGAAAATGATTAGCTCTGCAATAAAATGCATGTGATATAAATTGTGTACTTCAACAAGATCTACAGCTTTTGTCCATCCTTTATGGTTTACCAGTTATGCAAAAGGTATTCAGAATGTAGTGGACTTACAACATATGCAATTTACATCTTAAATAATTAAAGTTGTTAGAGGCATTTTTAGAAAAACCAACATTTTTTAAAACATTTTCCATGTAAAGGGGATGAGGTGAGGGATTTTTCCTTGGAAGATGCTGAACTTAAAATATGAAGTTCAATTGGTATTAGACCAACCTTTTTTGTTATTGAGTTATGCTGTTCACAAACACAAATGTGGGCCTTTTTCTATGAAAATGCTTTCTTTTTAAGTTACTTATTTTGTACTCAAAGGGACCTCAAAATGCGTATTTGTAGTAAAATCTCAGTATCTGTTGTTTTTTTGTTTTTTTTTGTGGGGGAGGTAATATAATACGTTCTCTACCTGCTAAAACCTGTCTGGCAAGAACATGAAGTAGATATAAACATAAAATGAAGAAACTGAAGCTATTGACAGTGAAGCTAATTAAATCAACAAATATAAATAAATATTAGTGACCTCAACTTCATTTATCTTTTATAACCAAGTAAAATCCAGGACTCTAGTTTCACAAACCTGTTATTTGAATTTAAGCCAGAAATGTTTGTTTCATTGTTACCCTTACTGAATGAAAAAGCTGTAGTTTATACAAAAGCTGACAAAGATAATAGAATAGAAATGTTTTTATGAATCTGATTATACTAACGGAGTTTGCTTTAAGGTGATGATTTTATATGAGAATTAATAATGATCCATTAAAATATGTATGCAACTTTTAATCAAACTCTTAATGAAGTGAAACCTATATTTATAAAGAAAGTTATTCTAAAATTCAGTAATCCACTTTTAACTGAATGTACGCATTTCCAAAAATTCATAAATTGGGAAATAAAATGAGACATTATAAATTGTATAAATTCACCTACTTACTACCTAGCCAAAAGGTTAAATAAAACATCTGATGTGTTGCACTCACATGACTTTCTTTGCTCTGTGTACTATTCTTACAAACTCTTATGCCTATATCTTCTTCCTGTTAGTTGAGATAAACATTTGTACAGATTATCTTAATGCTTATTGCTATATTGCTTAATACTAGAATACACTAGGCTTTGAGCGATTGTCAAATATTTTAAAGCTTTGAGATCCCGTTCTCTTTGCATACTTAAAATATAAAAAAATGAACAATGTTCCATTGCACTATGTTTTCCGAAACTGACACAAATAACAAGGAATATCTCTGAAATGGTTCACTCTACAAGAATATTTTTCCAGACATAAATTGTGTGTTTCAGCGAGATCTACATTTTTTATGCAGTAAGATTTTTGTCTATCTCTTACGGCTTTCGAGTTATTCAAGTCATCCAAAGTAAACAGGACTACATAGACTATAGCCAGAAAATTCAAAATATACATTTCATTTGTCATACAAATATCTTAAACATATGACATTTTAATCAAAATTGTTAGGGTGGGTGTGCATGCGTGTGATGTTTGAGAGGAGAATCAGAACTGAAAAATTCAATGCCATAGCTGGGATTTGAACCACAGATTTTCTGTTTCAATACCTTTTTGTCACTTTTTTACTTTCTCTACTGGTAAGTAGGGGAAGTATTGTATTCCACCCAAAAATTTGATGTTGAGATTTCAATATATGTTTTGAGACCCCGTGAATCCAAAAAAAGCATTTTTAGAAAAAGGTCCGTGTGTGTCTGTCTGTGGACAGCATAACTCAAAAACGAAAAGTCGGTTAAAAACCAAAGTTGGTTTTTAAGTTCAATGTCTTTTAAGGATGCGACACGAAGATTTTGAAGAAAATAGCCCCACCCTAAACTACCCTTTACATGGAAAATTTTTCGAACATTTTGATTTTCTTGAAAATGGCTCTAACGATTTTGATTAAAATGTCATATGTTTGAGATATTTTTATGCCAAATGAAATGTATATCTTGAATTTTCTGGCTATAGCTCCCTGTAGTTTACTCTGAACGACTTTTGCATAACTGGTAAACCGTTAGAGATAGACCAAATCATACTGTACAAAAAATGTTGTTGTTAGCTAATGCTGTATTTCTGACAATGAAGTCATTAATCCTCTTGCTCTCCAATATTTTTCACTGATGAATGGGGCACTAGAAGTGGCCGGGCATATTTAAAGGTGGTCTCGATCCAGTAGACCACCCGCATTCCATTGTAGAAGTCTGATGTTAGATCTTGTATTGATATAATGTTTTGGTTCTCAAGAAGTAGTCCCCGCCCGGAGTTCCGAATGGGGGACTATTTTAACTCCGGAACATTTTACCCCTCGAGTCATATTTCATAAATATTGAAGAAACTTAGCAGTAAATGTAACCGCTTTTTAGAGAGCACCATATTTTTATGTTTTGGCGGTCACATTGCTCTCTCACAACCCCCAGAATGTCTGGAGGACCACACTTGTCGTTGGTTTACGGGTCTCACCGACCTGACCGGGAGAATTATCAAAGTAAATTCACCGACCATATCCTCTGATTACCAATCAGAAGACGTATTACATGCCATGGCAGGTCAGCATGTTAGGGGTTAAGGTTTTATAGAGAAATTAGAGAAATGGAGAGGTTGGAAAAATAAAGACTCCCTAGCCCTCAGGAACCCTAATAGCATCGGGGTCGGAAGAGAACAAGAGATGACCAAGGTAAGGTCAGATAGAAAAGTTACAGTGAGGAGCAAAACACCAGTAAGTGGAAGTAATGTTCTGCTCAGCTTGGGCACCTTGTGGTTGCCATTCACATATCCCCTAGACGGAGACCCGTGAGTCAGTACAAAAAGTGTAGATCTTGCTAAAATACACAATTTATGTCTGAATAAATTTTCTTGTAAGGTGAACCATTTCAGAGATATTCCTTGTTATGTGTGTGAGTTTTGAAAAACTTATAACTTTCGTGAAATGGATCATCGTTCATTTTTTTATATGTTAAGCTTGCAAAGAGAACGGAATCTCAAAGCTTTAAAATATTTGACTATCACTCAAAGCTTACTGTATTCTAATATTCCCCTTGCACCAACAATAAAATAATTTGTACAAATGTTTATCTTCCTAGAATAAGAGTTTGTAAGAATGGTTTGTACAAGAGTAGAGAAAGTCATGTGAGTGCAATACATTAGATTTTTTAACTTATTTGAGCACCTTTCTTCTTTTTTCAATTTAAATTTGTACCTAAAACTCCTTACCTTGGTCATGATTAACACAATCAAAGGCCTTTGCTAGTCACAGAAAATTCCACCTACATGCATTTTTTCATTTAAGGCATTCAACACTTTGTGTGTAAATTTAACTTGCATTATTTGTCAGTGTAGCTTTCCTGAGGCCAAACTGATCCATGACAAGTATGTTACATTCAAGGTATTTATAGTGTGTTGAACATCACTTTTTCAAGAATTTTTTAAAAAATCACAAGAAAGATATTGGTCTGTAATTTGAAATATTGTGAGAGGTAGAACTGGAACTTAAAAATTCAATGCCACAACTGGGATTTGAACCGCAGACCTTCTGCTTACCAGTCTACCTCTCAAACTTTGCCCACACATGGCTTGTGTGTTTAAAAACACCAACAGTAAGTTTGTTGGCATAAATAAATAATAATTGAAATATTGTGTTCGTTTTTTTTAAAAAGGGGTTTAACAATTGAGAATTTCATCTTGTTAGGGGAAATTCCAATCTTTAACGACTCATTGCATAAATAACTAAGGGAATGCTAATTTCAGATGAGCATGATTTTAAAATTTTTATTGACATTTAATTGTAATCAGAAGAATTCTTTGTTTTAAATGAGCCAGTCATTTTATTTATTTTATAAGATGTCATGTTGGTTTTAAATTCAGCCATTACGTTTGTGAAACTTGATCCCAGAAATTCTAATGCTGCCTCTGTACTTACAAATTTAATATTCAGTTTATTAGTTACATACAAAAAGAATGTGTTAAAGTTCCCACGGCTTCATGAAGTTTGCTAAATTCTTGATTGTCAACATATATTTTTCTTTTGTGGGAGGGTAAGTAATCCTCATGCACAGCATGTGCTAACACTGTGTACAGTCTTTTCTTGCGTTTATTAACTAGAATGCATTTGAATAAGGTCATTTGGGCAGTAATTACTATGCAGTTTGCCACTGTCAAGTAAGTGGACTGATTAGTAAACTTTTTCTCTTGTTTAGAAGTGTTCTTTACTTATTGAGGATGCTTCTGTTAAAGCGGATATCAGATTCAAGTCCATCAACCAAAAAAATAAACTTGAAAGTATTGTATTTTTAATAGTGACTAACAGAAAATGAAGAAAGGAGTAATTGGATTCAGAAAATGAACAGTTATATTCTTGATAATACGTATGATAGTACATGTGACCTAACTGATAAATTCTCAAGCCGAGTGAGAGTCAGACTGTCAAATTCTATTTATGTGGACTATTTCATATATAGCTGCTTGTCCTGTATAATAGTGGTATAGCCTAGCTCCTATTATCACAAGTAATACGATAATATATGTGAATAAACTGATAAATTCTCAAGTAGAGTGAGTCATAGTGTTGAATTATATTTATGTGTACAATTTCATATATAGCTGCTTACCTAACATGCTGACCTGTCATGGCATGCAATACATCCTCTGATTGGTAATCAAAGGATATGGTCGGTGAATTTATTTTGATAATTCTCCCGGTCAGGTCGGTGAGACTGTAAACCAACGACAGGTGTGGTCCTCCAGACATTCTGGGGGTTGTGAGAGAGCGATGTGACCGCAAAACATAAAAATATGGTGATCTCTAAAAATCGGTTACTATTGCTGCTATTGTTCACTTCAATACACTGAAAAATATTGGAGAGCAAGAGGATTAATGACTTCATTGTCAGAAATCCAGCATTAGCTAACATTTTCAAGAAAATCAAAATTTTCCATGTAAAGTGTAGTTTAGGGTGGGGCTATTTTCTTCAAAATCTTCGTGTCGCATCCTTGAAAGACATTAAACTTAAATACCAACTTCGGTTTTTAAACAACTTTTTGTTCTTTTAGTTATGCTGTCCACAGACGGACAGACACGCACACACGCACACGTGCGCGTGCGCACACACACACACACACACACACACACCTACCTACACACACACACACACACTCATACTCTACACACACTCTCACACTCACACACCTCTCACACTCGCACTCACACACACTCACAGATCTTTTTCTAAAAAAGGGGTCTCAAACATATTTCTGGTGAAATCTCGACATCAAATTTTTGGGTGAATAGATTCAGAAGTTTAAATATTACATATGCTTTTGAACTGTCAGAAATAATCAGCATACAATATTGTCCTCTAATAGTAAACTTGTTTCAATTTTGATGTAAGTGCTTTATTTTGTAGAATACCTAGAGAAAAATGTCCGATGCTTTTAAAAAGATGGTTAAGTTCTATAGATTTAAATGAAAAATTAATAAATGGTTTTGTTAAGCTTTTTTGGATCAAATTTTTTTCAATTTCAATTGAAAAGTTTGTCATTAAACTTGGTAGTCCAATATCAGCATTTCTGGCTGATCTTTTCATGAGCTCTTTTTGAACTACAAGTCACTAAAGCAGCCCTGTAATTTTTAAAATTTGATATAGATATGTAGGTGGCACCATGGCAGAGCATTTAGATCATTTGAGTATCATCAAGGTACCCAGATTTCATCCCAGGGACCTGAATGTGGTATTCGTGATGGACGGAGCACTGTGTGGGCAGGTTTTCTCCAGTTTCCCCTGCCACTGTTTCCACTAACTGCTCCATCATCACCTTTCCAATTATCCATTTCCCTTGCATTTCATATCCTCTTCCTCATAATGGTGCTGGGCTGACCACCTGCTTCCAGGTTTTAACTCTGTCCAATCCATGGGTTCATCTGTTCCCCAACAGACATCTGACTAGGCGCAGGCTTATAAGTCCTCCATACTGAAAGGGTAATCATATGATGATGAAGAAGAGGAAGAAGATGAAAAAAATAAAGATCATGGAATTTTTTTTTCTTCAGATTAAATATAACAAAAAGTTTGCTAAATATTTTTTTTTAAAAAGGAAAAGTCTCAAATAATAAAAAATCTGGCATTTATCCATTAGCTGTTTACATTTGACAGAGTTTGCATTGGTAAGACCAAATGTCATTTAGAAACCAGAATAAAAGAATATTTTAGAAATATTAAATATGTTGTTGGCTAATGCTGGACTTCTGACAATGAAGTCATCAGTCTTCTTGCTCTCCAATATTTTTCCCTGATGGATGAGGCACTAGAAGTAGCCGGGCATATTTGAAGGTGGTCTTGGTCCAGATCACATAGAGGATAGAGTGGTGAAATATTAAATATAAACAGTCATAAATCAGTTGTGACAGATAATTTTTGGTCATTTAATCATGAAATAAATTCGGCAGTTGAATTATTAAAGTAATTAAATGAACCCATTAAATTTGATGGTTTGGGTAAAAATATTTATTTTGAAAAATAAAAATTGCTTAATGAGCTTTGAAATATCACCAATTGATTTTGGCAATAAATTTCTTTTCCAGTAGTTGACAATACAATAGGAAAGAATCTGTCTAGTGACAGTAAGGCTGTTCACAACCACCAGCAACAGTAATTATAACCAAAATGAGGAGGTTGAAATGCATGTATTTAAATGGCAGTATTCACAACCGACAAAAAGATTTCCCTGGGTTTCAGAAACAGGACAGAAGACCTGGCCAAGTTTTAAATTTCTTGTTCTCATTCCTGGGCACGGCATATTTCTCTCTTTCGGCAAGTGCCGCAACAATGCGGCCATTCTCTGTCTCTTTCTTTCGGCTCCTTTGCGGTAGTGCCGACAATAATGCGATGGGTGACAATACCTCGGATTTTCCTAGTCATCCTCAACTCACTATCGCTCACTATGCCGATGACGTGGCGGCTCTGTGTGTGGGTACTTGTGCTGTGACTGCTAGCCACCTTCAGGACTTCTGCAATCAAATTCAGTCTTGGTGCCGACGTTGGAGAGTGACTATGAACGCTCATAAGTCTCGAGTTGTGAAGTTCACTTACAAAAAGAACGTGACCCATCATCCCCTTTATCTCAATGGGACGGAGATACCCACAGCGACTTCCATAAGATACCTCGGCCTTATCTTGGACAGCCGGCTAACATGGGGTCCCCATCTCTGTAGTCTAGTGCAGAGGATTCGTCACCGTATCCGCGAAGTCCATCATCTTGTGTCTGGTTACTCGCCCTTACCTTTGCGGTACAAGCGCCTGGTTTATACTTCCTTAATTCGACCCATGTGGCAGTATAGCTGTGCCATTTGGGGTTCTGCAGCTCCATCGCAGATCCGGAGGATCCAGCGTACACAGAATCGTTTTCTACGCCTCATGGCCGGCGCTCCCTGGTATGTGCGCAACTCTACTCTGCATGCTGATATAAGTCTACCGGAGGTGATGTGTATCCTCCGCATCTGCTACAGGAGACTGCATCAATCCTGTCTGCGACATCGCAATCCGCTGCTGCGCCATATTTATCTTCCTCCTGAACCTCTACGACGAAGACTAAAGCGTCGCTGGCATTCTGATTTGCGACTGAACATTTAACTCTATACAAATGCTTTTTCTGTAACTGTTTTCCCTATTTCTGTGTAACATTATTGGGACTATCGCTGGATGGCACCCCAATAACAAGTATCATTGTTGTTCTGTATCTAGCTTAGCTCAACTATATTGTACATAATTGTACAGAAGAGTTTCCTTTAATAAAGAAAAAATTAACATGCATAAACCTTTACTAATGATTCTATCCTCAAAAATTTCCTCAATGTACTTTAGTGAGTATGCGCAGTGAGAATTCGGCTGAAAATATCCAGACCAACATTCAAAGTCCGCCAGCTGTTCGAAACATGGTGCCAGTATATTATTTCTGTATCGTTCTGCATTTATGATACACTCATTAAAAAATAAGTCCTGTTATTATGTATCCATTTATTCCACAGCATACCCCAATTTTTTGATCACGCAAGGAAGTTTAATGAGCAAACTTGGGTTTGTCTGTAACATGTGATGTGATGACACATGACTATGTAAATGGAACCATGCTTTGACACTAAACAGTATTAATCATGGATCGATTCTTCCATCGTTAATATTCCTCAAAATCCAGTTATAGAAATTTACTAGACTCTAGTGATCACATGGTAGTAATTCCTGGACAACAGTAACCTAGTACGGTTTAGTTTTTAAAAGTTTTGTTGCTTTCCATGCTGAAACTTTTGAAATGTCAGTTTCTTGTGCAAGGTACCTAAGAGATTTTTGAGGTGACCATTCTAGCTTTCTCCGATTTTGTCTAATTTCTGTTACGTAAGCACACGTCTTTCTACCTTTCTTTTTCCTATCACAAATTATTCCCTTTTCCTTGAATTTATTTACAGGCCAACAAACGGTCTCTCGGAATACACACACCAGGAAATGTATATAGCGTTCCACTCTTAGAAGACAGTATGGAGTTAAATGGGACATCTCTGTCTCTATCTAGCGCATACAAGTTGCCATTAGCCGCATCCTTTTCTACCCTTGCGCTGTTGCCAGATTACTAATAGCATGGTATAAATATTCATTTGTTATAAATTTCAGGTTTGAACACATTATCCTATGCAGAATTTTTTTCTCTATCAGGTTATATCCTTTTCAGAGTCATTATACATTTCTATAGGTCCAAAGTTCTTCAGAAAACGTTTTTTTCAATAGAAGTCCGATATTTGCTGTTTATATACTCATCACGCACTAACTAACAAACTAACTGTTAGAATGCATCTATATTTTTTTCATAGGTAGAGTAAACCATAGTGCTACTACCTGCCTACTTTGAATTCTCTGTGTTTACCCAGTTAAGCGTTATAATTTTTTAAATTAAATGTTTTCGGAAAATTTTATATCTGTGCACTGCAAAAGTTACGCAGTGTGAAACTTTTTTGTTATTGAGTTTACATCAGGGAACCAGCGAGAACAAATGTTGAGGAAGGTTGGAGAAAGTTTTTAAAATGAACCAAAAGGCAGTAACCTCTTTCTTTTATCCAGTAAGGCAAACAAAAGGTATTCATCTATTCAGCGTCAGGCCTGACACAGAAGATAGTATAAGGAACAGCACTAACATTAGTTGGAAAGAAGCCGTGTGTGTAACTGTGAGCTGTTATTGCGTTATTTGTTTAATATTTTTGTAAATATTTGTAGTTATGGAGGGGGAAGCTAGGAAGAGACGACATGTTGGTAAATTAAGAAGTAAGGAACGCCAAATAATTATGAATGTGTTAGATTATTTTTGAAGTAAAATGCGTGTAAGTAAGGCGGTAAAAGAAACAGCTAAGGCTATCGGGTGTTCAGAAGCAGTAGTGTGTATGATTAAAAAGGAACTAATGAAAGGACCTCTAAGAACGCCATCGAAAAAGAAAGCAAAAAGGGCGGGACTACACAAAACGCTAGGTTAACGCAATATGATTGAATAGTGCAAGGTGGAGTGCGGCGAATTGTTCATTCTTTACTGTTTGCAAATATTCCACCCACGCTGAATATAATTTTGTCACAGTTCAACAGTGATGAGACCCTACCAAATTTCTCAAGGGCCACTCTGATTTGGGGTTCGAATATGAAAGAAAGGGTAACAAGTGCATATTAATAGAAAGACACGATATCGATATCATCAGATGGCGACATAAATATCTAAAAAACATAAAAAGGTTTAGGGACCAGGGGAAATCAATTGTTTATACAGACGAGTCATTTGTAAATTTAGGTCATACAGTAACAAAGGCGTGCAGGGATACCAAAGTTAAAAGTGCCCGTCTCGTCAAGCAGCAATTGAAGGACTAAGTGCAGAACTCCGGCCACCTCGAGTCACTCGCGGAGAAAGATTCGCAACTAGTACATGTTGCAACACTGCGCTCCATTTAACGTGTACTGTCTTTTAAGGGTGGAACGCGCTTTAGTTTCAAACTGTCCTACAACTTCCCTGCAAGATGATGTAAGCACATCATACATAAACACTTTGTTGTACTGTATACTGCAGTCGATTCATTTTGAAAGTACTTCAAACAAAACTAAACACCTCTTAACACTTCTAATGTTAGTTATGTGTGAATTGGTTAAGAACAGCACTTTCCACATACCTAACAGAAGTAATACTGATGCACATGTGACGACTAGAATGGATGTAACATGTGTGTGCAGGGAGATGCAGTAAAGGTCACGTTGGCCGTGCACCTGCTGGCCAAGTTTAATAGTATACGTATTATACCTTAGCTGTTTATTATAAAAATGGATATCTTGTTTGGTCTCTGCCATTCAGTAAACAAGTTTCGTAAGCGTAGGTTGTGTATCACTACTATAGCTAGATTTATTAATACTGTTCTCGCACACTTGTGTTACATGATGAACAATGCATGCTGTTCCTTTGACGAAAGTTTATTAAGAACATGCACATTACGTCAGGAGTGCGATGTTGGCTATGAAGGCCTTTCAAAACATTGTGACAGATACAACATATTTTCATGTAGGCAAGGGCATGAACAATTGCAGAGTACTTCTGGCACCAAGACTGCAAAAACAGAAAAGCCAATCCATTTTAATAGCTGATGGAGGATATCCTGGAGTTTACCCTGTGGTTTAGTTGAATAGGTTAGATATGTAGGTATGTTTAATGTTGGCAACAAAGACTCAGGTGATTGTGGGAGTAATGTTGGCAGCAAGTACTGTCTACCGTCGACTGGTGCATGTGCCGTAAATACATTTGGACTTAGATTTTATTTGTTTTACTTTAAGTGAATTTATGTGTTTCTGATTGTTTAGACCATATTTAAAATTACTTTTTTATGTTTGGATGATATTTGCGACTTCCTATGGGATTTAATATGCAACTGATGCCAGGAGTTGGAAAAAAGGTTTGTGGGACATAAAGTAAAGAAGGGCCATAGTTTTAGTTAATCAGTGCTGTATTCTGGTGCTTTCAAAATAAAATTGATATTTCTACAGCACATCTCAAATATTCTTGGAAACATACCTTTTAAGACCAAGATTTGTATCTTTACCAATTTGTTTGCAATTATTTGTTTTGAAATAAGGCAATATAAGCAGCATATTTCTTTTGTGCCCCAATTTGATCTTCAGCATAATTTTTGACTAATCAATAACCTTTGATTTATTTACTTAATTTTGCAGTTAAAGAGATCTGTCGGGCATTGTTTCCTTATGAAGCTGCAAATGAAGATGAGCTGACATTGAAAGAAGGGGATCTCATTACCATTATTACAAAGGAGGTTGCAGACAAGGGATGGTGGAGAGGAGAGCTGAGGGGTAAAATTGGTGTGTTTCCTGACAATTTTGTGGAGATCCTGCCAATAGAAGAGGTGAGATTTAATAAATATAGTTATAAACTGCAAATGCTATATAACCTATAGACAGACACAGACAATCTAAGGGCTAATTTGCTTAACCTCTTAAGCAATGGCCATTTAAAACGTCTGCGAGCCGAGAACTGCTACCCAATATCCAGCAGGGCATTTAAAGTGCTTCGTATATACACAGCTGTATTTTGTGTAGATATTAAGTTATTTTAATGAAACAAAAACTGGTATAAAACTTGTTATATGCAGTATACATGTACATCATCAGCAAAGTTGAGTTGATTTACAAAACGTTGAAATGGCACTGTTTTGCTTCACTGTGATGAAAAGTTAACTTTGCTCTGTCGAACGCATCTAATATAAGTTCTCTGAATGAAACAGTAGTCGACCCATTGTATGTGTGTCTAATGCATCAGCGAAACAGAGCATAGTGTATGCATGGTCTATGAGTCATCCGAATACAGCAACATTGCAACTTTTCCTTACGTGTGTTTCGTAACTTAGTAGACTCCGTTTCTTTTTTTGTTGAAATACATACATATACTTTCCTGCTTGTAGCTGAAGGGAGAAGTGGTATAAAAAGGTATTTCTGCACCAACTGGATATAACCATATACAATTGTTTGGTAATTTGGAGAGCTCTAAACCCACACAGAACAATGACCTACCTGGACTTCCGACTATCTATAGCTCGCAGCCTAATTGAACAATACCACGTTGTGGGTAGAAAATCCAGAAACCCTCCACCCCTCAGACTTCAAGGAAAACATTATCCTAAAAGGATACCACCAACAGCAAAGAAGTCCCGCCCATCTCGAAAGTGGTTCATGTGCCGCAAGAACGGAATTTGCGAATGTGGAGATGTACCATTGTGTGTTTATACCTGTTTTGAGGCATATCACTGCACAAGGAACATATAAAGGTAAGCCAGTAAAGTATATAGGCTTTACTTAAATGTTTCATAAAGGGAAAATAAAATAATTAGAGTTAGATAAGGAATAAATAAGGGTTAAATGCACAAATGCACAGGACGTTTATACACGCCCATATCGCTCATCCGTCATTTTAAATGGGCGTGATTTCACGTCCATATCGCTGAAGAGGTTAATACAAAAATTACCATTTCAGGTAAAAACAGACTTGAACTTCTTTCAGCATCTAAGATTTCCATTATCAGAGTAAAATGGGTTAATATAACTCATTAAACTCTGTGAAACATTAGCCTGTTTTAAACAAGCAAGTGTAGCAAAAGTGTTCTTAGTTGACTCTTTCATGGTTCACAGCATGACATTTTTCATTTATCAATTTTATGAGATGTATTTTTCAATGTTTTCTGGGGTTATTGGAAGACGTGTGTCACTGAGAATGTTCTTATACACAGAGAAAGATCTTTCCATGTCACATGTTGTAATTGAGGCAAATTTTAGGAAAGGAATTTTTCCTGGAGAAATGTTGTCGGGTGGATCGACATTATCTCCATTTATAATTTGGCGTACACTATGAGTTGTTGAACAGCCAGGATTTCTCTTTAACACATTTTGCAGTTTACGTAATGCACTTGCATCAGTTTATCCATGAACAGCACTTAGTTTTCCAATAGCATTTTCTATGACAACAATAAAATCTTGCATAGGTAGTCCTGACATTTCTACACGTTTAATGATTTCTGGAAGCCGGCTGAAGTTGCTCCTGATGTAGGCAGTTGCTAAAGACAGCCTGAGATTCACAAATAGGTACAGCACTTTCAGGATCAAAAGAATCTATAACAGTCTTTATATTATCTAGATGTTCACTATAGAAATTAACTGTTTTATCCATCTTCCCCACCTCGTTAATGGATGCAGTAGTATCTTTGATAATTGTGGAGATTTTAGAAAAACTTTTTTTGTTACTGAAATTATTGTATTCACTTGCGGAAACCCAGCTCCAATATTTTGTTGCAGCACCTGAATACATCACTAGTACCTTCTCATCTTGCACATCAGTTGGCCAGAGAACTTCTAATCCACCATTGACAAATCTCGCAATATATGAGTGATTTGTGAAGTCCAGCCCTTTACAGTAGATCAAACATGGTTTCAAGGTGTTGTTAGGTACATATACAAATAGGGAAGTGCTAAAATATATAATTTTATGTTATATCACTAAAAATATGTAATATACTTACAAATATGTAAAAATATGTAAAATGAAATTCACTTATATTAGTCATAATGTAATGCTTTGTAAACATATCACTTTTCGCAGCATCTAAATAGCAAGGAAAAAATATGTTATTACATAGAAATCCCAGCACTAGTAATGTTAATGTTACTTGAAGTTGAAGCCTGAGATTCAACTGCAATACATCACTGTCATTACATTCAGTGACTTTTCACTTTCTTGTCAGAAATTTATCCTTGCTGATGAAGAACAGAGCAGTGTGTTGCAAGAACCAATACTGCAAGCTGCAATCATAATTGCTGGCACAGAATTGCTGGAATTGTAACCCTGAATGCCAACCCAACTAATTGAAAATTGTTTAGCTTACTGTGATGGTTTTTTTACTAAGGGCATGGCGGTGATGGAACTCTTATCTTCAGGATGTTAGTGGGTTAGCAGATAGAAGATTGTGATGATTGATGTATTGTCAATAAATATTCAGATTTCCGCTGAAATTATCTTTATTATAATGAAGTAGCATATTATAATAAATAACTTCACTTCACACAAATATAACTGTAATAAGTTTCCGAAGCCATTTGGTTTAATATCTTCGTGATTCTTGGATGTGCTAAATTCAATATTTCTCTTAAATATTATATGACGTTTTAGATACGATCACATGTGACAAATAATATTGTGTGATGCTTCATTGAATACCTCTTGGCAATGCAATCCGCTATTGCTGATATGTTGTTATATTTTATCACTCAAATACACATCTGTCTTATGCGACATTTCAATCAGTAGTGCCTATAGGGTCTCTTATTTATTGGTCTTATATACATGGCTAACAAATGCTGCTTCTCGGATATCTGCCACTATCAATTGTAAGAGATTATGATCGATGTTGGCCATGTTTTCGTCCTTCGAATAGTTTCAGGATCGAGGTTACAAAATATGACCTTGATATACAGGAAATTTACATACAAAGGTTGGAACTTTAATAGTGGCATCACTGCTGCAGAGACGCTATGCAATGGAACATAATATTGTTGCTGATAGCACACGTTAGTTACATACCTACCTTACCTCTGAGCAAATAGTCCCCCTTCCCATATTATGTGCATGTGCAATGGTGAGAGAAACAGAGTCTTGTATAAGCTAGTGGTCTAATGTAATGCCCCAATATTTTCGAAGTAGGAGCAACAGAATTGAATGAAGATTGAATGTGCCAAAGGTCGTACAGAATGACAGTGTCATCAAGGTCTTCAGGAGACTTGCAGAGAATCTGCATTGCCTTACAGAACAGTGGCATGATGGGTAAATGCCTTCAACAAAGGATGCCGAGATGTGACAGACAATGTGGCCAGGTCATCCTAGAGTCAATGAAGATGTGCATGCTTCTGCAGTGTTACTGGATGCTGACTGACGCCATATTATTATGAGCTGGCCCAAGATACCAGATTAGCGCATACAGCTGTGCTTCACATTCTGAAGGAATGTCTGGGCATGGGAAAAATTGCATCACTATGGGTTTTGAATAATTTGACGGAAATGCAGAAATGGTTATGATACAACATTGCTTAGCCACGGCGGCGGCGCCATGGCCGAGCAGTTAGCGTGCTCGCCTACCACCTAGGCGGCCCGGGTTCGATCCCAGGGACCCGCATGTGGTATCCATGGTGGACGAAGCGGCGTCAGGGCGGGTTTTCTCCGGGTGCTCCGGTTTCCCCCGCCATCTCATTCCACTGGTGCTCCATCTTCATTTCATGTATCAGTGTCACCGCCTGCGGTGCTGTAGTAGTAAAAGCGGGCGTTAAACACTAATAAAACAAAAACAAAAAATTGCTTAGCCACATACAGTGCAAGCTGTAGCTAATTTGTTCAGTCAATGGGGCTGACTTTGACTTGATTCCAAAGATGAAGGAACCACTTCGTGACATTTGCTTCAGAACTGTTTCAGAGATTCGTCAGGCAGTAGACCGCTCCATTCAAACTATCACTGGCACTGCTACAACTTCCAGGTTGCTGGCAACAGATTACGTACAACACTGGTGATTATTTGGAAGGACAGTAAAGCTTGGTAACATATATCTCTTTTGTATCAGTTGTAAATAAATAGTTGCCACTATTTAAGTACCAACCCTCATATACAACTTGACATATAAAATGTTAACATGAATTTTCTCATTAGTTCATTCTGACATATAATTCCTGCCAAATTGCGATATAATATTTTTGCTTACTCATAGCTTGCACTTGTACCATGTACACTCTGCATCTTGTATTTTCAAAGAGCAGTAATAGTAAATATGTACAGTAAAAAGAAAAAATACTTCCCTGACAGGGAAGGAATTCTTCTGAGGTAAGCTGAGAAAATCCTTTCCCCCTCCCCCATTAATTCGAACCTTGGTCCTGCCCATATGAAACCTCAGGTTTATTGTGCAGTTTTCTCCCTTAATCTCTACCCGCTCACACTTCAGTGAGTTTGAGTCCATGACTAGATACAGCATCATTTGGGTCTAAAATCCCAAATTGATTCTAACGTTAATTTCCAGTGTTTCTCATGTAATATTAAGTGCAAGGCCATCTTATCCCCTACACATTTCTCTCTTGTTTGATCTTTCATGAGCCCCATATCTGCAGGTGTTTATGACCCAGGCAAGATAGAAACCTATAAACTTAATACCAAATAACACTGCAGTAAACAGCCATGGGCCTGCTCTGTTGAGCATGTTAGTTTACTTTGAAATTTTGAAAGAACTTGGCAAGTTTCTAATTTGCATAGTTTTGTGAAAGATTATTTTAACTTTAGAGAAAATTAATTGAAAAGTGAATATGACTGGAAATTTCATATTATAATTTTTATCATTAGTAGATCTGTGGATATGTGTAGCTTCTTTCCATTAATTGTTTGCAGCAGCCCTCAGTTAGAGATGTTTCTTCTTCTAATGTATTCCTGACTGTAGAAGGCATTCATAGTTGACCCTTGGCTTTGGACCCCTGCTTTCCACATCTCATCATAATCTGCTGTCTCACATCATGATTATAATTGTACATTTAATGATTTATCATTGTACCTCAATTGTAGGGTAGCATGTCTGCCTTATATTCAAAAAATTCTGAGTTAAAATCCTGGGTATTACCTTTATGAGGATTTTTGTAGGTCTTTCCCCTTTCTGAAAAAAACAAAAGTCACATACCTCCTAAGATCTAAGTCTCTTGGGCTCATTTAAGCATTATTTTACCCCTTTTATTCATTCTTAATTCAATATTATCTGCCTTGTGAAGGAGGTTAAACTTTTAACATTATCAAAAAATTGCATTTTGTTCCCCGGTAATAAAAAGGTATAAATATTTAAAAATGTGACTAATGTGATTAATTATTCTAACTTGATCAACAGCTGAATGATGGAGAGGACCCTCTACGAAACTAGTCTTGTGATTAATATTATTACAAGTAAAGAGTCTCGCGCAATCCAGACTCCTAAGGAGCATACAAGCAACTTATTGATGACTTTTAGGCACTGTTTTCATGCTTTTCACATCCAGCATATATAATGTAATTTGTCTGTGTTTAGTTTAGGTAACTTGAGACTCCCAGACACCCGTTCAGCTTCGCCACTGTTAACATAATTATCAGAGTACACAACATATTATGACATTATGACTAGAGGGCAGATTTCTGCATATTTGCATGTTTTATTCCTTCGAATATAAACATATGCATGGAAGAGGAAAATACGTTTCATGTCATTTGGAATCAATTGACAAAGTTTTGTAGCGCATAGAAATGCATATTCACAGGATTGGCACATATTTCACTAATATGTGCATATGGGTGCATATATTACACGTTTTTCTCCATTTAATGTTGAAATGTTCATTTTTGACCCCATAAAACTACAAGTTTCTGCTTTATTGTCATGTTTTTGCCAATGGAGGTAATCTTGTTTTCATAGAAAAGCATCATCCCTATGTATGTAAAATATTCACCGTTTTGCACAACAGTGACAATGCTGAGCAGGGGCCTGTAGTTTTAAATCTCAACAGGTCAATAAAGCAATCTGAATGAAACCATTTCCTAAGAGGAATATTTCAGAAGAGAGGAATGTGCTTGCCAACGATGGACAGTTGGTGGTAATTTGCTTGTTTTCATTTTCAACTGGCGATATTCTCTAAAGTTTGAACATCAACTTTATTGTACATTAATGTTAACAAAACAAAGCAATAATCAAAGTTTAAATCCTTAGCTGTTTCTCAAATACCATTTTGTGTGAGAGGTAGAACTGGAACTTAAAAATGCAATGCCACAACTGGGATTTGAACCACAGACCTTCCGCTTACCGGGCGGACGCTCTAACCACTGAGCTATTGTGACAAACTGGCAGAATTTTTAAGTTCCTCTCAAACTTTGCCCACACACGGCTTCTGTTTAAAAACACCAACAGTAAGTTTGTTGGCATAAATAAATTATAATTACCATTTTGTGTGTTACTGGGCCAAGACAAGTGTATTTCAATGCCGAAGGAAAAATCAGTAAAGTATCTGCTTCAGCAATGGATTGGTGGGAATCATACATTAACAACAAATGGAAAAAAATTGTTCTGTGGCAAATCTGGGACAAACATGTGAGTATTTTAAATAACTTATTATGGTTTAATGCAGTATTGTATTATTGTGACCACCTAGAAGACGTGAAAAGGTGCTGGAAACTTTGGATGTGAATGAAGCAGCAAGTATTGCAATTGCAGTGAATGCATGCAACAAGAAAAGCTTACAGGCTAAATTAGCTTTTATTAAAACCTATTTTAGTAAACTATCAGCCGCAATCACAGATCTGGAAGAAAGAGGAGTGTGACTATCTTCTGCCTTGTATGAAGCTGTCATTGCCCATGAAGTGCCCGGAGAAACTGGAAAAAGAGACCTCTTTGCAATACTCCTGTGACCTCATGTGAATCAGAGAGATGATTCTCTTCATTCAGACACATCTGAAGTGGCAGAAGCAAGAGCTTTCAACCAGAAAAATTTGAAGAGTATTTGGTTATTTACTGTAACAAGAATTATATACAATCAATCATTAAATGATTGTTGACTTATATTTAATATTAATTAGTTAATTACACACAAGATTAATGAGAATGACAGGATCAAAAAAGTGAAAATATTACAATTTTTGCGTCATAAAAAATAAAATTATGTGAGAAAATAGTGTATTTTATTATTAGAAGAGAATACATTTTTGTACATATTTTTTAATTTTAAGAGCATATTTTCAACGTTTTTGCTGCATAGTTGCATGCATATATTTATGGTTTTTAGTGCATATAAATCTGCCCTCTAATTATGACACAGGCAATGTTGTTACAATATACAAAATAATATCATGTATAACATTACTATTACTATTACTATAAACATAAACATTAAAACCATTATGTTAAATTACTCATAAAACTGTTGTTATAGGCCATATTTCTGTAAAGAATGAATTTTCTTCAGAGGTTTCTCTTTTGCTTCAAGTAATTGAAAAACTTAAGGCAACTGAATTTGAAATTTACTTTGGTAAGCAACAACGCTTTTAGTATTACAACTTTCAATTGTGATTTTTCTGATTCCATATTTTTTACTTTCTCTACTGGTAAGATGGGGAAGTATTCTATTCCAACAAAAATAGGATGTCGAGATTTCACCGGAAATATATGTTTTGAGATTCCCTGAAACCAAAAAAAGCCTTTTTAGAAAAAGGTCCGTGTGTGTGTCTGTTTGTCTGTGGACAGCATAACTCAAAAACGAAAAGTCGGTTAAAAACCAAAGTTGGTATTTACGTTTAATGTCTTTTAAGGATGCGACACGAAGATTTTGAAGAAAATAGCCCTACCCTAAACTACCCTTTACATGGAAGATTTTTCGAAAATTTTGATTTTCTTGAAAATGGCTCTAACGATTTTGGTTAAAATGTCATATATTTGAGATATTTTTGTGGCAAATGAAATGCATATCTTGAATTTTCTGGCTATAGCCCCTGTAGTCGTATTTACTCCGCACGACTTTTGCATAACTGGTAAACCGTTAGAGATAGACCAAATCATACTATACAAAAAATGTACATCTTGCTAAAATACACAATTTATGTCTCAATAAATTTTCTTGTACGGTTAACCATCTCGGAGATATTCCTTGGTGTGTGTGTGTGAGTTTCAGAAAACTTGAAACTTTCATGAAATGGAATGTTGTTCTTTTTGTTTTTGTATGTTAAGCGTGCAAAGAGAACAGGATCTCAAAGCTTTAAAAGATTTGACTCTCGCTCAACGCCTATGGTATTCTAATATTCCCCTTGCACCTACAAGGAAATAAGCAATAAGATAATATGTACAAATGTTTATCTTAACACGAAGAAGATATAGGAATAAGAGTTTGTAAGAATGGTTAATACAAAAGTAGAGTAAATCATGTGAGTGCAATACATCAGATTTTTCTTTATAAATTGCAAGTCCTATGCCATAGGCTAAGAAACTTAGTTTTCTAGCAGTGCAGCTGTGAACATGCTTTCGTTTTGGCTCTTGAATCTCTCACAGAACTGCCAAAACAATACCATGACACTCTGACTGTCTTTGAGAGAATGGAATCAAATTGTCAAAGTGAAGCACAGGAAACAAAACAATGCCGGAGTGTGGCCATCAGATTATTTGTTTTTTGTAATGATTTTGTCCATCGATAACATAACTTTTGTTCTTAGCAATTATAAACATAAGGATTTAAATATTGCATAGCATAACATAGAGAATAAAAAAGAAATGCTATTTTCTAACAAAACGGAACAAACAGGTATCCTGACAAAACATATCGGGACACCGGGACTTCAGGTTGAAAAATGGTACTGTTCCCTTCAAAATGTCTGGTCACTTTATCTACATCATTAATGATTCATAATGTGCACAGATTTATTATAAACATGGATGCCACACAGCAGAAGTGCATATGTAACCTTTAGGATTTGCACATATGAATATGAAAGTATGAAGTACTTTTATATGAGTGTGTTAACTTATGTAAACTGTTGTGGTGTTTGCAGACTCTCCCAAAGAAGCCAGAGCGGCCCCCTGCTAAGTCTCAGCTGCTGACTACCAACAGAGCAAGGGACAGCATCACAAAACCATCCAGTGGATCCTCCACTGGAACCAATGCAGTTAAACCTGAAGGAGGACATCATCACAAATTGCCAGATGCCTCAATCAGGTCAGGTAAAGTAATATTCTTTACTCTTTTACCAGGACACAATCTATATTCATTGTGTCTCGCACCCTGGAAATCACCTTGAATTTGAAATTGCACCTTGAAAACCTGGAATTCACTTTGATTTTCAAAAACTTTGCTTGAATTTTTCCTAAAACACTTTTATGTTACATTCTGAGGTCACACTCATGTGCATTTTGTGGTACTTTCAAGCTTACCTCATTCCAGCCCGACATGTTTACCCAAGTTTCATCTAACCACGCTATTTCCTTCAAGTTCTTGTTTTACTTGAACAAATACAAAATCAGGCTCTTCGCTTAATCACTGTAGCAGTTAAATCCACACCTATTGATGCCATGCTTGCCTTAACATGGACCCCATCAATAACAACAAAAATAGAAGCTCCAACACGAGAAAATGTTACGACTGCCAAACTCTAAATGGACAGAAGAGAACCTCCCCCCTTCAATCCTTAAAACTCATAGTAGTTTCCTAGAAAAGGTAACACAGATTAAATCCAAATTGAACATTCCTAACACCAGAGAAAATCTACTTATAAGAGAAAATCCATTGGAATTATTGCAACCTACCTTCAATTTGGAATTAATAGAGGAAATAAGTAAATCAGACACACCAAAAGAAATACAAAAACTTCTAGCTCTGGAAACAATCAATACTAGGTATCCCACAGAAGAATGGCTGCACATATATACTGATGGATCCTCCAAGGAAAACCTTACTGGAGCTGGAGTTACGTGTTCACATTTTTCCTTTTATCATTCTGTTGGCAGAGACACAACAAATTATGATGGAGAAATAGAGGCTATACACATTGCTCTCCGACAATTATTAAATCTTCCCTTAAATAAATTTAACAAGTCAGTAATTCTTTCGGATTCTAAAGCTGCAATTCAGGGAATATGTTCAAATACTACAAAGAAGTCAACAAAAATTAGAGAATGCTACAAAATGTTAACACAACTCCAAAAAGTTAATAAGACTGTTCATCTCCAATGGATTCCAGCACACTGTGGAGTCATAGGGAACGAAGCTGCAGACTCACTTGCAAAGAAAGGCACAACAATAAAACAAAAGTCTAAATTCAGTTTCTCATATTCCTCAATAAAATGCTTGATCATTAAACAATTTTCTCATTCATACCTACAAGAAATAGAAACAAATGCCAAAGATAAAAAATGGATTACACTACTTTCCAACCCAGATATAATCCCCCAGAGACCAAGGAAAACAGCGGTTGCAGCCTTCCGACTATTGACAAATCACGACTGCTTAGCAAGTCATCTCTACAGAATAGGTATCTCAGCCTCACCAATATGTGTCCTGTGTAACGATCCAGCAGAAATGAACGAAGACCACTTGAAGACCTGTGAAGCATTAAGATCAGAAGAAACTACAGTTCAAAAGTATTGGAAAGCACGAATGCTAATGGCTTCATTGCCAGATGCAAGGCACTAGAAAACAACAACAACAACAACAACAACAACAACATTTCTCTTAAAAACTAAGCCCTTAGCGCTGCAATATCTATCATTGTTATATCAAGTTTTTTTATTATTATTAAACTTAAGTCCCAGATCATGGAAGATTTTGTTTCAAGAGCTAACGCTTCCCTCAAAAAGCTCTGCTGCTTTAATAGAAGAAAGAAGCTTAGTGTGGGAGGATGCTCCTTTCGTGTATAATAACTATAGATGTGCCTGCCTTCTTATGGCATCTGATTGAAAACTGTCCAGTTGTGTAACTGGAGATGCTCTTGGTCTTTCTTTCCCAGGAGTTGCAATTTGCTTGGACCTCGCTATGCTGCCTTTCTTTAGACATTTTAGAAACAGTTACCTCACTTATTTTAAGAGCATGTGCAGTTTGCTTCCTCATTTGGTTCAAAGGAATAATAGGCTCATTGTGAAGGAGCATATTCTCCTCTTCCTGTTCAAAGAATTCTGTAAGGGATTAGACAAATTCTCTAGCTTTACTGTGCAATGTAACAGCCCGACCGGAAGTTGATCTTTCTCTTGGGCAATGAATCTTAAGTCTAAATCTACCTCTACTAACTCTTGCTTTCATAACTACGTTACTTTAATATGAGTTTTAGCAAAGTAGGCTAACAACATGCAATGCAACTGAATGCTCAAGCAAGGTAAGTTTCTCATAAACAACTAGTGATAACTGACCTAATCACAGAATTATCAGTGTAACCAATGTGACAACCTTTGTTTACATTTCCATAGTAATGGCCGTGCCATCTTACCCTTTACAGGGTGCTTGACATTTGTGTCTTCTTTTAAAAATCAGGCTGTCACTTATATGTTTTGTTCCTGGCAAGAATGCAGTGAATCAGTACGTCATTAAACAATTCCAGCTACACAGGGATGGACTCATGCCTCTGGTTGCACTTATGATACTAGTGCCAACCTTGGAATGTATATTCATGCTAGATTAAAGCAAAAAATCACTCAAAATAGCAGAACTTAAATGTTATTTTCAGTTCATATAGTTTACTTAGCTTAGAAAACCTAACCGGTGCTTACAACTACTCCGTCTTTTTCCCCGCTAATCATTTTCTACCTTTTCTATATGTTTCAAAAATCCTGCTAATTTGTGTTGATCATAAGTGATATATATATATATCCTTGAGCATTATATTGTGCAATTTTTGTAAGGATAAGTCACCTTCTCGTATTGCATTTCTTTAAGTATTCATTTTACCTTGACCCAAGCTACTTCTATGGGATTGAGATCAGACGTGTATGGGGCAAGTAACCAGCAGTGTGGTCCAGTGAAACCAAAACTGCATCTGCTTTAGAAACCTCTTTAGGTTTGCTTGTTTCAATCATCCTGTAAATACTTGTTTTACACATAGAATTGTCACTCTGAATCCCTTTGTCCTGCCACCACAATATCAAAGCAGATTTCACAGCACTCTAGGCAGGAGTTTACCTACTTCTACACTCCTTTTTTCTTTACTTCCAGCATAACGCTAATGACTCATACAATTTTATAACTGAAATTAAGATAAATTAGCAGCAAGTAAACATAGCGTGAATAACATTAGAAGCTAGTAATGTAAGCAACAGCAGGATTTGGGCAGAAGTTTAAAAACTCTGGTTACACTTAGTGGAAAGTTTCTCCCTTCACTGTCATTCCTCTAAAGCCATGAACTGGTGGACAGACAGTAGTAAACTTGGTAGTTCTGCTAGTAACACCTTACATCAGCATCACTTCATTTGTGCGTATGTATTTAAGCTAGAATTATTTATATTTAGTGTTCTGTGCGGTTCTCTTCCTTGTGTCATGTGGAAGATCAAGAACTATAAGTGCCACTATTCAGTTGCTTGGGAAGATTCTGTCATACTCTGACCTTGCACCATGGATTCAATCCCTAACGGCGAATCCCAACCATTTCAATGTACTTGATGCAGATTTGGTTGATGTGCAAGGATGGGTGCAAGCCTTTAGTCAAGTTGATAGACTGGATGTTCTTTGAACAAGAATTCTAAACTCTCACTCTCGTGTGACTGACTACAAATATCTCAAGAAGGTAATAAAAATCTAACCAACCTTGTCACATGGCACTGTTAACATTGAGCATGGATTTTCTATAAATGGCAATATTATTGCAGAAAATGTGAAACTTCACTTGTTGTTCAGCGCACCATTCATGATTTTATTTGTTACACTGCTAAAAGAGATGCAGGAAAAGTAGAAACAACAAAATAATGCTGCATTTTGCTAGAAATGCACATTGCAGTTAAAAGGAATTGCCGAAAAGGGCACATGAGTTACAAAAAGCAGCAAACCAAATAAAAAGTGCTAAAAAGGCTTCTGAGGAGCAAGTTATAAACCTTCTAAAAGCAAAAGCAAACATTTTGGAATAAGCACAACTGCAAGCTAGTGAAATAGATTCACAAATTGAAACTGCAAGAATGAGCCAAAGCATAATATGATAGCTTTGTAATCACACTGCCAGATGTTGTTATGTTGACAATACAGAGAGGCCTGTTTGGGCCATCCATCATTAGGTTCAGAGTTGAAGATGTAAGCCAAAGTTACTGAAATTGAAGAAATGTGTGCTTGATTCTAATTAATATTTCTTTTTTAAGAAAAAACTGCTTTGCAATACATGATTTGTAACACTGGAGTACTAACCAACCACAGGTTTGTAGCAAAGGAGTATGACTTTCCTTATTTTTGAATGAAATGTGGACACGCATCAAAATTTGAGTTGCTGATCTAGTACAGGCTAATGTATCACAATTGATTGTCTTTCCAGTTTCTAATTTTAATATCAATATTGCATTTACTTTGTTGTAATAATTCATACATTGTTACATATATTGTAATATTAGTTCAAATAATATTTCAGTATTTTCTATAAAAACAAGGTACTCAATAAGATGTAAGCCAAATGTTACTGAAATTAAATGAGTGCTTGGTTGTCAATATTTCTTTCTTAAGAAAAAACTACTTTGTGATACATTATAGGTAATAATACACTTTAATACTAATCAACGACAGGTTTGTAGCAAAAGAGTGTCATTTTCCTTATATTTGTATGGACAGTGATACAATGAAGCACAAGACTAATTTTGAGTCAAACTAATACACATTCTAGGTAAATTCTGTAATAAATGGAGCAAAGAATATTAGTTAAATTCAAAATTATATTAACATTATCTGTTTCTTTTCAAGCACCCCTGCTTTTACCAGAATCGAATGGCAGATTGAGGAACAGAAGTTCTATTTGTATTTTTATACAAGTCTGAGAGAAGGGAAAAGTTGTGTAGGTCACATCTTGTAGATGCATAAGAATTCCTTAGAAAGAATATTGTTCATAATAAGGGTTACGTTCTATGTTTTTCTCTGATAAAACCTTTTTAATAATTGGCGTAATCCTTAGATTTGCAGTATTTCCCAAAACTATTGATTTCTCATAATAGAAAAGTGGGACTTCAAATTCAGAGGGAGCCTGAATTGTGCACCCTCTTTTATCATTTAATTACATATATAAATGGGGGTGTGGTAAACAATGAAGTCATTAAAGAGAATATATCCTGAAGTTTCTTTCTAAATTTTAACTCCATGAGACATATACCATGTCTCTTAGGCTATTTTCATTTACCATGTTTAGCTCTTTCCCAGTATTGTTTAGAAGTTTGCGTCTCTGCTTGAAAAGGAGTTTTTTCATCTTGAAAAATCCTGGAAATCACCTTGATTTTGGTTTTCAAATTTTGCTAGATACCATGTATATTTCTGTTTGAATACAACACTGTTATGCCCACTTTCTTTGTGTGAGAGTATCATGTCTCATAAATAAGAGGTCCTGGGTCCAAAACTTGATTAGGGTGAGCTATTTGGCTAAGATTTTTACAAGGCTTTTTCATACTCACAAAACACAAATGTCTGGTAACCCTTAAGGTCTATGGATCCTGGGTTCATTTGAGCATAATTCATGTATATATTTATTTACTGGGTGTTGCAATGGAACAATGCTCCAATTACAACAGCTACATACAATATGCATTAAATAAGCACATTTAAATATAAGATAATACTAAATAATCCATAACACATCTCCCCTTATTGCCGGTTGCTGCATCCTCCAGCCACAGCCAAGGTCATGGAGGAGTGCAGGGTGGGGGCAAGTGTCAGTGCGCCAACTCTCTCCGACCATAAGGCAACTACTCGACCTTTTGCGGATGCTACTCAAGTGTTGGACAAGTCTATTTCATCTCACCAAATTAAAGAAAAGAACAGTCTTTCAATGGGTACCAGCACATTGTGGACTGTCCAGCAATGACAGCGCCGATTATCGAGCCAAAAAGGGATGCAGTAATATATAAAATCCTATTACACAACTATCATTCCACACAATAAATAGAATTATAAACCTACAATTCCAAGAAATGATTACACAATATCACTAAAATTTCAAAAGATAAAATATGGGAATGTATTACAAATCAAAACATCCCTGGATACCCAAGAAAAAGTGCAGTTCAGTCTTAATATTATTCATAGACCATAATTGTCTAGCAAAGCATAGGGTTGGGATTTATTCTTCACCACTTTCTCCTTATGTGATCTTCAAGAGGAAATGGATCAATAGTGTTCAGCTATCACCAATGTGACATAAAATAAACCCCTAGTGCAACAGCCCTTCGCGGGCCAAGGCTTACCGCCTGGCTGCTGTGTCCCCCCCTCTGCCCACTATAGGCATCATGAGTGGTGCAGAACTGGAGAGTGGGACATGGTCAATGCCCTGAGCCCTCCTGGCTGGTTATGCAGCCTTCACCACCTGGTGTCGCTACTTCTTTATTCAAATAGCTCCTTAATTGGCCCCTTTGGGACCTAATGAGGCAGAGTGCACCCCGTCCCAGATCTCCCAACAGGGGAAAAAACTCATACTGTGACATCCTTGAGTGAAAAATACTGGAGAGCAACAGGATTAACAACTTCATTATCAGAATCCAGCATTAGCCTATAACAACCTTTCTATTAGGATAGCTACTCAATTGGCACTGTAGGACTGAGTGCACCTCAGACCAGATTCTCCAGAAGGGAAAATCCCCATACCAGTATCAGAGATTGAAATATGATTAAAAAAGGAGACAAAAAAGATAAGACTAAAAACAAATTCATTCAGCAATTTAATTTCACACATTTCATCATTCAGCATCCAAATGATCCCAAGGTTGCAGGTTCAAACCTGGCCCAGACTGATGGTTTTGAAGTGTACTTACTCATGTGAGTAAATTTACTGATGTGTAAAAGGACTGATATGATTCTGGCAATTAACAGTTTGAAAGAAAAAAAAAAAGGACCATTGCAGTGTTGTCTTTTTGTATGGTGTGCAATGTGTATTACAAGATGTTAGCATTCAAAAGTTAAAATTGCTGTTTACCAAAATACAGTCTGTTAAAGAGACTGATTTCATCAACATTTACGGTTTCTCATTATGAAAAACTAAGACTAAGAACTGAAGAAAAGAATTGGAAAGCTCTTGTTATTTGCCTGAATATTTGATTGTCTTACAAGTTCCTCTGCTTAGAACTGGAACCTTGCCTTCTCCCATTTGCCACTTACACAATGTGGGAGCAGAAATGAATAAAGACCATCTAAACATCTGTAGTGTATTATCTGAAGAACCTACAGAAGTGTAGAAATATTTGAAGGTACCAATGCTAGTGGCTTTGTCGCCAAATGCATTGCATTAATCAACAACAACTGAATTCCTGTTACACAGTTCTAGGGATTGTAGAGGGAACTTAGTAGATCAAATTTTCATAAAGAACTCATGCCCAGAAACATGTTGTTGTTAGCTAATGCTGGATTTCTGACAATGAAGTCATTAATCCTCTTGCTCTCCAATATTTTTCACTGATGGATGGGGCATTAGAAGTGCCCGGGAATATTTGAAGGTGGTCTCGATCCATTTCCTCTTGCAGATCACATAGAGGACAGAGTGGTGAAGAATATATCCCAATTCTGTTTAAATGTTTTGCCAGACAATCATGTCCTGTAATCAACCTGAAGGTTGCAACTGCTGTTTTTCGAGGATACTCAGGAATTACTGTTTGAATGTTTGGTAGTTCCCATCTTTTATTCTTTGATTTTTCATAGTAATATTTTTCAATAATTTTTTTGAATTCAGAGTTGACTAATCTTTTAGCTGCATAAAATGGTAGATTAACTATTGATTTCTGCACATTGCCGGTACCCTTTTTTTGCAAGAAAATCAGCTTTCTCATTACCACTCAGTCCACAGTGAGCTGGTATCCATTGGAAGACTAGGTGTTTTTGAAGTGCTGTTAGATGAGTAAGGATTTTCCAACATTCTATAATTGTTTGGTTTTTTGGTGACAACTTGGAAGTAATTGCTATAATTGCTGCCCTGGAATCTGAGAGAATAACTGCTTGCTGAAAGTGTGAAATTCTGTACAAAAGATTTTGTAGGGCCATTTGAATTGCTTCAATTTCTCCATCAAAGTTTGTAGTTCCATAACTTAAAGATTTGTAATAGGAAAAGAGGTGACATGTGACTCCAGCACCTGCTCCATCTTGGTTTGATATTAGTGATCCATCAGTATAAATATGGAGCTATTCGTGTTCTGGAAATCTAGTATGGATTGTCTCTAATGCCAATAATTTTAGAACACCAGTTGGAGTATCACTTTTCTTAACTTCTTCTGTCAGGTGTAAATAATATGTGATGTCTAACGTATGTGTCGGATTGACTTTAGATATGAAGTTTTCCTTTGAATTAGGAAGGTATACATTCTTCTTGATGTCTTGAATTTTGGAAAGAAAGCTCTCCTGAGTCTTTAGTGTATGTGTAAAATTTCTCTTGTGCCATGTATTGAATGGGAGTCTGATCAACTTTTCGTGTTGAATAAGAGCCGCTTTTTCTATTTCATATTCAATGGGGCATTGGTTGGTTAGAATTTCCATAGCTGCTATTGGTGTGGTTTTGATAGCACCTGTAATTAATCTCAGACTTTGGTTTTGAAAGATTTGAATCTTTTTTGTGTTTGCTGTTACAAGAACTTCGCTGCATTAAGTAAATAATGGCTTTATATATACATTATATGTTGTGTTAAGAGTTGCTCTGGAACATCCCCACTTCATTCCTGTTAGACGTGGCCCAGAAACATATCTTTCTATATAACTTGGATGACAAGATCAAACATCTAAGTTAAAATCTCCTGCTTCACCTGCATCAGTACATGAGCTGCTCCATGTAGTAGCTGAGGTTTGTTGCAAACAATGTACTTCCGAAGATGTTTTAATACATATACACTCATAAATGAGGCGTTGAGTGCAACAGTGGCCCAACCCACAAAAATTCAGAAACTGAGTTATTAGTACAGACATGTTCCCCATATCAAAATCTAGGAGAGCAGTAGTGGCCTGTTCCACATTTCTACAACCACCGACAGATGGCATGAGAAGTGTGTTATTGCATGGAACTGAATCTGGCTTCCTGGATAGAAACAGTGGCCCAACCTTCCTGCATGATTGTAACTATGTATCACAATGTCGATGCTATATTGATTAAAATTTCCAAATATCATGATTCTTGCTTAGTTATTAAAGTCAACATAAAACTTTCAAATCACAGATATTTTTTATGCTCCATTATCTCCATTATGTACATTTAGTGGTTGGGCCAATGTTGCACTCAGCACCTCAAATATCTGTTGTGTGCTGATTCATTTCTGATATAGCCAGAATTTATGCAACCAGGCCTTCCTCTAATGTTTGCAAGTCTCATAAACAAGACTCAAGTAAAGAGAAACAAGACTGGTAATATCAAAATCAATAAATATCTCCAAATTGATGCTCTGCTCTTTGGTAATGATTTGGCATTACTATCAAGTAAAGAAAATGACCCTCAATACTCTTTTCGTGATCTAAACATCATAGGGGTGAAATATGATATGGAAATTAATAAAGATAATGTGCACCTAATTACAGGATCACCTGGTTGAAGAGCATGTGCCACAGCAATTTTATATGGTTTTAGCTTCAGCATCTATATATATATATATATATATATATATATATATATATATATATATATATATATATATATGGCTCTTTGCACAGAGCTATAAGAAATGTCTGCCCGTTGTGAAAGACGCCTAAGCGATTTTTGGGAGGAATTTTCCAAAAGATGACTAATGTCATCTAATGTTTCTTGGGTAAGAACCATTCACTGTCTTTTAGATTTCTGAGCCTGCACACTTTCTGTGGCCTGGAATTTATTGTAAAGTTCATGGATTGTTGTAGATTTTTGGGGGGAATTCTCCAAAAGATGACCAAATGTCATCTAATGTTTCTTGGGTAAGAACCATTCACTGTCTTTTAGATTTCTGAGCCTGAACACTTCCTGTGGCCTGGAATTTATTGTAAAGTTCATGGATTGTTTTCGATTTTTGGGGGGAATTCTCCAAAAGATGACCAATGTCATCTAATGTTTCTTGGGTAAGAATCATATACTGTCTTTTAGATTTCTGAGCCTGAACACTTCCTGTGGCCTGGAATTTATTGTAAAGTTCATGGATTGTTGTCAGCATGGAACTTTTACAACTGAAAATCTTTCTGCAAATCGCACTTTCATTTGGCGAAGTGACTGAGTTAACACATACGAATCATAAATAAATAGACGCTGTGCAGTGGAAAACAAATGTTGAGCTATAATACACTTTGAGACCAGGACAAAATAATAAAGCACACAGGTAATAATTCAACCAATAACTATACTGCTCTATATTGCACGAGAAAAACAAGTCATCCGCGTGACTTTGGGTACTTAGGCTGCTGTTATGTTTCCGCATGTGCAGTGGATAAACACTGCACAGCAGTTCAAATTTTTTTGGGTCGCTCTGTAGTACCTAACAGGGTATTTGAGCTAATTGTAAATGTGATTTCTTTCTCAAATATCAGGACTCTCTCACATGACTCTCTCTACTCTTGTACTAACCATTCTTACAAACTCTTTATTCCTATATCTTCTTCGTGTTAGTTGAGATAAACATTTGTACAAATTATCTTATTTCTTATTTCCTTGTAGTTGCAAGGGAAATATTTGAATACAGTAGGCTTTGAGCGATAGTCAAACCTTTTGAAGCTTTGAGATCCCATTCTCTTTACACGCTTAACATATAAAAAAATTAACGATATTCCATTTCACGAAAGTTTTAAATTTTCTGAAACTGACACCAATAACAAGGAATATCTCCGAAATAGTTCACTCCACAAAAAATTTTATTCAGACATAAATTGTATGTTTTAGTGAGATCTAAATTTTTTGTAGAGTAAGATTTTGTCTATCTCTTATGGTTTACGAGTTATTCAAAAGTCATCCAGAGTAAACAGGACTGCATAGGCTATAGCCAGAAAATTCAAAATGTACATTCTATTTGTAATACAGATGTCTTAAACATATGACGTTTTAATCAAAATCATTAGCCATTTTCAAGAAAATCAAAATTTTCCATGTAAAGGGCAGTTTAGGGTGGGGCTATTTTCTTCAAAATCTTCGTGTCGCATCCTTGAAAGACATTGAACTTAAATAGTAACTTTGGTTTATAACCAATTTTTTGTTTTTTAGTTATGCTGTCTGCAGACAGACAGACAGACAGACAAACTGACACACAGACACACACACAGACCTTTTTCTAAAAATGCTTTTTTTGGATTCAGTGGGTCTCAAAACATATATTTCTGGTGAAATCTCGACATCGAATTTTTGAATGGAATACTGTTTGTTGTTGTTAGCTAATGCTGGATTTCTGACAATGAAGTCATTAATCCTCTTGCTCTCCAATATTTGAATGGAATACTATACTTCCTCTACTTACCAGTAGAGAAATTAAAAATCTTGTTGTTAGCTAATGCTGGATTTCTGACAATGAAGTCATTAATCCTCTTGTTCTCCAGTATTTTTCAACATAAATACTGAAGAGACTTAGCAGTAATAGTAACCGCTTTTTAGAGAGCACCATATTTTTATGTTTTGGCGGTCACATCGCTCTCTCACAACCCCCAGAATGTCTGGAGGACCACACCTGTCGTTGGTTTACGGGTCTCACCGACCTGACCGGGAGAATTATCAAAATAAATTCACCGACCACATCCTCTGATTACCAATCAGAGGACATATTGATGTATTGCACTCACATGACTTTCTCTACTCTTGTACCAACTATTCTTACAATCTTTTATTCCTCTATCTACTTCATGCTAATAGAGATGAACTTTTGTACGAATTATTACTAATTTTCTTGTAGATGCAAGGGGAATATGGGAATGCAGTAGGTTTTGAGCGATAATCAAATCTTTAAAAGCTTTGAGATTCCATTCTCTTTGCACTGCTAAGATATAAAAAAATGAATAACAAACTTCCATTTGATGAAAGTTTAAGTTCTGATGCAGTATTATTAGTTATGGTAGGTGTTGTGTTGGAGTGTTTTGTTTCCCATTGTTTGATTGTTTGCATTATATCGTTTGCAGTTGGCCTAGTGCGATTATCTTTTGTCTTCATTGTAAATGTTATAGATATTTACGAATAAAATTGTGATAATAAATACACTAATATTATTTCAATTGTGGCCTCCAGAGCAAAGAAGACTATCTCATTAGAAAGACTAAAAGTTAATACATCGACGTAACATATAATTTTCACGGGGGTCGCGTCTCAAGGAAAATTATTAGCTGTAAATTGTGAACATACTTCATAGCCGTACCACGACCGAGATAGGAAAGAAAGAGTCATCGCAGTTCATCGAAAGAGTTAGCCGGATCTTTTATACGAGAAAAGAATTCATCATACCGACCCTTCAAAGTGACGACGAGCAGAAGATTCCCTTCATACTGGTGACGGGAGATACCAGCCGGAAGAGACTCCTTCATACTGGCGCCCAGACGTGCGGCGGCTCGAATACAGGCGTATAGAGTAAAAATATGTACCTGGACAAAGAGTGAAAAGAAGACATTTTGACGGAGTATCCTTTTTCTTGTGCTCCAGAATTCAAGTAAGACTAGTACTAATTTATGATACTACGCAATAAGAAAATTGTACAGAAGATGGAAAAAGTTGAGAAAGATAATGATAGTGTAGAGAGGGAAGTGAGTGATAAGTTATCAGTAGAAGGTAGAAAGAATGTAGTATGTAAGGAATCTGAAATAGGATTGAAAGAAATATTGGAAGCGATGAACAAAAATACAGCAGATATAAAAGCAGATTTTGTTAGAAATGTAACAGAACTAAAAGCAGATGTAGCAAAACTAAGAGAGGATAGTGTTAGAAATGTAACAGAACTAAAAGCAGATGTAGCAGATTTGAAGGAGGATAATGCCAGAAATATAAATAAATTGTCACAAGAAATTGAATTATGTAAGAAGGAATGTACAGAAAGAATTGAATCAAGTAACAATGATATAGCTAAATTAGGTGAGTTAGTAAGCGTGATAAAATTAGGACAGGAATCAAACACAGTAGAAATAGCTAGGCTAGGAGAATTGATAAATGAAGTTACGTTAGGACAGGAGAAGACAGTGGTAGAAATGAAAGCTGAATTAAGTAAAGAATTTGATGAAAAACTAGCAGAACAGAATGCAAAAATTGCAAAGGTAGGAGATGAATTGAGAACAGAGATAGTCGTGGTAGAACAGAGTTGTAAAATGTATCAAGATGGAATTAGGTCAAAACAAAATGACATTGGTGTAAAAATTGATAGTTTAGAAAATGTTGTAAAGGGTATGAGCGCTGAGATGCAGTCACAGCGAGAAGAATTGAATAAAGTAAAGGAGGAAGCCAATGTAAATGTAAATAGAATAAATGAAACGGTTACAAAGGAAAAAGAATTTACAGGAAGGCTTTCCCAAGTTGTGATTGCTCTACAGGCTGATAGAGTTAATGACAATCATGATCAATTTGTGAGTGAATGCAAAAATATGACCAATACTGATGCACTTGACAATAACAGTAATATGGCGGACTTTCAGGAGAATGATTTAGCTATGCCAATGCACTCCCCTAGTCAAAACCATAATTGTCACGCTAGTCACTTGTTCCATGACCTAACCCCTCCGTCATTTGACGAAGAAGCCGGTGACAATCCAAAAATTTTCATAAAAGAACTGGAGGATTATTTTAGGATCAAACGAATTCCGAACGAGATACGAATGATGGTGGTTAAACGCTGTCTTAAGAAAAGCGCATTGGAATGGTTAAGACTAACTTTGGCGTCTCACGAAACATATAGTATGTTTCGAAACCTTTTTATAAATAGATTTTGGGGACCGGGACGTCAAAACCAGATTAAAGTCGAACTGGCTACCGGACATTATGACAGTAAACGTGGTATTTCAATGATGGAGTATTTTTTGAAACTGGCGAACAAATCGAAACTACTCCAACCTCAGTTGAGTGAACAGGAGGTTATTGAAGCACTTATTCGCCATTATCCACCGCACATAAGAAAAATCATAAAACAAATTTTAGTGGGGAGGGGCATAGAACCCCTGAAAGTTGCCACGAAAAAAAAAAAAAAAAAAAAAAAAAAAATCGAAACATTGTCAAGAGAAAATATTTTTGTATTCAACGATGACATGTTTTTCAACACAGTTGTTATATTGTTGTACAATTACATTGTTGTGGGGAGATCATCACAGTACATGCAACATTGTATGGCTGAAAACAATTTTCCCAAAATAGAATTAGTTGCATATACTGTGATGAGGGGCATTTGATGCAGTATTATTAGTTATGGTAGGTGTTGTGTTGGAGTGTTTTGTTTCCCATTGTTTGATTGTTTGCATTATATCGTTTGCAGTTGGCCTAGTGCGATTATCTTTTGTCTTCATTGTAAATGTTATAGATATTTACGAATAAAATTGTGATAATAAATACACTAATATTATTTCAATTGTGGCCTCCAGAGCAAAGAAGACTATCTCATTAGAAAGACTAAAAGTTAATACATCGACGTAACATATAATTTTCACGGGGGTCGCGTCTCAAGGAAAATTATTAGCTGTAAATTGTGAACATACTTCATAGCCGTACCACGACCGAGATAGGAAAGAAAGAGTCATCGCAGTTCATCGAAAGAGTTAGCCGGATCTTTTATACGAGAAAAGAATTCATCATACCGACCCTTCAAAGTGACGACGAGCAGAAGATTCCCTTCATACTGGTGACGGGAGATACCAGCCGGAAGAGACTCCTTCAGTTCTGAAACTCTCACAAATAACAAGGAATATCTCTGAAATAGCTCACTCTACAAACAAATTCATTGGACATAAATTGTGTTTTTATAAGATCTAAATTTTTTTGTATAGTAAGATTTGGTCTATCTCTTGCAGTTTATGAGTTATGCAAAAGTCATCAAGAGTCAACAGGACTATGTGGGCTATAGCCAGAAAATTCAAAATATACTTTTCATTTGCCATAAAAATAACTTAAAGATATGGTATTTTAATCAAAATCATTAGAGCCATTTTTGAGAAAATCATAATTTTCCATGTAAAGGGTAGTTTAGGATGGAGGAATTTTCTTTGTGTTGTATTCTAGAAAGATATTAAACTTAAATTCCAAACTTGGTTTTTAACAAACTTTTTGTTTTTGAGTTATTCGGTTCATATCCACACACCCACCCACACACACTCTTTTTTGATTCAGGGGTCTCAAAACACATTTCCAGTAAAACCTTGACATCAAATTTTTGGATGGAGTACAATACTTCCTCTACTTACTTTATGTAATAGAAAAAGTAATAAATAAGTAATAATCCCTTATATAAGAGCAAAATAAAGAATTTAAAGTAATATCAGAAATGTACCTTTAGGATTGATTTAACACTTGTGAAGCATCATAATGTATGAATATTTCTTTGATATTGATTATTATTGGGCAAGACCATAATTATTTATGATTATGGGAAGATTTATATCTAATTAAAGTTGAAAATATTTTCAATATTAGTCAGAAACAAAATAGAAGAATTTTGTGCTATGTGGAATATGAAATAAAAGAATTCTTTGCTATGGGAATACGAAAGATGTTTGGATGATGTAAATGAATAAAAATGTCTTGACAGTATAAATGGAAAAACAAAATGAAATACTGCTGTGACAATATAAATGAATGTTGGTTTAAATAAATATTATGGAATTGGAATATATAAGTCCCCAGTTTGTCCACTGGGCAATCGAAATGAAGAAATGGACTATAATCATCTAAAAATGTCCATCAGCTCTCAATATACAAAATGATCATGAATAATATGTGAGTGTAAGAAGAAAAATGACTTCATTATCAACTGTTGGGTATTAGAAAACAACATAAATATTGGGGAATAAACTAAAGATCTTTTTGCGAAAGTTATTATAAACATCAGTTAATGAAGTTACAGATGCTCTGTTAATATAGAGATAGTATCCATTGAAGGAAAATTATCCATATTAAGAAAAATACAAAAGCAGTAAGTATTAATGATGCACACATAATAAATTATGATGCAAAGCAAAAGAGAAACAAAAGTTAAATTCCATGTTTTTATGCCTAGGAGATGGAAAATGATGGCAAACAACAAAAATGCTTATTATGAAAAATAGAAGAAAGAAGAGAGGTTACCATGTCCATAGATTAACTGGCATATAAAAGAACTAGTGTGGAATGAAATTCTGGCACACAGTAGTGCTGATATGATCCTGGCAGTTGATGATGTCGGTAACAAATTATTTAACTTCTCAATGTATACAAAAAGAAATGTGGAGCACATTTAAAAATTAAGTACTGTTCTTTTTACATTCTTACCATATACCTAATAGGTAGAGGAAGAATTGCATTCCACCCAAAAATTCATTGTTGAGAGTTCAAAGAAAATGCAGGTTTTGAATCCCTCTGAACAAAAAAGAAATGCATGTTTATAAGAGTCCGGTGTGTGTTTTTTATTTATTTATTTATTTATTTTTTATTTTTTTATTTTAGTGTTTAATGCCTGCTTTTACTACATATGGCACCGCAGGCGGTGACACTGATGATACATGGAATGAAGATGGCTCACCGGTGGAATGAGATGGCGGGGGAAACCATAGAACCCAGAGGAAACTTGCCCCAGCGTCGCTTTGTCCAGCACAAATCCCATATGCAGTTGCCTGGGGTCGAACCTGGGCCGCTTTGGTGAGAAGCGAATGGTCTAACCACTCAGCTATGGTGTGGCCTTTGTGTGTGAATTTTTGAGATGTTACCACGTTAGTTTTCTCATGATGTCATGTACAGAGTATAGACTTTGAAAAACAGTATATGGGAGCCACCTGTTTAGCAGCTGAATAGCTCTTCAATTTCCATATGGAACAATAATCACTATCTTGTTTCTTTCTTTTAAAGAAGAAATGATAAGCATGACACATGTTTTATGAATGATTATTCACATCTTCATCCCATTGCTGCTTTACTATTGGTTGATTTGCATTGTTAGGGTACTGTAAGGCTTTACTTACCAGCTTTATGAAAGATCATTATTGCAGCTCTGAGAAATCTAATATTGTTCATGAAGAAGTACTTCATGAACAAATAAAAGTACAAATAAAAATTTTTGTATGGTGTGCCATTAGTAGAGAAAGAGTTATAGAGCCAATTTTTCTCAGGTTAACAGTTGACACCCATACATAAATGAATACAATTTTGCCCCCTTTTTTAGAGAATTGACAGACAGGGAGCATGATTTTACCTTTTTTCAACAAGGCTCTGCAATAGCTCCTACTGCCAATCTTTCGATAAGAACAATAATTGAAAGTGGTTTCAGGAGAGAGTTATTAGTGGAGATCTGTGGCCTCCTCGGTCCTCCACCTAACCCCCTGCGATTTTTGTCTCTGACATAACTTAAAACAAAGTGTATGAGATAAACTCACACACCCTGGATGAATTAAAACAAAATATCAACCAGGAAATTGCCAGCATTTCTCAACATGAACTACAGCGAGTGAAGGGTAGTTTCCTAAAGAGGTGCCAAAAATGTATGTGTGGACAACAATGGTAGCTAGTTTCAGCATCTCCTTTCATAAAGTTGGTAAGTAAAAGCTTTAAAAGTAGTTCTAATTGTTGTATGGTTTCATATGTGTAGCAACAGATGGCAACGAGCACCAAGGCTGTGGATAGGCAAAACACTGCACAGCCAGTTCAGAACTTTTTTACTCTCTTGGTAAAACTCTCTACTGGAAGCAAAACAAGTTGATTTATAGAACCAGTTGACAGAATCTCAAAATTTATAATGCATTCTCTAAACCACAAATCACTTCTCCCAAGTGATTTGTTCTGCAGGGTCATTTGGTTTTTAAATAAATTAGCTTCCAGATTTATTTCATGATTTGAGGACCAAAAACAAATGTGCTGTAGTCCAGATGATTTATAGTTTCTATTTATTTAGTACTCCTAAACTGACCCTGATCTCTTTTAGTCATTATTTTAATAGAAATTGTATTTATGATATATATAAAAAATATGTGTATCTAACTCTAATATATATATATATATATGAGGGAGAGAGTTAAGAAATTGCTACACAATTACAAACCTAGAATATTGTGGTTAGTGCTCCTTTAGGCTCTGAAGTCAACTTCTACAATTCCATGGACAATGATTCAATGCACTGCACTGCATATGCCTTCCTTTTTTGTGTCATTTCAGATGAAAAAACAGTAACTGGACCCGTTCCCCCTCTTCCTGGCAAGAAGCCAACATTACCACCACCACCCATAAAAAAGCCTCAACGTTCAGCTTCTGTAAGTGTGCTTCCTACTGCTGCTGCTATGAGCATACCACCTCAGCAAAGTAAGCGTGAAACAACTTTGGAATCCAGGATACCAACAGATGCCATAGATGGAGCGGCATCAAGCAGGTCAGCTCCAGAGAGAGCTCCACAAGGTCTCCTAGAATTTGACAGTGTGGAAAGAAATGCCATGCTGACACATCCTACAGCTTCCAGAGTGAAAGCCCCTCGCCGAAGACCTCCATCCACTGTGTACAGCAAAGAAATTGTAAGTGTACTTCTTCTTTGACTTTTAGGATAGGGAGAACAAGAGAGATGTCACGACAACTCCTTTGTTTTAAAGAGAGAAGACTACATAAGCTAAAACTGAAAAGTCAGATAAGTACCGAACTATGTATTCATTATTTTTCACGGATCCAGGGTGAAGATTTTCATGTAACTCCTCCAACCCCCAAAAAATGTTTTACATGAAAAGTCATTGGTTCCTTTGTATTTTTTTCATAAACAGTTCTAATTAATTGTATTAAAATGTGTTATGACATTTGTGTAATATAAAACAATGTGTATTATGAATTTTCTGGATATAGGTTGCGAAATCCTCTTCATACCCATTAAACTTTAACTTAGAAATCATTCAAGATAAACAAAATTATTCTACAGAAGAAACATAAAACTCAGCACCTGGGAATGAGGTTGTAGATTCAAATCTGGTGGAAGGTGATGGATCTTTTCAGGCTTAGTATGGCTTTCTTCAAAAGGGCATGACAATGATGCTCACGTGTAATGAGTGGTAAAGAACCTGAGAAATACATTCCTTGAGCAGTTAGGCAGCCGTTTCGTGCCAACATGTAGTACCTCTACCTAGAGCCATTTAGTAGGCATTGAGCTAACTATTCTGGTGGCAGACAGCAGATACTTGTCTTATTCTATACAGATTTTCGCCATTTCTTTGGATGCACTTCAGCCATAGGCTTATTGTACTCCTGTATTGCTTTACATCCAGTTCATTACATCTGCGACCCATATTAAGGAATACAGTCATAGAACTGGTATAGTGTAAAATTCTTCTGGTTCTAAAAACATTTTCCCAAAAGAAATGTATCTCCTGTAAGCCAGGGCCTCCCAGAAGCAGATAATATGCTGGTCCTCTGGACCAGTTCTTATAGCTTCTCTTAGCAAAAATTGAGATGTTCCTAGAGCCAGCTCTGGTCCAATAAGTTTTGAAACTACTCCTTGTCTTGCAAGTTCATCAGCTTTTTTATTTCCCCCTGTGCCACTATGACCTGGCACCCAGAGGAGTTGATCCTCATTCTGTTCTGTCAGGCTCGTGATCATGTTTAGGCAATTTATAACCAGTCCTGATGTTACCTTATGGCTGCTTAGAGCCTTAAGTGCAGACTGCCTGAGAAGATAAAGATCTGTTTACCATTGTAAGCTCTCTTTATATTTTCATGTATCACTGAATAATAGCACATATTTCTGTTTCAAAAACAGTACCATACTTATCTAAAACATTTTTTACACATTGGTCTTATGCTATATACTCCAAATCCCATTCCTGAGCCATCCTTTGAGCCATCTGTAAACAACATCAAAGTAATTATTATTTATTTATGCCAACAAACTTACTGTTGGTGTTTTTAAACACACAAGCCGTGTGTGGGCAAAGTTTGAGAGGTAGAACTGGAACTTAAAAATTCAATGCCACAACTGGGATTTGAACCACAGACCTTCCGCTTACCGGGCGGACGCTCTAACCACTGAGCTATTGTGACAAACTGCCAGAATGGCATTAAATTCTCAAACCAGTTCGTATTTCTCCTGGTAAACCACAAAGGCAGTCTCACATCAGAGACAAATTACCCCAATGGTGACTTACTATTGTAAGTACTTTATATCCCAGGATTAAATAACCTTCAGAATGGTAATTATTATTTATTTATGCCAATTATTATTTATTTATTTATCCAGCTTCTGAAGGAACACTTTCCGGCTGACATCATCGAGCTCTTCCGGCACACTCTAACGTCCACTTTCTTCCTGTTTGGTGGCAGATTCTATGAACAGGTAGACGGTGTGGCAATGGGCTCTCCGTTGTCACCAGTAATAGCAAATTTCTATATGGAACACCTGGAACACGAAATACTGGCCACAGCCCCACTTAAGCCATCTCATTTCTACCGGTATGTTGACGACACATTCGTTATATGGCCACATGGACGAGAAACTTTGCCGAGCTTTCTCACACACCTCAACAGACTCCGACCCCAAATTCAGTTCACCATGGAAGTTGAGAAGGACGGAAATCTGCCATTTTTGGACATCCTGGTCTCCAGAAACAACAACGGTACTCTGGGGCATGCAGTATACCGCAAACCAACACATACTGACCTCTATTTGAATGCTCGCAGTTTCCATCATAAGTCACAACGGGTCGGAGTTCTCAACACTCTGTTCCACAGAGCTCTGTCGATCTCCGATCCCAGCCACCTAAAACAAGAGCTGCAGCACCTGAGGCACACATTCCGCCAAAACGGCTACTCTGTAGAGGATATTGAAGCCTCTATCTCCAAGGCCAAGAGAGGAAAACCACAAACTCAGCAAACACCAGACCAGCCGACCGCCACTGCCTGCATCCCATACACTGGCAATCTTTCCGGCAGAATCAGTAGAATTCTTGCTAAACACAACATCAGAACCATCCACAAGCCGCCTTTGAAGATTCAACACCTAGTGAGGCCGGTTAAGGACAAACTGCTCCTTAATGTACCAGGGGTATACCGTATCCCCTGTGAATGTGGGACGCCCTACATAGGGCAAACCGGCAGGACCATTTCCACCAGAGTCAAGGAGCACGAACGGTCCATACGATTAATGCAGCCTGAAAAGTCAGGGCTGGCGGAGCACTGCTTTGAAAAAGACCACAGAGCTAACTTCAAAGAAACGACCATTGTGGCAAAATGTAGCGGTTTATGGGAACGGAGGGTTAAGGAGGCTCTGGCCATCTCCTCCGAGAAGAGTACACTGAACCGGGATGCTGGATTGCAGTTTAGTCCATCTTGGAAACCAGCCTTAAAATTGGAAATCGACCGACTCAGAAAACACAGATTCCAACGGAGCGGTGAACCACCTCCACACTAGACTGGGTGTTTTCTACTCGGTACGTACTGGCTGACAGTACTGGTCCCTTCACTCTTGCTAGTCATTCATCCTGAAGATGGGAGAGATGTACACTCCCGAAACGTCGATGTCTTTTCATCACTACACCTGGCTCGAAGCCCGAGAGCATCTTGAATAATATTTCGAAAGGCCTAGCATGTCATTGTTTTCATAATTATTTTCTTCGCTGCTTTCTGCACTAGATTTATCATTGTCACCAGACTTTCTTCAGACTCACTTTCATATTCAGAAAGATCACCACTTTCACTGTCACTCTCTTATACACTTTGTATCAGTTTTCTCAAACCCTACTCGTCATCCATGCAGATTTTTTTGCAGCCACAATGGCTACTGAGGAGAGTGAAATAATGCTAAGATAAAATTGTTTTTCCTTGGTTGAAACACAGTTGGTTATGTCATACTGAGCAGAATTACAAACACCATATCAGCATTTCATTCCAGATGTATACAAATGACACCTTTGGGAAGGAACCTAAACTACGTGGAATTATATGGAGCAATGAAGCATAGCGAGCTAAGCTCGTCATATAATTCATCTGCCAAAAAGGCGCATGCGAGCCCTGGTCATCAAATGATGCGAATGGGTTAAAAAGCTCCTGTCCCAGATTGTCCCAACCTCGTACAGGTTCATCAGGCATTAACAATCCAGGGAAGTGAACTCGAAGTTCTTTCATTGTGTCCTCCTCTGTTGTTGTAAATTCTCCATTTTCTAATTGGAGATTACTAATGAAGCTTTGTGAATCTTTCCTGAGAGCCTTCGGAAGTCTAGCACATTCTGGGGCCATTTCTATCTCCTCATAGTACTTCCTCCAGGAGTCCTTCTTGGCTTTCCTCAGAGCTTCATTATATTCTGTCAATGCTTTCCTATAAGAATTCCTTGGTTTGGTTTGTTTTGCAAAATTAAATAGTCTACAAATTTTCTTTGTATTACTTACAAAGTCTTGATTCCACCAGGGCACATTCCTGTTGTCTTGCCTTGTTTTCAGAGGACAATTATCATTGAAAGCAGAAATTATTGCACCCTTTAAATTCCCTGCAGTGATTTCTAAATCATCTTTACATCATGAATCGTATCGTCTATCTTACTCAGATTACTGGCTAGGTCTTTCCTATAGGAATCCCAGTCAGCTCTTTTTTGGATCCCAATAAGTTCTGACTTGTAAAGTACATATCACTTCAAATTGGATGTATCTATGGTCTGAACAACTTGCATCCCCAGACACATAACAATTTTTAGTGTAGCTTCCCATATAATTGGTTGTTAACGTTATATCAATAACTTCCTGCCTTCTGCTGGTAACTAAGGTAGATCTGTTACCCACATTCAGTATTTAAAGATTACTTAATATACACTCAGCACCAATTAAGAAGGGGATTGACAGATGTTAACCACGTGGCGGAAAGATATAATGAACGTTAGGGGATGGATGCATCATAGCGGTTATCATAGCAGCAAAAAGAAGGATCAATTAGAGCTACGGCATTCCAATAGAAACGGTACATGCAAGGACCCTGTTGCCAATATATAACATGTGATTAGTATGTGGCTGATAGAAGATCCCAGTAGTAACATAAACTGCTTGTGTTATGTTCTGCTATCACTACATATAAACAAACAATGCCTTCCTGTAACCTGAGCTTGCAATGCTTGCGTCATTTGGAGATTACCTGTGTGTTGAGAAGTTCATTTGCATAATTCTATCTTTATGGTTATTTGCCTTGTGTTTACGTGTGTCTCAGTCTGTTTTGTGTGAGTGTCGTGTGCTAATGCTTTTAATGAATATTTAACAATGTCAAAAAATAGTGACAAAGATGATGCTGCCAAATGAAAAATTTAGTCTACTTGTGAACTGAATAAAACTGTTTTGGGTAAATGTATCCCAATTGAAGGACAAGCGCAGGAAATAATATGTTCTGTAAGAGAATATTTCGAAAAGGAGAAATTCCAATCTCTAATGTACTTGATATGACCTCATGTGCTGTAGGAATCGGTAAGAAGAAAGCAATAGGGACAGTGGCATTTTCTCATTAGAATAAGCATCAACATTTCACAGGTACATCTCTTGTTAATGCAAATCTTGAGAGTGATCTTGTATGTTCTATCCTTTGAATGTAGATTCAGTATTTTACTGTTGTCTTCGCATATGAATATAAATAATATACTCTCAACATTCCAGGCACAATCTTCTTCATACATACACATATCATACCATGCTCTCCACGTGGTCACCATAACGGCAATGTCACCTCTCCCTCACTTTTAAGTGTCAATCCCTTTCTTGGTTGCTGCCGATTATATAAAATTATAAATAGACTCGCCTCTTTCATTTGTGTCCGTACTCCCCCCAACTAATGCGGTGGGAGTTAGCATCACAATCAGTAACCAAGTGTAGTCCATCTGAGCTTCATATGGCTATCAACTTTTCCAGTTCCCTCATAGGATGGAGCTTAATTTCATCATATTGGAATAGATTGATCCGAGTATGAACTCCCTCTGTCCACCTTCCTCCATTGATTTCACTCTGAGTGCCTTAAGGTCCCTGGAACAAAGATTCATTAACAGCAGTATATTTTTCATTTTTTACTAAAATGCAAATTCTTGGAGTATTGTTGGTCCTATTCTAAATTAATTTCCCGCCTCCTTGAGTCCTTTGATTTCCCCTTTGTAGCACCAGGATTCCTGGGTGAATGCCACATCACAGGCCTTCATCGTCACACAGTGGGCAGCAGATGCTGCCTTTAAAGATGTGAAAGATATTCTTCCAAGTCCCCAGAAGGCCTTCTGAAATGCTTTGAATGAGTGGAAGTCAATCGAGAAGTCTGTACTTTCTCTGCCTCCTCCCTACCCATGATCAGCCATTCTTCTCTTTTTAGCTCAGGATTTTGATTTACGAGTCTTTTGAGAACTACAGTTATCTCAGAAGAATCAGGTATCCAGACCAGCATCTTAGGCCTCTTTGGGAGAGCCTTAGAGTCTGCTACTTTCAGCTCCACCCCCTCCCAAAGTTCCCTAAGTCTGCTGTATGATTTAACCAACCTTTGGATTGTCACTTGCAAAAGTTATCCATAGGATACCCTGTGCAAATTTTGTACCAATGAGTTGTGGTGTGCCCATCGCTTCAATTAGTTTGGACTGAATCAGGTCAGCCTATTCCTGATTCAGTTTCATATCTGGATGGTGTTGGTTGTAATTCCAACTGCAGCATTGCAAAATTAGTTCCATCTTTGAACTCTTGTGCTTTTTAGCATCTTGCGCTACAGATTTTGGAATGCTGCAATCTGAGTGGGGCCTTTTAGTTCCACCACAGATGTGGCACAATCTTTTTGTTTTTCAGTAGAGGTCTTCCTAGTTGGTTTTTCAGCCGTCCAGCTCCCCTCTTTCATCTTCTTTTCTTTTAGTAATCTTTTTCTTTGAGCCCCTAAGAGTCGCTTACTCTGCAGTCTTGTTTTTTCAACGCTTGCAGTTAGACCCTCTATAGATGGTTCAAGAGTATTTTGTACTGTTAAGTCTTCTAGAGACCCTTGAACAGTTTTTGTTTTTTTGGGTATCGTATTCATGTTGTTCTCATGATTTCGGGGGAAAAGATCAGTCGACCGTGGCAGAGACCCCATTACCGAGGCAAGGCTAAATACTCTGGGAGGTTGCCAGGTATCCCAGAGGCTCTGTTAGCGACACATCTTCCATGTGCCATGTACTCCCTCAGCATGGAAATGCATTACACCACACAGTGGCTTAGTAATCAGCCAAACCACCGTGAAGCTCCCAGCAACCCACCAACACTTCTGGTATCCACTCAAGGTCCAGCTTTAGAGGTTTGTGGGTAGTTAACCACTTCAGAGGCCTTCTGCTGCAGAGACAGCAGATACTAGAAGACAACTAATTACAGAACATCTCTTTTAGAGGTCCCTGTCTAGAGCCCATGGAGGAGAGAGAGATCCAACATTTGGTTATGAAGAGTAAGGGAACTCTCTCCAAATAACATTTGAGTTTATTCTTTCCCCATTAACAGCCAGACATTAACAGCCAGTATCATGTAGTTGGGAATTTCCAATGTCTTGACAAAAAAGTACTCCAAATGATAAAACCAGTATAACCCAGTCCCTCTATTTGTAATGTGTTTGAGCAGTTAGACAGAGTACATAGCTTTTCTGTAACATTGTGTGAAAGAGAGTGGATCCCATAGTACTGCACCCAACCTTTTATCGTAGATTTTTCCAGATCTAGAGAGTAATCTTCTGGATGAGCATCCTATACTTCAATGATAGTTTTGAACTTTCAGCGACTAACTTTGCTGCCATCCTCAGGGGGCTAGCCTATTGATGCTGCAATATTTATTCCTAGCCAGTGGCAGATAAGATCCACCTACTTTCTTCCCATTGGTCGAGTTCCGGCCAATGGAGACACAAGTGTGGAACCAATCAGATAACTGCTGATGCTTCTTTGCGCTGTGGTGGGGAGACATGCTGAATGACTGGCATTCATGCTTTGCTGATTTGAAGGCCTTCATCCCTGTTAAAGTTGTTTTTATTAGCTTTAATGTATAGAGCTTCTTTAATCAACCTGTCTTAATACTTAGAGGACTTTTCTAGAATTTTTGTAGAGGCAAGGGTGATTTTGTTATTTGCATTATATGTGAGCTCAGGCACCGCCGATTTTTCTGGATAACCTAGTCTAATACATCATTGATGCAGTCTAAATGGACTATAATCATCTTCAGAAATGTCCATCAATTCTCAATATAATAAATGATTATAAAAAATATTGAGGTGTAAGAAGACATTGTGAAATGCTGGGTATTAAAAAACAACATAAAAAGTTGCAATACAAACAATAACTATATAATGTGAAAACTTGCCAAATTAAAGATTGTTACAAAAGGTGTGACAACTAATCAGACTACATAAAAAGATCCACTTTCAGTGGATTCCTGTTCACTCTGGCATGTCTGGTAACAAAACTGTAGATTTGTTAGCTGGATTCCAATATAAATAAAAAAGAAAAGAAAAGAAAGAAAAGAAAACACCAAACTACCATATCAGTTTGTTAAAAGACTGATTTCACCAAAATTTAAACTTCTCATAATGAAACACTAAGTCTAAGAAGTGAGGAAAAGAATTGGAAAGCTCTTGTTATTCACCCAGATAACTTACTATAATCACTCCCCCCCCCCCCCCTCAAAACAGAGTAGCATCCTTCAGATTAATAATTGGTCACAATTGTCTTGCAAGTCGTGTCACAGAATCGCAATCCTGCCTTCTTTCATTTGCTACTTATAGGCTTTGGGAGCAGAAACCAATAATGGCTACCTAACCATCTGCAGTGCATTATCTGAAGAAGTGCAGAAGTGTTGCAAGGCACAATTGCTGCCAATGGCTTTGTCACCAAATGTATGACATTAATCAACAACAGTAGTTTTCAACATATTATATATTAAAGTAAGAACAAATTAGTTTGTGCAAAAAGAACTTGCAACATTACTAAGACATCATAAGTGAAGTTCTTAGTTTCTAATTTGTTCTTACTTTAGAATTTGAGAGGTAGAACTGGAACTTAAAAATTCAATGCCACAACTGGGATTTGAACCACAGATCTTCTGCTTACTGGGCAGATGCTCTAACCACTGAGCTATTGTGACAAACTGTTTAAAAACACCAACAGTAAGTTTGTTGGCATAAATAAATAATCTTACTTTAGAATCTTGTTGCTTCACTGTTAATAGCTTCAATTTTCCTTATTTATATTATATATTACTTTCTACATGCTGTTCAGTTTCTTTTAGCTTTATATTCAACTCATATTACTGATGAAACAATTTATCAAATCTCAAATAGTTAACATTTGTGTTTTGTCAATTTTGCTGGTTTTGTGTGCTAGCAAATATGGAACCCTTCATATTTCCAACAGCACAGTTGTGCACTAGGTCTAAAGTTTGCTAATAATATACGAGTTCACAGGTCAAGTGTTACTAATTTGCTGTATTTGCAAGCTGATCAACAGTTTTTCAGTTAGTATGGTGCTCATGATATAGGTATCATGTAGCAACAACACACACTAAGCAGTTTGCAACAACTTTGTTTCCTAGAAGTGCATCTAACAGAAGTGTTTTGTTTGTAGGATGTACTAAGTACTGGCATGATGAACGGAAGTGCAGATAATGGCAGAATGTCTGGTGAAAATCACATTGCAGAAGAAGATGCAGATGAAGAGGCATCAGAGAAAAGTAGAAGCAGAGCATGGGAGAGAGGTAAAGCTCCCTGGGTAGAGGAGCTTAAATTGAACCAGGCGAAGAAGACCTCGGGACTGAGTCCAACTGCCCCTACTGTAACCCACAGCCCTCCTGAACAGACTGATAAGAAACAAACTAGATTGAAAAATGAACCAAGTAAGTTCTATGCATGTTTTATAATTTCATTAAGCAGGGAAACTGAAAATGATGAGTAAAAAACCATAATTTTTCTCTTCATGCAAAATTAAAAAATTTGATGTGTTGCACTCATATGACTTTCTCTACTCTTGTACTAACCATTCTTACAAACTTACTATATATATACTCCTATATCTTTTTCATGTTTGTTGAGATGAACATTTGCAGAAATTATTGCTTACTTCCTTGTAGGTGCAAGGGGAATATGAGAACACAGAAGGCTTTCAGCTATAGTCAAATCTTTTTAAGCTTTGAGATTCTGTTCTCCTTGCACAGTTAACACATACAAAAATGAACAAAGATGTTGCATTTGATGAAAGTTTTAAGTTTTCCAAAACTGACAAATAACAAGGAATATCTCCGAAATGGTCCACTCTACAAAAAAATTTATTTGAACATAAATTATGTGTTTTAGTGAGATCAACATTTTTACTTTCTCTACTGGTAAGTAGGGGAAGTATTGTATTCCACCCAAAAATTCAATGTCGAGATTTCACCGGAAATATATGTTTTGAGGACCCCTGAATCCAAAAAAAAAAAGCATTTTTAGAAAAAGGTCCGTGTGTGTCTCTGTGGACAGCATAACTCAAAAACGAAAAGTTGTTTAAAAACCAAAGTTGATATTTAAGTTTAATGTCATTCAAGGATGCGACACGAAGATTTTGAAGAAAATAACCCCACCCTAAACTACCCTTTACATGGAACATTTTTCGAAAATTTTGATTTTCTTGAAAATGGCTCTAATGATTTTGATTAAAATGTCATATGTTTGGGATATTTTGATGACAAATGAAATGTATATCTTGAATTTTCTGGCTATAGCCCCTGTAGTCGTATTTACTCTGGAGGACTTTTGCATAACTGGTAAACCGTTAGAGATAGACCAAATCATACTGTACAATTTTCTTGTAGGGTGAACAATTTTGGAGATATTCCTTATTATGTGTGTGAGTTTCTGAAAACTTAGACTTCCGCGAAATGGAACATCGTAGTTCATTTTTTTATATGTTAAGTGTGCAAAGAGAACAGAATCTCAAAGCTTTAAAATATTTGACTATTGCACAAAGCCTACTGTATTCTAATATTCCCCTTGCACCTACAAGGAAATAAGCAATAAGATAATTTGTACAAATGTTTATTTCAACTGACACGAAGGTGAGTGGGTGAATGTGTAGGGTTTAACGGCCCGTCGATAATGAGCTCATTTGGGCCAACACGAAGAAGATATAGAAATAAGAGTTTGTAAGAATGCTTAGTACGAGAGTAGAGAAAGTCATGTGAGTGCAACACATCAGATTTTTTGTATAGTAAGATTTTGTCTATCTCTTACGGTTTCAAAAATCATCCAGAGTAAACAGGACTACATAGGCCATAGCCAGAAAATTCAAAATATACATTTCATTATCTTAAAAATATCTCAAACATATGTCATTTTAATCAAAATTGTTAGGGCCATTTTCAAGAAAATAAACATTTTCAAAAAAGTTTCCATGTAAAGGGTAGTTTATGGTGGACCAGTTTTCTTTTAAAATCTTAATGTCGCATCCTTGAAAGACATTAAACTGAAATACCAACTTTAGCTTTTAACCGACTTCATTTTTGAGTTATGCTGTCCACAGACTGACACACACGCACATGCACACGCACGGGCACGGGCTTGGGTGGAATACAATGGTTCCTCTACTTACTAGTAGAGAAAGTAAAAGTCATTGAATTTAAAAGATTATGAAATGTACAACAAATGTGAATTTTGCTTTCTTTAGCACCTTCGTTTGATGGACAGAGGAACTGTTGCATTCCATTCAAAAATTTAAAATAAATAGTTCACCCAAAATATGTGTTTTGAAGCCCCCTAAATAAAAATATCCTTTTTACAAAGATGTCCATGTGTCTGAAAAACAGTGAGGGCACATACGTAATTAAAAAATCTGATGTGTTGCACTCACATGAATTTCTCTACTTTTGTACTAACCATTCTTACAAACTCTTATTCCTATATCTTCTCTGTGTTAGTTAAAATAAAAATTTGTCCAAATTATCCTATTGGTTATTTCCTTGTAGGTGCAAGGGGAATATTAGAATACAGTAGGCTTTGTGCGATAGTCAAATCTTTTAAAGCTTTGAGATTCCATTCTCCTTGCACACGTAACATATAAAAAAATGAACAACGATATTCCATTTCACGAAAGCTTTAAGTTTTCCGAAACTCACACACATAACAAGGAATATCTCCGAAATGGTTCAGCCTACAAGAAAATTTATTGAGACATAAATTGTGTATTTTAGCAAGATCTACATTTTTTGTACAGTATGATTTGGTCTATCTCTAACGGTTTACCAGTTATGCAAAAGTCCTCCAGAGTAAATACGAGTACAGGGGCTATAGCCAGAAAATTCAAGATATACATTTCATTTGTCATCAAAATATCTCAAACATATGGTATTTTAATCAAAATCTTTAGAGCCATTTTAAAGAAAATCAAAATTTTCGAAAAATGTTCCATGTAAAGGGTAGTTTAGGGTGTTACTATTTTCTTCAAAATGTTCGTGTCGCATCCTTGAAAGACATTAAACTTAAATACCAACTTTGGTTTTTAACCGGCTTTTGTTTTTGAGTTATGCTGTCCACAGACTGACACACAGACACACACACACGGACCTTTTCTAAAAATCCTTTTTTTCTCGAAAAATTTGCTTGAAAACACTGGGGAGGGATTTATATGAGTGGTGCTTCTAGGAATTCAGAAAGGAAATGAAACCATGTAGTATTATGTGAAAGTTATATGGGTATACAGTAATTTGTGAATGAACTGGATACATACTGGGCCTACAATGTATTGTTTCATTGTGTCTTTTCTCTGACTATTCTGCCGTCTCACTTTCGTCACTATCATCACTATTTTCATTTATATCTGGCTCAGATAACATATCTTCATGTTCACTATTCCACAACATGTCGTCAGAACCATTAATGGCACAAGAAATACCAGTATTTTTAAAAACTTATCTTAACAAAATGACTTGTAACAAACTGACTTAGAAACACGTCTGCAACTTCACATTTCAATTTTACGATACGTTGTGACAATGGCAGTACAAGTATTTTTGTGGCAAGCACTGCATCCATTATTGTCCGTGACAGGCACCACTGTGTCGATTGTTGTCCATTATCAAGTCATTTAAAGACCGTTCCAATAAGAACGGACCAGGAGAGGGAATTATGCAATGTTTAATAGCTAAATAATTTTTAGTGATAAATAATAGGGCAGGGAAATATGCAAGGGGGGGGGGGGGGGGGGGGCTTAGGCGATAAAATACTGTATATTTCCGGTGAAATCTCGACATCGAATTTTTGGGTGGAATACAATACTTCCCCTACTTGCCAGTAGAGAATGTAAAAATGAAATGTCAGATAAATATTGTAACAAATTTAGCAACTCTTTTTTATTTTCTCAAGCTTCAAGTACAGCCACACTACTAGTTTCTGTCTCTTAATCTTTCCAAACTCTCACACACTACTAGTTTCTGTCTCTTAATCTTTCCACAACTCAAACTGTCTCTATGGCAACCTCCTTGAAAATCAAAGAGTCTTAAAGACATGGAGAAGCCATGTCACACTGCTCCCTCCTCAGAGCTGGTCGTCCCGACCAGCACTATCACTGCGGCATCTCCCTTGCGCCCCGGTGGATTAACCCATCGAACCTCTTCTCCTGGTGGTCCACGAGGGCCTGGTGGTCCTGGTATACCTTGAGGTCCTGGGTTTCCATCCCTTCCAGGCATACCTTTAGTTCCAGGTTCACCATCTTTTCCCGACAATCCTGGAGGTCCAGTCATGCCTTTGTCTCCTGGAGGTCCCTGAGGTCCAGGTAACCCTTGTAGACCAATGAGACCACGGTGTCCTTTTGCACCCTTTGGACCTTCTTCTCCTCTATCACCCTTACCTCCCTCTGGCCCTGGAGGTCCTGGCTTTCCTCTAGCTCCCTGTGGCCCTTCTACACCCTGTGGTCCAGTTTCTCCTCGAAGACCCCGTTCTCCTGCTGGTCCTGGAGGTCCATTTGGACCAGGTGGCCCTGGAAGACCTGGTGCCCCTGGAGTTCCCGGAGGTCCTGAAGGTCCTACAGGTCCCTTATCTCCCGGTCTTCCTGCAATACCAGGTGTTCCTGCTTTACCTGGTGCTCCCTCTGGTCCCTGTTCTCCAATTGGTCCCGGTGGTCCTAGAGGTCCTGCAATACCTTGTGGTCCTGGAGGTCCTTCACTGCCTGGCTTCCCTGGTGGACCTGTCTCACCTTGTGCACCTCTCTGACCTCTGAGGCCAGCAGGTCCTGTTGGGCCGGGTAATCCTGGAAGTCCTCTGTCTCCTGGAGGGCCCTGTGGACCAGGTTGTCCTGGAGCTCCATGTTGTCCTTGAGAGCCTGAGTCACCCTTAGGTCCTTCAGGTCCTGGTGCACCAGCTTGTCCTGGAGGTCCTGGATTGCCCTGTTCACCTTTCATTCCTGGGAATCCACGTTCACCCTTCATTCCAGGCAAGCCTACCAGACCCTGAGGGCCAGGGAATCCTTGTAAACCTTGAGGGCCAGTAGGACCTCGCTCTCCAGGGGGCACGATCCTAGGTATCGCTGTTGGATAGTGTCCCTTGGTCCAGGTAGGACGATGTATGCCATCCTGCTTCGAAATTCTGCAACAGTACCGCCGGTCTTGACGGTCCCTCGTCCAGTTGCCCTTCTTCCTGGTGTGTTGACGGGCCATCCTGCGCACTTTGAAACGGCTCACTGGGTACCATGTCCGCCGACCTCTCTGGCGCACCTTCGCAGCCACCTTGCTTCCGATGGGTCCGGCAACAAACCCCACCACATCCGCGCGAGTCGCGTCCACCGCTGCACTCGTGTTCACTCGTGCTCGGCACGGCCTCTCGTGTATCCTGCCGCCCACGATGATGTCCACCATTCTTCCGTTCACGGCACTATGCGTCAGGTGATTGGATGGCCCCGACGGTCCCCCCATGTCACACGCCAAGTCGGTTCTCGCGTGTTGCTCGTTTGCTTGTGCGCTTCCCTGCTGATCGTCCGAAACGGGCGCAACTGTCGCCTCGGCCACTAGGTGCTCCCTCCCCGGCTCCGCGCTATTCCGTCTGCCCCTGGCATCCAGTACTTTGACGCTCTCGTCAACTCTTACTACCAGGGCGCCAAGACGTTCCCCGTCGTCCTCCACGACGTCCACGTGCTGGCAGAGGTCTTCCACCTTTTCGCCGAGTTGTTCCACGTCTTCCGTCACGCCAATCCGTTCGCCGAGTTGTTCTACGTCTTCCGTCACGCCAATCCGTTCGCCGAGTTGTTCCACGTCTTCCGTCACGCCAATCCGTTCGCCGAGTTGTTCCACGTTTTCCCTCATATCATCCGAAACGGGCGCAACTGTCGCCTCGGCCACTAGGTGCTCCCTCCCCGGCTCCGCGCTATTCCGTCTGCCCCTGGCATCCAGTACTTTGACGCTCTCGTCAACTCTTACTACCAGGGCGCCAAGACGTTCCCCGTCGTCCTCCACAACGTCCACGTGCTGGCAGAGGTCTTCCACCTTTTCGCCGAGTTCTTCCACGCCTTCCGTCACGCCAGCCAGTTGCCCGTCAATTTTCGCCGATAGCTCCGTCTTCATCTCTTTCAGCTCGGCAGCGAGGTTGTCGTTTCTCGTTTCCATTTTGGCAAATAATTCTTTCATCATTGCCATCATCCTGGTTTCCGAATCTCCCTCCATCCCACTTCCTGACACCAAATGTAACAAATTTACCAAATCTTTTTTATTTTCTCAAGCTTCAAGTACAGCCACACTACTAGTTTCTGTCTCTTAATCTTTCCAAACTCTCACACACTACTAGTTTCTGTCTCTTAATCTTTCCACAACTCAAACTGTCTCTATGGCAACCTCCTTGAAAATCAAAGAGTCTTAATGACATGGAGAAGCCATGTCACAATATCAATACTTAGGTTTTTAAGTTCAACATTTTCCAGCCATGCAGCACAAAGATTTTCAAGAAAATCCTTCACACCAAACTACCCTTTACATAGAAAAACTTTAGTTGTTCTTAATGTTTTCCAAAATAGCTAAAAGATATGTTTTAAAATGCAATATACATACTTTACTAATAAAGTGTAGATACATGTTGATTGTTGTTCTCTTGTGAAGTCCTCTTCATTCAGAATGAATTGTTATATGATTTTGAAAAACCATAAGAGATAAACGACACTTACTACACAAAAAATGTTGTTGTTAGCTAATGCTGGCTCTCTGACAATGAAGTCATTAATCCTCTTGCTCTCCAATATTTTTCACTGATGATATTGAAGAGAGCAATAGCAGTAATAGTAACCGCTTTTTAGAGAGCACCATATTTTTATGTTTTGGCGGTCACATCGCTCTCTCACAATCCCCAGAATGTCTGGAGGACCACACCTGTCGTTGGTTTATGGGTCTCACCGACCTGACCGGGAGAGTTATCAAAATAAATTCACAGACCATATCCTCTGATTACCAATCAGAGGACGTATTACATGCCATGACAGGTCAGCATGTTAGGGGTTAAGATTTTATAGAGAAATTAGAGAAATGGAGAGGTTGGAAAAATAAAGACTCCCTAGCCCTCGGGAACCCTAATAGCATCAAGGTCGGAAGAGAACAAGAGATGACCAAGGTAAGGTCAGATAGAAAAGTTACAGTGAGGAGCAAAACACCAGTAAGTGGAAGTAATGTTCTGCTCAGCTTGGGTACCTTGTGGTCGCTATTCACATATCCCTAGACAGAGACCCCTGAGTCTACACAAAAAGAAAATGTAGATATCTTTAAAACACACAGTTTATTTCCAATAACTTTTTTGTGGCATCAGCCATTTTTCGAAGTATCCATTGTTAATGGTTTGGATTTAATACTTCATCAGTTTTTTAAGCGCTGCCACCATTCAGTTCCTTGTGATATGGAATGAGTATGGAATTTCAAGGGTAGCATATACTGCATGAAAATTTTTAGGATTGCTTCAGCTTCCTTCATCCCTCATCTACTTAAATCGAAATGTATAATAAACAAGTTTTTAAGCAGATAACTAAGCTTTTGTAAGAATAGTTGTAGAAACTGTATATAAGTAGCATAGTGCCTCAAGAAAATTGTGTGCCAATGTCAGTAGCGTGATGGTTAGCGTGTCTGCCTCACATTTAAGAGGTTGCGAGCTTGAAACTCGCTTAGGGTAAGTTATCCAGGTAAGGTTTTTTCCGAGGTTTTCCCTTATCCTGAGAAGACGAATGTCAGGTAACTTAAAGCTCCATGGGCCTCGGGCTCATTTAGCATCATTTCACCCATTTCATTCATTCACCGTCCGATATGACAGTATGTTGGAGGACGTTAATTTAAAAACAAAAAGAGAAAATTGTGTAAATGTGATGCATCAGAATTTTACTTTTTTTTTTTTTTCTTGTATGTTAGTACAGAGGTTTCTGGAAAGAAGTAAAATTAAGTCTGAAAAGTTTTGAACGACGAGAAATACTCAGTAGTATGAAAGAAAAGATTTCTCTTGAGACTCTGCAGGGAAATAAAAGCAAGTTGAGACAGGGGAAAATATGTAAATCAAAAAATGTAAATAATAAAAAAAAGTACATGCATACTGTAAACCCAAATATAACAAATGACGAGCTGTAGCACATCAGCCCTAAGTTCTCTGCCCTGTGAAAAAATTTAAAAAATCCTACTAGGCTGAAAAGGGATAGTTCATTATTATTATTATTATTATTATTATTATTATTATTATTATTATTATTATTATTATTATTATTATTATTATTATTATTACTATTACTATTATTATTATTATTGTTGTTGTTGTTGTTGTTGTTGCTGTTGCTGTTGTTATCGTCATCAGCAGCAGCATCACCGTTATTATGGAGAATATGTAGAGATACATAGTAAAACAGGCCATTAAGAGTTTGCTTGGACCAGAACAGGGGTTTGGATTTTAGAGGCACAAGACATAACGTGGTATAAAAAAATCTGATGTGTCGCACTCACATGACTTTCTCTACTCTTGTACTAACCATTCTTACAAACTCTTATACCTATATCTTCTTTGTGTTAGTTGAGATAAGCATTTGTACAAATTATCTAATTGCTTATTTTCTTGTAGGTGAAAGGGGAATATTAGAATACACTAGGCTTTGAGCGATAGTCAAATGTTTTAAAGCTTTGAGATCCCGTTCTCTTTGCACGCTTAACATATAAAAAATGAACAACAATGTACCATTTTACAAAAGTTTTAAGTTTTCTGAAACTCACACACATAACGAGGAATATCTCCAAAATGGTTCACCCCACAAGAAAATCTGTAGAGATTGTGTATTTTAGCAAGATCTGCATTTTTTGTATAGTATGATTTGGTCTATCTCTAATGGTTTACCAGTTATGCAAAAGTCATCCAGAGTAAATACAACCACAGGGGCTATAGCCAGAAAATTCAAGATATGCATTTCATTTGTCATAAAAATATCTCAAATGTATGACATTTTAATCAAAATCGTTTGAGTCATTTTCAAGAAAATCAAAATTTTTTCCATGTAAAGGGTAGTTTAACGTGGGGCTATTTTCTTCAATATCTTCGTGTCACATCCTTGAAAGACATTAAACTTAAATACCAACTTAGGTTTTAACATACTTTTTGTTTTGAGTTATGCTGTCCACAGACTGATACACACGCATGCACGCACGCACACACACGCGCACGCGCACACACACACAGACACACACACACTTTTCTAAACATGCTTTTTTTTTCAGGGTCTCAAAAAACACATGCACAATTTTGTCTAATTTTTTAAAATTCAGGGGGTCTTATATATTTCCGGTGAAATCTTGACATCGAATTTTTTGGGTGAAACACAATACTTCCCCTAGTTACCAGTAGAGAAAGTAAAATATCCAATGTATAGAGAAACAAAGAGAGATTTGCATTGTCTGCTGTGCTACAATCACACAAAAGTATCAAGAGAACACTCATGCCAACATAAATGGAAGAATTTAAATGGAAAATACTATTTAGAAACACTCTGACTGTGAAAGTGGAAAAAAAAATAAAGATTGATGGCAATTATTTGAGTAAAGTTAGAAGTATATGAGAAAGACTCAGAGGAAGGTGAATTAAAAACCGTCCCATAAGAATTATAGGATAGAAAATTGTAAATAAGCATGAGATGATACAGTAAAAATCAATTCACATGACTTTCTCAGCTCTCAATCATTTATTTAGTGAGTGTAGGAACTACTTTTATAAAAATTACAAATAAACAAACTGGAAGTGGTACACAGTGAAGTGAAACAATGACTTGTGAGTAACATTGAATCAAAATTAACACTTGGAGCTTCACTAGTTTTTATTTATATGAATGAGGAATGATTTATTGAGTACCAATCTTACACATCTTGTTCTTCCCCTAAGCTAGGCCCTGGCCCCTTTGCTGTTAGGTTAGCTCTTCTTTATAATTGCCTTTTATAGACACATTATGCATGTTTATCTTTTCACTAGTCTTCCCCTGCTCTCACCCTTTAATTTTTATTTGTTTTATTTCACCTTCTAACCCAATTCACTTTTCCTCTTTCTCAACTTTTCTTCTCAGCTTCACTCTTATAACTTTTATTAATCAATTTACATTGTGCACTTTGGTAATCTTAAGTATCCCAATTACACTACTCAATTTGACCATGTATAAAAACCTCTACTACCTCATTTATGGATTAACCAACCATTTTTTAACTTTGTTACTCTCAACAAAATATCCCTTTCTTTCTCTTCTGCTTGGTTCTCCTTTTCCCCCCTCACCCTTGTTGATCCCTTTGCTATTTCATATGACATTTTTTCTGAAGCTACTCTTGAATTCACACTTTTTTTCCCTTCCTCCCAGCTATACATTGTTGTCGTCCCTCACCTTGGCTCTTTCCCCTGTTCTTTCATGCTCTGCATCCTACCATATCCCCACCTTGCATTTTGCTCACACTTGACTTTGACCACTTGTTACTGGAACCACATATGTTGTAAAGTGCTGAGTAGTCATCTGTTTTTGTGGTATTCCCTGCTGATGTTTGATCATTCCCCTGTGTTTCTTGGTGCAATGACTATTGGTCTTGCCTCTGCCTGTTGCTTGGTAAGCATTCCTCTTCCTTCACAGTAAATAATTAAATCATCTGCAAATTAGCTGGCCTTAGCTGGCAGATACAACACCATACATGAGTATTTAAAAAGAGTTATGATTACAGAACCTTGTGGTATATCATTAGACATGTCGACTTTTCTGGAGAGTATGCCATTCGATTTTGCTTTGTCGTCTGTGATCTTGGAAAGGGTAGGGTGAGACTGAAAAATTGAATGCTATGACCAGGATTTGAACCACGGATCTACCAGTTACCGTCCGGCTGCTCTAACCACTAAGCTATCATAGTGAACGTGCCAATATGACATTAAATTCTCCAACTCACTTGCATTATTCCCAGTAAACCATACAAGGAGATCTCAATTACTCTGAGATAACATAACTTAATGGCGACTTACAATGTGTAAGTACTTATGTCTCAGGCTTCTGGTTTAGCCAACTATAAGGTCAATTAATGTAATTAATGTTTTTCACACAATGGCCATGTGTAGGACATGATTGGAAAAGGTTGAGTGAGACTGAGAAATTGAATGCCATGACCGGGATTTGAACCACAGATCTACCGATTACCATCCGGCTGCTCTAAGCACTAAGCTATCATGGCCAGCATGCTTATATGACATTAAATTCTCCAACTCACTTGCATTATTCGTGGTAAACCACACAAGGAGATCTCAATTTACTCTGAGATAACATACCTTACTGGCAACTTCATTGTGTGAGTATTTAAGTTCCGAGCTTCTAGTTTAACCACCAAAAAGTCAATTAATTACATTACATTATAGTTGGTTAAACTAGAAGCCCAGGACTTCAGTACTTACATGTTGTAAGTCGCCATTAAGGTATGTTATCTCAGAGTAAATTGAGATCCTTGTGTGGTTTACCGGGAATAATGGAGTGAGTTGGAGAACTTAATGTTATATTGGCATGTTGGCTATGATAGCTTAGTGGTTAGAGCAGCCGGACGGTAACCGGTAGATCCGTGGTTCTAATCCTGGTCATGGCATTCAATTTTTCAGTCTCACTCTACCCTTTCTAATCATGTCCTACACATGGCTATTGTGTGAAAAAACTAATTGCACTCTGTGATCTTATTCAAAGCTATAAATAAAACCAAGCATGTTTCCTAAATTTCCTTGTTCAATTAATGTTTTTAGAATGTACTAATGCCATACCATATTGTGGCTTTATGAATATCCAAACTAACAGCAGTTATATGTTGTTTGTTTTGGAAAGCATCCAAAGGCTATTAGATTATCTTTTGTTGAGTGGAATTTTCAAAATCCACTTTGTGCTTCAGTGAAGAAATTTTTCTTTTCAAGAATTCACCTGACGTGTATATTTATTATTTTCTCCATTGATTTGTGCAATTGTTTACATATTGGATTTTTGTTTTCTCTGCTGCTGATCTGTTGTAAGCTGAGGAAGTATGGCATTCTCCCAATAATTTGATACTGAGATTTCATTAGAAATGCCTGGTTTGATATTTTAAAAAAAGCATTTTTAGAAAAATGTGTGTGCATGCACATGTGTGCCCTCCGAGGATGAATGTCAATATGGGTGGCTCAGTTGATTAGGCACTGGCCTAATGATACCAAGGTTGCAAGTTCTAACCTTACCCAGAGCAATGATTTTTAAGTGTGCTAAAAACGACAACCCCATCTTAGTGGACGAATTCATGAGACACCGATGGTACTGACATGATCCTGGCTATTGACAATGTCATCAACAGAGTAATTTAATTTAATTTTAATTTCCAAGGATGAACACAACGATTTCCAAGAAAAGGAATCTTTCCACCTCTGTCCGTTACACAGGAAAGATTTTGTTACCTTTTATTTTCTCAAAAATGGTTCTAATATTTTGATTAAAAAACCATGTTTTTAAGAGATTTGCACTACAAAATGTCTTGAATTTTATGGGAATGCTCTGACAAACTGTTCATTCTGAATTAATTTTTTATAAGTCGTAAACCATATGAGATAGACAAAACTTACTAAACAAGAGACGTGGATCTTTTCAAATTATATAATTTATGTGACATAAAATTTTTTGAGGCATTAACCATTTTTGAGATATTCTTTATTACAGGTTTGAATTGTTAAAACTTACACTCTTTCAGCTGCAAAACCATGTTCATTTTTTTTTCTCACGGTCTTGTCAGGAAAACAGAATTTCAAGACATCACATAGCAACCTGTACTTAACCCTTTCATGCCTGAATTATTTTGCTACTTATACCGTTCTTCCTCTAATTCGAAACCGGTTTAGATTAGGCGGTCTGGGACATCTTCTGCCTGCTGGCTTGAATAGCCATGATCGTTAAGGCAACTCGTAGTGCACTGGCCATGCACTCAAAGCCTGAGGTCGTGAGTTCGAGTCTCGGCAACCGCAGTCAAATGTGCCTGTGGTAAAGGACGGGGAGGGCCCACGTAAAATAATAGGTGTGATGGCACGCGTGGATGATGACGGGGTATCATTTGACTGCGGTTGCATGGATTTTGCTTCTTTTCTTATAAAAAAAACATTACAATATAAATTGTAAAAAAATATTTTTTTTACAATTCAAAACGTCTCAAATATGTATATTTAATTGGTGACAGACAGTATAAAAAGAATATAGCAGAAAAAGAAAGTTAAAACTAGTACAAATAGGAAAAAAAAGCCTATGTATCTTAACACACACCAGGCATGAAAGGGTTAAAACATTAAACCATTTCTGCAAATGGTTATCTCAATTAACGTTAAGAAGATATAGGAATAGGCTTTTATAAAAAATAGTTTTTGAAGATTTGGGCAGAGAAAGTCATTTGAATGTAACAGTCTTTTTCGGGAGTGCTAATTGTTAGAAATGAGGAAATAAACCATTATGATAATTGAATAAAACCTGTTTTAACATATTGCTGCTTCGTTTTCATTAACAAATTAATGAATTTAATAGTAACAGTAGTAGCGCCGGTGATCTTTTAAAGCATTGTATTATTTTAACAGAGAATAAAATGAATTGCAGTACAACATACGAGTAGAATTCTGATAGTGCATGTTTGCCCTTTATTGTGCATATTTGGTTATATGATAATGCAGGCTTTAATCATCAGTATCCACCTGTGGTACCATATCTGATAAACAGGCATTAAACACCAACCTCCCAAACCCTGTATTAAGTTAAACCAGTGCCTCCATTTGTATTTTATTCTCTTGTTAAAACAGATCACCTAGATCATAAAGTAGAGCACACCTGTAAACTCAGACTGTGTAGGAAGAGGCAAATTATTGGTGACATGCATGTCCTTCATTTTACTATAACTATAAACATTTCATTTATTTCATCAAATCTTTCATATGGTTTGATGCAAAGTATCTTGATATTGATGCTAAATGAATCCATGATATATTATGCTCTTTGGTTTAGCAGTAAATGCTGCTGTCTGACAGCTTCCTCAAGCAGACAGCCTCTACAAAGCCTCTAATAAATAACAAACCTTCAATCTTGCCTTGTTTCTTTGTGTGTCAGATTCTCTGTTCTCAAAAGCATTTCCCATGACCATTTGTGTGATAAAGAGCAAAATTTCAGCATAGCATGTCAGAAGTGAGAAAGATAGATGCTGTCTCACATGCCACTTAATATTTCCCCTCTTTCCCCTCTCTTACTTGCATTCATTCCATCAAGTATTAGCAGGAAATGACTACTTAAACCTGCTTTTGTAAACAAGAGAGAGACACCAGAAAAGAGAGCAATAGTGATGTTGGGTGAGTAGACAGTGGACCCATATAACTGCACAATGCTTTAAGATGCCTCTAAATCTATTTCATCTTTTCTCTGCCTTTGTTGAAATATTTCTAAGAAGTATTTTAACACCTCAACAGAAGCTTTGAAACAGCTGGACGTCACTAGGGAGTATATCCGTAGAAACAAGACAAAGTTCTTAATTTTTTTATAACAATGCAGTTTAAAAACAGTTGCTTTTCAGAAATTAAAAACTCATTTGGTGACCTTGATTAATACTTGTTTGTACTTATGTGTTACACTTACACGGAGTATTGGGGTTCTTGCCCTAAATATATTTTTAGAACCACATGGTTCTATTGTCTTTAGAACCATTTTAAAAGTGATAGGAAAAATATAGTGACAAAACTTAATGATAAATAAGTGAACTAAGTGAATGTAGGTTTTCAGTTTCACTTGATTTGTGTATTTTACTCTCAGTTCATAATAATTGGACATGTATGTGAGTTACATGAAAAATGAAAAAGTTATTCTCAAGGCCACAGTGCTTGATTTAAAAATATCTTACCTATTGCATTTTTGTTACATCTACTCATTCTACTGCTACCTAAATTGATGTCAGATTTTCAAAATGAGGATTGCTATGATGACTTTGATATCCCATGATCTTCATATGACCTAGTGAAAAGAGGAATAACTATTTGCAAAACATATTTCAAAATTCAGGCCAATAACTAAGAATATCTTGGCAATGGTTAATACAACAGAAAATTTTATTTGGCATAAACTGTGTGCTTTAATATGAGTACCTGGGCGACCGAGCTTTGCTCGGCTTTTCTTTTTTTTTTTTTTTTTTTTTTTTTTTTTAAATTTTTTTTTTGGGGGGGAAGGGGGAGAAGATACTTATTTAGATAAACTTGAAAAGCAAAATGTTAACTAAATATAAATTTTCATCCTAATAATTGTTGGAGCCGTTTCTGTGATGAGACCTTTAATATCCTGGTTGTTTGTTGAAATTGGACCATTAACAGAGAAATTATGACCAAAATAAGGTTTCGACTAATTGTGTATAAAATCATGCTTTTTCAGGAATGACACCTATATAGATAAACTTAATAAGCAAAACCCTGTCTGAATACAAAATTTGATTGAAATCATTAGAGCCGTTTCCAAGTTGCGCGGAATATATATATATATATATATATATATATATATATATATACACACAAGAATTGCTTGTTTAAATATATAAGATTTATGTTTTTAATGCAGTAAAATTTTCTCTCTTACAGTTTAATACAGTAATAATAATAATAATAATAATAATAATAATAATAATAATAATAATAATAATAATAATAATAATAATAATAATAATAATAATAATAATAATAATAATAATGATGATGATGATCATGATCATGATGATGATCATGGTGGAGATGGTGGTGATGGTGGCGGCGGTGGCAGCAGTGGCAGTGGCGGTGATGGTAATGGTGATGATACATTGAATTTATTGAGTACTGAAGCATTTACATCTTGGGCTGTCCTTGAACTTGGGTCCTAGGTCTGCCACTGTTTACATTTTGATATGTGTTGTTATTGCTTTTGCTAATTTTTGTAACTTTGTTCAATTTATCATTTACTATTACTTTTGTCTTTTACACCACTTTTCTGTCCTATTCTCTGTATTTTTTCCTTTTCCCTAAAATTTGTTATTATTTTTAGACCACTCAGTTCATTTTAACCTTATTTTTTACCTCCCTTCTTTTTCTTTTTCATTCTTTACCTCCCCTCTTTTTCCTTTCCTATGTTTCCCAACCATTTGCAAATACCTCCACCACAATTATTCATTTCTTCTTAGCCCTTTATTATTCACTTCCACTTCTTTCACTTAATCTTTACTATTTTCTTTTAATTCCTACTTAACTTTAGCTCTAAGCTTTTCATTCCATCATCCCTTCAACCCATGACTAAAAGTTACCTAAACCTACAAGTTCTTCCTTGTCACACGGCATGATATAGCAGTTTGCTCTCTTTCTTTGATATATTAGCACAATTTTGCTATCTGACGCCCACTTGCCTGTGACATCATTTTTCCATATACGTTCATATCTTTGTTGTTCACGATTCTTCCATCCCATCCTATCCTATTCAGGGTACAAATTTTGTTATGCAAATATCTGAAATATATGGTATTTTAATAAAAGCTTTTAGAATCATTTTTGAGATAATCAGAAATAACTCATTTTTTTCAATTTAAAGGATAGTTCATGGTTAGGATTTTATTGAAAATCTTGAAAAATGCTATCGAGTTACGCTGTTCACACACACATACACACACTCATTTTGTCTAATGTCTAAGACTTTATCTCTTATAGTATACCAATTCTTCAAGACATTCAGAATAAAGAGGACTTAACTGCCATTCCTAGAAATATACTTTGTCATGAAAATAGTTTAAATATATGATATTTTAACCAAACATTTACTTCATACTACTAGAACTGCCAACTTTGAAGACTGGGGTAGTTGTTTTAATATTGCTGTGTTTTTCATATTACTGAAATTGAAGACCTTCAGACTTTGATCTCATTATTTTAAACAAGTGAATGTATGCATAAATTATATTCAATTTCTCAATTTGTTCCCAGTCAAAACAAAACAAATATTAAGTACATGCAAATTGAAAATATTAAGAACAATTCAAGGAAAGACCTTATTACTAGGGCTAGGATTTTAATGCCTTATAAAAAGTTTAAAAATGCACTTTATAAAATACAATTTTGACATAAAAATCTCAAAAAATGCCCTTTAATAAGTATAAGTTTGAAGGAAATTCATAACAACACAATATAAAATAATGCAATTAAGTAAAGAGCAAGTTTAGTTAATGCAAATTGAAAAGGATATTCTATAAACAATTTGTTTATTTGGCTAGAAAATATGCTAAGCACGTTATATGCACCATCTTCAATAAAGAGCTTTAAGAGAATTAGCAGCTTTTACTTTGTATGGTGCAGCGTCGGTCAACAAGAAGACTATGTTGTCATGTGGAATGCCATCGGAACATATAAAACCTATAGACCTGTCAAACATTTTGGTGATTGCTGAAAAGTGTATTTTGTCTAACTGCTCATAATTCAGTAGGAACTGTTTCCTAAATCATCCTCTACCATTGTGCCTACTACATTTGTCACATAATGGCTTAGTGAGCCTTTTTTCAATACATAGCCAAATTTTTTTCCCTGACATTTTTTTTGCCTAATCTCCTGCATTGTGTTGGTAGCATCCACTAATGTAATTCTTTCTTAAAGTTGAAGAATCTGGTAAACACTTTCCAGTATGTCCTAGGAAAGCGCATAACTTGAGATTATTCACTTTGTTCAATGGACTATCCGCACAAATGAATCCTTCACAGCGTTCTTCAAAGAAAAGTGAACCTGAAGAAGAGCCAGCTTCACCAAGTAACATTTGGTGTGCTATGTTTTTACCTTATAGCAGTTGCAGACAAATATGTTTTTCTCTCTTCACGTGTTGGTCTATACCTATAGTAAACTTCTTTTCAGCTGCCTTTTTTTACTTCACAAACTTTACAGAAATGTACCTATATACCCATCCTTGGAGAAAGCTTTTTCACCTTACTTCGAAACAAAATTCTTTAACTTATGTGCCACACCTTACCTTACTTGAGGCATGATGAACTTCACACCTCAATCCTTTATACTGTGTAAAAGACACCTAATCTGCATCTGCTATTCAAAAGACATTAACAAACACAATAGTCATCTACTAAGGAATGTGACGGTCTGGATGGCTCAGCTGGTTAGAGACTGTCCTAGATCCCAAGGTCGCGGGTTCAAATCTGGCCCAGACCTATGGTTTTTAAGTGTGCTTAAAAACGACAGCTTTATGTCAGTAGATTTACTGGCATGTAAAAAGAACTCCTGCAGAACAAAATTCCAGCACACCGGCAATGCTGGTGTGATTCTGGCAATTGACAGCATTGTTAAACAACAAAATTTTTTTACTAAGGAATGTGCCTATCTGCTACTTGTTAAATGTAACAGCTGGCAACTGGACAAGTGCATTGTCAACCCATAGAAGGGGAAGAAAGTGACTGTCTAGTTTCTTGAAACTTAAGTGTAATTTTAATCTGGTATTGCTAAGAACCAAGCAAAGTAATTTACGAAGAAATGAAATGTAAAGAACGGAAATGTTCCTTTGTTCATGAAAAGCATTGACTGATCTCCATAAATTATACTTAAATTAGTTTGAAATACTACTGAATTTGAAATATGTGGACGAATGCTTCTAAAACTTGTATACTATAAAAAATTTCAAATCTGAAGGTTTACATTGACCTGAATCTCATCAGACTTGCCATGTGAAATACACTTAATTTTGAACTAGTTTTAATGGAATTTAAAAGATTGACAAATATTAAAACCTAATACCAAAAATTTAATTCTTATAATAATGATGATGCTGGAGTTATTTCTGCTTACTGACAGACAAATAGAGAAAAGCTGTTCTCCAATCATGATAGCATCTAAGATGCAAATCTGTTCCCAGAACCACATATTGTGAATGCATAGTGGTACTCTAAAACAAAACTGAAAAGCTGTCAAGTAGATACTTTCAAACTTTGCCTAAGAGAATGCAGGAACAACATGGAAAACAATTGCCTGAAGATTTTGCTAGCTAGATCTTAGTTCACAATTTATATTTCTCTTAGTTGTCTCTATGACTCATGTCATAACATTCAAGAAAATCACAGGGTAACTTATTTATAAAAACTTCCTTAGGATGGTACTAATTTTCAGCAACTTGATAACATTGTAACTATTGATTAATTCATGTGCTGGTAACATTTATTTACTTTAATTTAAAAGGTGAGTCAATTAATAATACTGAACAACACTTACAACATAGTTTTCCAGAACACGTTTCGAAAGTTAACTTTCCTCCATTATCAACCGAACAATAAAATTAAATTAAATTAATTACAACAACACTGTTTTCAAACTTCTATGAAAGGAAGATATTTATTTAGTTGTTTATGTATACCAAGCTCATTATAGTATTTATATGATCTGAAGCTAATTCAGGTTCTATCCCAGGCATACAAAATAAATAACACTATTTTCTACAACTATTGCTGATACTCGTACCTTGCTGTTACCAAAATTATGAGTACACTTTTAATATTACAAACTAGTTGGTGTTGCATACTCCAATTTATTGTACTGACCAGATCCATTTCTTCTTAATTATAGATAAGAGCTCTAAGTTAATAATCTGAGATTGTTTGCAAAGAAGATGTTTAATTGCTACTACTTTTCTAATCTTCAACCATTTAGTTTGAATAAACCCTTTCCTTCAGATCCATCCTGTACATTAGAGGCCTGCACGGGCCAGCATTCTTAGGTTTTGCCCAGCCCGACATTAACCAAGCCTGAGCCCAAGAAGAGGTTATAGTGTACCACCTGGCCCGTGCCCGATTGTATAATCTTTTTTAAACCTGGCCTAAGCCCACACAAACCTCTACTTTACATTCTAAAGTAAGAACAAATTAGAAACTAAAAACTTCACTTATCTTAGTAATGTTGCACGTTCTTTTCTTTTTTACTAAGATAAGTGAAGTTTTTAGTTTCTAATTTGTTCTTACTTTAGAATCTTGTTGCTTCACTGTTAATAGCTTCAATTTTCCTTACTCTACTTTACATTCTAATAAAATGTGAATTTGATCTTTATCACTGCATATAGGGCAGATTTCTTCTTTGTCCTGACCTTTTAATCCTGATCTTTCAATCCCCAAACTCCAGTTTAAATCATGCAGTGCCTTGTCTCAATGGTGTTATGGTTTACTTTCTAATCTGGATTTAGTTATCATTTATTTCATGCCTTCAGTCCAAGAGGAACACAACTTTAAAAAAAAGCTAAAAATTGATATGCATTGGTTCTTTTTTCTCTTTCTCTTTCTCTTCCCCCCCCCCCCCCCCCCCTCCTCACTCCCTACAGAAATTAATTTCACAAAACTGTGCTTATGTCGTTTAATAGATGTTTATCATTTACCCATACAGTGTTTTACTTTTTAATCTGGATTTACTTAATATTATTTATTTCATGCCTTCAATCAAAGAGGAGAACAACTTAGAGAAAGCAAAAAATTGATATGCATTGGATTTTTTTTCTTCCCATTTCCAGAAATTTATTTCATAAAATTGTGCTGAATAATGGATAGTTACTTATGTCACTTGATAGATCTTTATTATTTACCTATGCAACAGTGACATAGCGTGGGGTGTGGACTTGTGTATCCACTTTGAACTCGTATTAAGGATACATATAGGTGAAATTTCTAAATTCTACAATTATTAGCAGATTTTGTTGAAACTCGTATCAGGCATAATACATGTAAGTAATAATATACATTAAAATTTTCATTGTCATATCTTTAACATTTATCTTTACTAGCTATTTTGTTGTCCGAGTGCCAGAAATGTTCCACACGATGAAGATTTCAAAGTTTTGATAATGTCAAGTATTATTCTATTGCAAATAAATACTGTCAAAAGACTGTTGGGAACAGAAGATGTAATGCTTTGGTTTATCAAATAAAAATTATTAACCTTGAGAAAATATTTTTACAATTTATATAGCTTTTATGGAACTTTATAATTCACCAACTGGTAAATACTAACACTACAGAAAAATCACTCTGTTTTTTTTTTTGGTTGGTTTTCATTTCATTCTCAGTTTGTTGAATACAGGCACTCGGATTCCATATACTCGGTTTCCAGGAAATGTAGCGTTCTCTCTATAACATGTGTTTTCCTCACAGTGAACCATGCGGATGCACATGAGCAATGTGGATACCCTGCCTTCAGTTTCCTGGTATATTTTCTCTTACTTGTTCGCACCATTACTGCTCAAAACGCTGCGTGATGTTCTCTGAAATGTGCAAAAGAAGTTAAAATATGAAATTAACCTTCACTGCCAAACAAAATACTGAAAAACTTAGCTTTAGACCTCATTAACATTAACAAGCAAGACGCACTTTTCTGCATTACATCCACTGTGCACGCACATTGTTTGATGGGACTGATGTAAGACAGGCCCAACCACCAGCCACTCTGTGTCAATGTTTGGCATGATATGCTAACAGTACTAATTCATAGCAGATTGTTGTTTGAAACACATTCAACAACCATTATGCCAATTGGATTAGTATATAGATAATAGAAAAAGTTAACTAAGGAAAACTGGCAGGGTATGCAACATATCACCAACATCCATTGATGCTATGCCCCTTCCGTACAGCTCAGCTGCCATCATTGTAATAAAACAAGCCAATAAAGTAACCATTTGAAGTCTTTTGCTTTAAATTTTAAGGTAGAATGCTTATTGTATATGCACTTGAAATATTTTAAGGCTTCCCCTGTAAAGGCCTTGTAGCGTTTGAGCTGCCTTTTGGTATAAGAGGTTCAATTTATCCTATGAGGGATTAAAAACCATATGTTTGAATTTGAGTTCAATTGTTTCCTGTTTTGTTTACTTGCTGCATGAATAAAGTTGATTGCCACCATTGATACTTATTTGTGTTATTATTAAATTGTTATTATAGGTAGTATTCACTCAGTTCCAGCCAAAGTTTAGTTCCTAAGCCATATCCAGTAATATATCCAAAAACAGTGTATAAATGTAACACTCATTTAATTAATATATCTATTAAATTAAAAAGACTTATTCTCTTTCTTTCCATTACACCATTTTGTGCATCCATTAATTTTAAAACAGGATGAAAAGAAATTTAAACAAATTTAAAACACTTTATTTGTATTGAAAATAAAAATGTGAGAGTGCAGCTGAAATTCATAACATTAAGATTGTGACAACTTCCTCCATTAAGCTCATTTCTACAATAAAATGATATGAATTACAGGTCCAGAGCCTAAACAACAAACACCAAGTGGAGTGACAATGAGAGTGCATGCTTCTAGACCACAGTCAATGTTCCAAGAGTCGTCCATAACAAGGCCAAGACCTCTGTCAGCAGCAAGTCCTCCAGATCCTGCCCGTCTGCTGGCTGAAGTGGGTCAGGCACGCATCAAACCTCTTGCTTCCACCAGCCCTGTTCTTGCTGGTTTGCAAGTGAAGCAGGAATCGATGAAACCTGCCAACAGCACTAGTTCTTCCACAAGCCCTGTGCTTACCAACCTTTTAGCCAAACCTGCAGACTCCACAAGTCCATCATCAATGTCAGATCCAGATTTGCTGGCTAGTCCAACCCCCCGCAGTCCTGGCCTCATATCTGGTTCATCTGTAACATACAAACAGTACACAGAGTTGAGGGAAAAGGTTAGTAGCATTGATTGCTTAATTATATTGAAGATTTTGCAATGAAGCAAAAAAAAAACATAATTTTAAAATTTTCTTCTGACAATAACAACTTCCGGTATGTACAGCTGTGAACAAAAAGAATTAGTTATGTCTGGAACGCCAAATTCATCTAAGTCCTACTCGGCACAGCGCCGTGTTTACACTACCCGTGATACATTTGTGTAGCAGCAACAACAAGTTCCAAATCTTAATATTACTAAACCATATGATCAATAATCATAACCAAATACATAGCTTTAGCTTCTTTAACTACAAATCATCAATATTAACTACAAATATTAACGACACAAAACAGGATACAGTTTGGATCGTTCAGCATTACTAAACTGGCCACCTTCCTTGTTTGTTCACTGTAGTGCTGTAACAAAACATAGGCTACTCCTATGGTGAGGTCGTAGGTTCACTTCTCACATGTAGCAATTTTTCTTTTCCTTCTCTTAAGGATGTTGAAACAGTGAGTAGCAGCTAGTTATTTTAAATATACTTATTTCATACACAACATTTGGTGAAGTTAATAATGTGGTAGTTATTATGACGCTTCTTTAACGGTTTATTGTACCAAGTAGCAATATGCTGCACACAAAAGCATGTGGTGTGCAGATTGGTGCGCAAACACATCAGGCAGACACAGTTCTCTCTCAGTGAATCTTATCACACTTGACAATGGCAGAAAGTGCAAATAAAGACATAGGCACAAGGAAGTTGCTCCATGTAGTAGTCAAATAGGTTTTTCTGTTCATGAAGCTGCAGCTCATATTGGAGCCCCAGCATCTAGGGGAGGGGTTGAACACCGTCGTCCTAGTTCAAGAAGACATGTGTCAACTCCAGAAATGGACGCAGCTTTAATTGTAGAAGCAGATAGGAACCCTTTCCGAACTGCTTCTGAAATGAAGGCAAATTTGGATTTCCCTGGATCTACTTGAACAGCTCAACGATGTGTAAATGACATAGGACTTCTTGTGCAAACAGCAGCTAAACAACATCTGACAGACAATCACAGATTCTTTCGCCTTGTGCTTGCAGAGGTAAATGCCAACCACAACTAGAATAACATGATATTCTCAGATGAGGCGACATTTTCTTCTACACATAAGGGAAAGATGATTGTCTATGTCCAAAGGGGTCCCGATACAATGCAAAATACATGGCTTCACAATTTCACCATGGCTGCGTATCTGTATTGTGTTGGGGTTGGATATCAAGGGATGGTCTACTCTGTATTCACTCTAAGGTTGATCCACGCGAAACTAAACCCAAGTGGCCTGTGCACAGTTATAATGTATCCTTCCACCATTTGCGTCAGAAATACTGTCACAGCACAACCATGCGGTGTGTGCATGCGGTATGTAATAGAAAGGACTAACCCCTTATTCTGTCAACTTAAAGAGTGAATAACATGTAACTAGAGGTTAAAGGCGATAATATTGATAGTTACAACAAAATAAACCAGTTGTAGCACTTTGTTAATTGTTGGCGGCTCATTTTTAAAAAATAAATTGTCCAATTACACAAATTGTGTTTTTAACAAAATCGTCACATTCTTGGATGGCGTGTTTCACATGCTTTCTTTTTTCCCGGGTGCAACCACTTTTTCCGTTTCAGCTTTTTCTTTATGAGCACTGTTTATACTGGTACTCGAAACACCAGTGAACTCAGAAGTGATTTCACTACTTCTTTGAAGGGAACAGTTGGATATTTCTCACATAACTTATAAATGCATTCAACAATATTGTTTTTTCACCACTAGTCAATCGTTTGCCCACCTTATGCTTTACATAAGTCGATGAAGACGCAAGAACAATTCACCGCCGCAGTCCACCATGATCCTTAATAGAAACTGCTGGCTGTATACAATATTCGGTAAATACTCGAATGTCAGTAACTTACATGAGTTGCATGTTGGTACTTGTAGCTCTGTTTATCAGTTTGCATCAACGTTAATTAACCTCTTAGGTATTTATATAGAATATTATAACATTTAAGGATAAATTCATTCTAAGATTCAGATTACTAATATGGGACTATTTCTTTGCATGCATTGCTACCGTGTTGTACCACGGTACAGTGGCTTTGTTTTGACGCAGATAAACCTAAGAGTGAATTGAGTTTAGGTGTGCTGTGGCAGCTTGACAATACGCTGAACAGTGTGCAGTATACAGTAATACTAGAGAATATTTTGGTTCCCTCTGTGAGAATGGGATATTCTGATGCAATTATTGAATTCGTACAGGATAATCATCATGTCCACACATCTCAAAAGGTTTCAAATTGGTTCTTAGAGAGGCAGGATATCAGAGTGGTAGACTGGCCTCTCCCTGTTCACCAGATTTGAACCCTGTTGAGAATGTGTAGGTTGAGGTGAAAAGGGAGCTGTGCTCCAATTTCCCTGTAGTTGGATGAAGGACAAAATATGGCCTATGGGCACAAATTCAAGAAACCTGGCACATTGTAGCTTCTCGTCCACATTACTGCAGGCATTTAATTTTGTCTATACCCTGAAGGTTGAGGGCAGTGCTGAGGGTTCCACACCCACCCAATATTAATTATGTTTATTTTTTGTGCTTTTACTTTAGAAAATGATACTTACATATATTTTTATTTAACACAAGTGTTAGTAGAATAATTATGTTTTTGTATGCATAGATAAGTCCTTAACTTCAAAGTTATATTAATGCAATATTAATGTTCTACATATCCAGTCATAAAATTAACAAACATAAAAATGTGACAAGCAACTTAGGATTTGAACCTAGGAACTTATGAGTGGAAGCAATGCCTTCTTAACCTTTCGGCCACTGTAATGTTATTCTGTGTTTTATTTTCAGTGCACATAAGTTAATCATTGCACTATCAGTCACAGACCAATATACAGTTCTTACACAGCTTTTACGAAGATACACGAAGCTCTAGATCGACACATAGAATCTGGAGATGACTCATCTTTTTTGTCCAAGGGTGCACAGATACCATCAAGAATAGAGTAAAACAAATTATAAACAAATTCTGCACAGCAAGAACAACAAAATTGAAACAATAGTACACTAAAATCTGCCTTTAACAGACCCCTTGTTAAGCGGAAATCTGTCTTAAATGGAAATGTTTCATGATACCATGAATTTAGGGGTGGAAAAAAAATTCCCTTATTAAACAGAAACTGCCTTACCTGACAACGGAAATCAAAGTATGCCTTTTAATGGAAAATTTACAGTTCCAGAATGCAGAATTTAGAACATTTTCAGGCATCCAGTGAAAGTCTGCCTTGTTTACTCTAAGTATATGATGTTTATGTTGAAACATAATCAGATTGTTGCCACCTGATCAGTCTGGGAGGGGAATGCGCTAATGACGGTGTGAATACTGAGAAGCCTGGTACAGTCATCCACTGCATAGTTAATAATAAGCACAACTAATTGTTTTTTATTATTGACTCTTTCGTTTCTCTAATGACTTTTCAGACAGCATAGAATACAGAGTTCTTAACAGTACACCTCTAAACTGTGATGGTTTAGTTCAGCTGTAGTCACCATGTCTTCGAAAACAAGAATTGTACTGGGGCAGTGCCATGGCCGAGCTGTTAGAGCATTTGCCCACCACTCATTCCATCAATTGCTTCATTATCACCTTTCCAATCATCTATATCGTCTGCATTTCATATCACCCTCTTCCTCACTATCATAGCTGGTGCTTAGCTGACCACCCACTTCCAGGTTTTCACTCTGTCCAGTCCATAGGTTCCTGTGCTCCCCAACAGGCATCTGACCCTAGTCAATGGCTTGTAAGTCCTACATAAGGAGAGGGTAATCAGGTAAAGAAAAAACAAAAAGAAAAAGAATTGTACTGGATCTTAATATGAGAGAGAAAGTGATTTATGCTAATGAACATGTTAAATTGAGTGTAAAGCAGATCATGAAGGCGGACAAAACTCAAGTTTAGGGGATTCTAAAGGAGAAAATGGAAGTTCTGAAGTGATGGGAAAAGCATGCTAAGGGAAAAATAAAGATAGAACTTAAGAAAACTAAAAACCAGGACATTAATGAAATAGCGAGGAGTGGTTTGTTGGTGTTAGGGCATACAATCATTGCTTATCGGGACCTATGTTACAGGAATACAAGTGTTATTCAACCAAGGTATCATTGAGAATGTTAAAGTACATTTTCGTAAATGTTAATGCAGTTTTTACTTGCTAATATGAATTTCATGTCATCTGCCTCTGAGCTAGCCAAAACTATATCAGTTCTAGATGCATAATTTGGATAAGCTAATCTGTAAAGAAAATGCTATGAAACAGTGACAGAGTGTTTCGGAAAAGCAGGGTTTCCACTGGATCAAGCTCTTGGCAATGAAGAAAACGAGGATGAGACACAAGAATTACATAACTACATCAATGAAGTTGCGTTCAAGTGCAGTGCTATGAATATTTCAACATAGTGATGTGCAAACTGAAACAGACAGTTGGATAGATGCCTTAATTGAGAATATGCAAAGTCGGAAAGATGAAGAGCAATATGTCCCTAAAGTGGAAGAAGAGCATGGACTAAAGACTTATCAGGATGCTGTCAAAAGTTTAAAGGAACTGTAGCTATTCACCCTATAGCAAAATGAGTCGGATATGTTTGGTGTGATTTCTCAAGCCAAATTGTTTGTGGAAAGTCGAGCAGCAATGTCTAGAAAACTCTCCTTGACTACTGGAAAAAAATAAAGAATTGTGTATACAATTATTTTTCGTTGACTATATTTTTGGTGTATATTGAATAAAGTATGTACATTTTTTTTATCTCATTCTAACTGCTTATTTATGTTCATAGTTTAATTTTGTTGATAGCCTAGGCCTACCTTTGTTAAATAGAAATCTATCTTTAATGGAAATTTTCAAGAGTTCTGTTCAATTCCGCTGAAGACAGGTTTTATTGTATAAAGAACAATATAATTTTAACAGCTCAAATTTGTTTCAATTAATATGGCACTCAAAAAGAAAATAGAAGTTGTAAAAGGACTGTTAAAGATGATAATAGAAAATGTGCATACTTTAGCGTTGACTTCTGAAACATAAGTTCCTCTATAGTGCACGGTTCCATAAATAAAAACATCTGATGTGTTGCACTCACATGACTTTCTCTACTCTTGTGCTGACCATTCTTACAAACTCTTATTCCTATATCTTCTTCGTGTTAGTTAAGATAAACATTTGTACAACTTATTGCTTATTTCCTTGTAGGTGCAAAGGGAATATTAGAACACAGTAGGTTTTGAGCGATAGTCAAATCTTCTAAAGTTTTGAGATCCCGTTCTCTTTGCACACTTAACATATAAAAAAAATCTGATGTGTTGCACTCACATGACTTTCTCTACTCTTGTACTAACCATTCTAACAAACTCTTATTCCTATATCTCCATGTTAGTTAAGATAAACATTTGTACAAATTATCTTACTGCTTATGCCCTTGTAGATGCAAGGGGAATATTGCAATACAGAAGGCTTTGTGCCACAGTCAAATCTTTTTGACCTTTGAGATTCCGTTCTCTTTGCACGATTAACATATAAAAAAATGATCAACTTGTTGCATTTCGCTAAAGTTCTAAGTTTTCCGAAACTCACACACATAACAAGGAATATCTCCGAAATGGTTCACCCTACAAGAAAATTTATTGAGACATAAATTGTGTATTTTAGCAAGATCTACATTTTTTGTATAGTATAATTTGATCTATTTCTAACGGTTTACCAGTTATGCAAAAGTCGTCCAGAGTAAATACGACTACAGGGGCTATAGCCAGAAAATTCAAGATATACATTTCATTTGCCATAAAAATATCTCAAACATATGACATTTTAATCAAGATCGTTAGAGCCATTTTCAAGAAAATAAAAATTTTTGAAAAATTTTCCAAGTAAAGGGTAGTTTAGGGTAGGGCTATTTTCTTCAAAATCTTCGTGTCGCAGAGGATCTTAAACATATATTTTCGTGAAATCTCGTTATCGAATTTTTGGGTGTAACACTCGTACAATACTTCCTCTCCTTTACTATACGTAGTAGAGAAAGTAAAAATCGCTGTCTCACATTGGAATTCGTAAAATGCAAATTTGGAATAATTTTATTCTTTCGTCAATTCTAAAATACAATTAAATTAAAATTATGTAGTGATTTAATGCAGAACAATGTAGAGAAAAATCTGGTGGTTGCGCAACACTGCAATGCATGTAGTGTCCCCCACTGGAAGTCCGCCACATTTCTGCTCATTGAGACCTCTCTTGCATCCTCCATCCTATGAAGTTGATAATGATAAACATTATTTCGGACGCCGCTGCACCTGGACTTATATTTCAGCGTCTCTAGAAGTTCAGGTTTTACGCAGGATCTATCTTGTTGCAATCGCAGACCTCGTATAATATGTAACAGAAATTGTTATACTTTAGTTAAAAGTTATTACCATGCTTATATATACACTTAGAATATGGGATGACTTGAAGTTATCAGTAACTGCAGGTGGCGCGTGTCCCTGTCTGAGTAGGATCATTGCATAATTTGCCCCTTCTATGTTATGTTTAACACTGCATATATAGGCTTATGGTCAGAAAAGAATGTTTCATATACACCTGCTGAAATGTCAATATTGGAAGATATGATGTCTATTTGGGTATTAAAGTTTGTTGTTGAAATGCTAGTATTCAGCTTGCTTCTTAAGTTAAATCTACCTAAATAGCTTGATATATATTTATTTTTTGTTTCCTCATAATTATCGTAATTAAAATCCCCCATTAATACAATTTGATCCAAATTTATATTTTTAAAAACTTTATGTATAGCATCTTCAAAAGTATTATTTCTGGCTCTGGGAGACTTGTATCCACAGGCTATGTAGTGCTTCTTAATTTGAAATGAAATTAAATCAATGTGGCCAGCATTATCTACAGTATTAATGTAATTTACATCCTGTACTTGAACCTCTTCTTTTATATATATGCATATTCCTCTTGATTTTTTTTGAAAATTCAATTTGTAACATTTCTCTGAAACCATCTATACTCAATTTATGTTCAAGAGAGGCTAAAGTTTCACTGAATATTAGTATGTCCCCATAGCTGTACTATTGATCTGACCTTAAACAATCTATTTTATTCTGCAGTGAATTAACATTTTGGTTGATGATTTTTATTTCTCTGTCCTCCCTTAAAGTATTATAAGACAATTTCAGACATTTTTCTTGTCTTAATCTAAACATTTCTGCCATTATAGGGTCACTGCCTCTAGGGGCCTGGGGATATTTAACTTCACCTATAAGGTATAACCCAGACAAAGTGGCCACTCTGCTCAAAGCAACATAAAGCATTGACCTACTAATTCTTTTGCATTTTGTAAAGTCGATGCATATTTCTTTATATGTTTGTCCTTGACTTTTATGGATACTAAGTGCTTCGGCGCACACAACCGGAAACTATACTCGAATTACTTGTTGCTCCAGCTTGTTTGATACATTTAATATTTGCCTTTTTAAATCTAATGGAGTAAAAGTTTTATTAATATTTTTGTTTTTCATATAACTGAATCGTACCATTCTTGCTTTTCAACCAACATTTTCGTCACCGAAGTCCAGGAATATTATATTCGGTTCACTGGAATTGGGTTTCAAATCAATTTCTTTGAGTATGCCGCATGCTCCATTGACTAAACCATCCTGTACATCTATGTTGCTCGTTATCATGTACTTAATACCGATTTTTAACCTCAGTTCATGAGGCAATCCATTGACTTCCGTTATCTTTTTTTTCTCAATGCACTCAAGATGCCATTTTTAGCGCTTTCAGATACTTTTCCTATAATGAAATCCCTTGCTACTGATACGAACTCTTCAGCAGCATGGTTTGTTATTCTCTTGTCATTATATTCCTGTACATCTACGTTTCTTGTAAATAATCTTATTGCGCGCTCAGGCACTTCATGTTTCCACAGCTCTAGAATTTATTAATTTAGTGTCGCTTGTGCTTATTTTCCCAATAGCTAAATTATTTAAGAATTTTACAAACTCTAGTTCATCTCTTTGCCTCATTATTTCTGTTAATTCATAAAATTCAAACTCATCCCACAGTGGATTTCTATCGATTAATGAAGCAAACTCATTTGAAGCAAATTTATAAATTGGAGTGTCCATTACAGGTGGTAACTGATGGTCACCGACTGCTATTACTGAAACTCCTCCAAAAGAGACGTCAATACCCATTATCTGTCGCAGTCTGCTATCGACTCTGCTGAACATTTCACTTCCAACCATCGATATCTCGTCAATAATTAGCAGCTTGAAATTAAACAATTTCTCTCTGATCGTATTGGCTAAGTCGCTGGATAGGGAGGGCATGTTGCCAGAAAATTGTGTCATAGGTAAAGTGAAAGCTGTGTGTAGTGTGATTGCGGTAATCAGAAATGCCACCTTACCTGATGGGGCGCACAGTAGTACTACAATTTCATCCTTGTTGCCTCCCGGTAAGCTGTCAAAGTAATGTGTTATCGTCTGATACAGCGCATTTATGACCGTACTTTTTCCTACTCAAGCGGAGCCACTTAGAAATATCCTCATTGGCAGCCTGTTAGTTTTAAAGCTGTTTAGCACATGCATAATAAATTCTCTGTTTTCCATTTAATTTGTTCAATATTTCAAACATTTCTTCTCTGGATACCCTTCTAGGAATTGCAAATCTATTTATGCCTTGTTTATCAGCTCCTTCCAAGCCTCCTTGTTCCAAAATGTCCACCTCATTTATTGCTTCTTCGTTCTGAAGTTCTGCGTCGTAACAGCTGTCATCATTTTCAAAAATGTTATCAACTGTCTGCAAGGCTTCGTCTAGAGCTTCATCCATTTGTAATAGAAAACTTGTTTTCATTATTTTTTATTTCTTCCAATTTAGCACAATACAATTCGTAGCAATTCTTGCTCTCTATGTCATGAAACTCATCTCTAAATGGCACCAACAGGAGCACTCGTTCTCTGTAATAATTATCGGGATCTTGCGCCAACTTATATCTCCTGTATCTGATCACTGCAGGCTTTCCTCTCTTTTTTATTGCTGTGTCTGCATCTTCATCGTCATTTATTTCAGGAACTGCTCTGTTGTAGGGCTTATAATAACTAGCCACAAATTCTGCTAGACACACATTTTCTAAATGTTTTGGACATTGGCAGTATTTCTGTATAACATCTTGCATATAAACGTCTTCCGAATCGATTGGCAGCTGTTTTAAGGCTCTCTTGTTCTTCAGCATCACTACCCGCTGTTGTGACGAACTAGTATTTATAAAGATGACCTTTCTGCTGCACTTTGACATAGAGAGAGAAAGCACAAAATAAGCTGCTTCTTGAGCAGACATTAAACTACTGTTTAAAAACACATTGGCTATTTTGCGCAATTTTTCCTTTAAGCTCTGATTCCCTGATTCTACGTCTTTCTCTGCATTTCTCAGAAGCTTTTACAACCCAGATTCTACTTTACTTATGTACTTTATTATATAAGTTGCCAGTCCTTACCCTTCCAGAACTAGCTGTATGTCCATGTTCGATTCAAACAAGTGCAACATATCTTTATTGTAAGCATTAATACCAACTTCTAAACTAGATCTTTTTAAGAACACGCGTGTTTGCTTCAAAGATGATCTTATTGCATTCAAGTACTGCATTTCAGCCATATCAAGTTTCTTTAAAATGTCTATGAAAGAAATTGATTCTAACTTTTTATAAAAATAACTCATCAACTTATCTTCTTCAGGTGGTCCCTTGTTTCATTGCTGTTTTCAGCCTCCGGCAATGGAGTCAAAATAATGGTTCTAGGCATCATAGGTAAAGGGAAATGAAATCTGCATGACATTTTATTCTTCCTACCTTTATAGCAGGTGTATGTGTGTTTGTGTTTCTGAAGAGCCATGTATGGATCATTTTCATTGTACTCGCAAGTGATGTATTTATCAATAAAATGTATAACTTCTTTGATTGATTCTTTGTTTGATGGATTATAACTCGGAGAATCTTTCAACCAGAGAAACATGTGTTCGTGTGGGGAGCCCCGCACTTGAAATTCTACCCTCCGATAATAATCTTCGACGGCATGCTGATCAAATATACTGTGCTCTGCTGTAAGTAGTTTTAAGAAAGATGAAATCTTGTAATCGAAATATCGAGCACACGTAACAGGATCATCCCTAATTAACAGTGTCTTTTCATTGTTGCTCATTTCAAGTGCTTCTTTCATAGTTAACTTCTTATTATGTTTCATATGGTATAATGATGAAAGAAGTTCGGGCCACCAACTTTCTGCTGCAGATAAGGTGAGAAACAGAGTCGGTTTTCCTAATTGTCTGATCATTGCTATTAAATCCTTCTTCTTTTTCTCCCAGAATGCTGAACTAGATCGGATGTCTCTGGTGAACTGATAGCCACTGTCAACTTTAATTAAATTATTGACAAATTCCTGATTTAGTAAATTCCCTGCATTAATTTTACTGGAGGATCTCTTCATTTTCCTCAAGCACATATTCATACTAGCTACACATTGTCTTTCTATCTTCTGTTTGGCCATGAACAACAGTCTGTTTGGTATGGAAGATCTGCAATCAACTCGTCTACATTCAGATTTAGCGTGATCGCTATATTTAAGATATTTTGGCATATTAAAAGGCTGGCCTGCGAATATTTTAGGAAAGCAAAGTTCATCGAAATTTTCTATTAAATGCCAAGCAACTGGTCTTTTGTCCTGCCCCGGTGCTATTATTTCTATCGTGTTTGCACCTATCTTATTTTTGGACATTAAAAGTACTTCTTCCCCTTCATCGTCCTCACTTTCATGCTCTATTGTAAATTCATATTCCGCTCTGATTTCGAGAGAATTTGTCTCTTTAGCTTTATCGTCAACGATGAACTCCACATTTTCTGTGTATTGTTTTTCATATTTCTTTAAATACAATTTGTCTATTTGGATACCATTATTCTTATAGAGTGGAGTTTCTTTTAGGTATTTCAACGTGTCACAGAAGACTACTGGTCTAATTGTTTCATACATGTAGTATGATTTGTGCAAAATATGCCGCTTTAACTGTAACTGCATTGTTGCCATATCATCGAAAGATCTTGGTAGAATATGTAGACACTCGTTGATATCAATTGGAATATTTACAACCGAGCCTTTTACTCCTAATTGTGGATTAAGTGCAAAAGCTTTCAAAGGTCGCATTTGCATAAACGGTATATAAGGACTGCATAATCGTTCCTCCAAAGAAGATAGTTTCTTAATACATTCTGGTACATCCACAAATTTTATACCGCAACTTGTTGCCATTTTCAGAACTTTTAGCTTTACAATATAATTCTTACAAGTATTACACACGTGTGAAGAAGCTTAATTAGATATCCTTTCAAGAAAATATTCAAAATTGTTGTTTCCATGTTTTCTTTTAATAATATTTGTGTTCAGTTTAGAAACAGAGTGTTCAAAAAACAGACCTTTGCAACAGCAGCAAACATGCTCTGGTACATTCTTTCTGCTTCGGATAAAATTCAATTTTAATCTTGAGGAATCATTGTCTGTTTGCACTAGTTTGTTGTAAAAATAGTGCCTTGAACGGAGAATCTCATTGCTTCTTTGCCCCAGTTTTAATGTTTTATTTTTTACTTTTTCAGAATGTATGTAATTTTCATCACTTCTGACCTTCTTCATATGCTCCTTGTTATTCTTTCTTTCTGTTTCTTTATAATTTTCCTCTTTTCTGATTTGCTGCATATACTCATTGTTTCTCTTCCTTTCAGATTCTCTGTAATCTTCATCTTCCCTTGCTTGCTGCTTATCATCTCTGTCTCTGTTCCTTTCAGATTCTCTATAGTCTTCATCTTCCTTGATTTGCTGCATACATTCTTTGTTTCTCTTCCTTTCAGATTCTCTGTAACCTTCATCTTCCCTTGCTTGCCTCTTATACTTTTTGTTTTTCTCCCTTTCAGATTCTTTGTAATCTTCATTTTCTCTAGCCTGTCGCTTATCCGCTTTATTTCTTTCACGTTCCTGGTCATTATATTCTTTACCCTCGTGCAATGCTTTCATGCCAGCTTTCCTCTTTTTTGTGTGCTGTGAATGGGAGTGATGTAACTTTCTCTTTTTACGCATGTTTTGACCTATTCATCACTTACTGCTACATGGTCTGAACTGACATTAGCTTCAAAACCGTTAAACACAAAAGGAACTAATGTAAATGGGTCATCGGAATCATTAGCTATCGGGAACTTGTTTGCCATTAAATCCAATAAATCATTTAAATTCTGGAAAGCAAGTGCAACAGCTACCCCTTCTGTATCATACAAACCCCTTGGATTGCAACTGTGTGGATCAAACAACCAGTACATGCCCTCTTTCTTAATAAGAGCTATAGACTTTAACTGTGCAGTTAACACACCATACTCATAACACTGGAAAAACTTTTCTAGCACACTACCTACATCTCTTAATATGATCCCTTGTAATTCGAAATTATTTGTCACTGCACTGCAGGTTACCTTTACGTCATCAATTATAATATCCTGTAGCCAAACTTCATCAGCACACAAGTAAGGTGGATTTGGCACTATACCATTATAATTTGAAATTGATTTCAAGTGCAAATCATTGCCTAAGTGAAGAATTTTATCAACGATGTCCGAATTCCAAGCATTAACGCTTATCACAGTTGATAAACATAACGCCATCACTGAGTTACTTGTACACTGAGTGTTTTTAATATCACCAAATATAGCATGATTTTGGCTAAGAGAACCAGTGATCGCTTTAACCGCTTTTACTGCAAAGGATTTCTTAAGATTAAAGTTAAAGCTAGTCCGTCTTTTACAACGCATTATGAAAACTTTTGTAACATAAAACTAAACAAATAGTAGCAACTGCTAAAACCACTGTTATAACAAATAGTAAATAAAAATTAAATTTAAAACTAAACAGTGTTACCTATTTGCTGGAATGGTAACCTCTATTATGAAAACTATTCAAACATAAAGGTAAACAAATATTACGAACAGCTGAAAAAAGTAAATGTTATAACAAATAATAAATACGAATTAAAGTTAAAATTTAACAGTCTTACGTATTTCTGGAATGTTAACTCCTCAAAGTTCAATTCGCTGATGAACAGCTCCAAAGTTTGTTACATTCGTACCTAAGGTAACCAAATCTTTGTATCTTGCAAAAACCACATTGATGTATAGCGCTTGCCATGGGAAACAGAAACGAGGGAAGAAAGGAATAACGATTCCAGTAGGCCTAGAGCGGTAGTCAAATCTTAAAGCTGGTGGCTATGTAAAGGATTTCAAGTATTGGAAAACTTGCACAAATAACAAGGAATATCTCCAAAATGGTTCACTCCCCAAAAAATTTCATTCAGACATAAGTTGTGTGTTTTAGCGAGATCTACATTTTTTGTATTGTAAGATTTGTTCTATCTCTTACGGTTTACCAGTTATTCAAAAGTCATCCAGAGCAAACAGGACTACAGGGGCTATAGCCAGAAAATTCAATATATACATTTCATTTGTCATACAAATATCTTAAACATATGACATTTTAATCAAAATCGTTTGAGCCATTTTCAAGAAAATCAAAATTTTCAAAAAATCTTCCATGTAAAGGGTAGTGTAGGGTGGGGCTATTTTCTTCAAAATCTTTGTGTCACATCCTTGAAACATTAAACTTAAATACCAAGTTTGGCTTTTAACCGACTTTTCGTTTTTGAGTTATGCTGTCCACAGACTGACAGACACACATACACACAGACACAGACACAGACAGACACACGCACGGACCTTTTTCTAAAAATGCTTTTTTTGGATTCAGGGGGCCTCAAAACATATATTTCCGGTGAAATCTCGACATCATATTTTTGGGTGGAATACAATACTTCCCCTACTTACCAGTAGAGAAAGTAAAAATGAACAACAATGTTCCATTTCATGAAAGTTTTGTTTTCTGAAACTGACACAAATAACAAGGAATATCTCTGAAATGCTTCATTCTACAAAAAAAAATGTATTTAGACATAAATTGTGTGTTTTAGCGAGATCTACATTTTTTTGTACAGTAAGATTTTGTCTATCTCTTACGGTTTACAAGTTATTAAAAAAACATCCAGAGTAAATAGGACTACATAGGCTATAGCCAGAAAATTCAAAGTATACATTTCATTTGTCATACAAATATCTTAAACATATGGCATTTTAGTCAAAATTGTTAGAGCCATTTTCAAGAAAATCAAAATTTTCAAAAAATTTTCCATGTAAAGGGCAGTTTAGGGTGGAGTAGTTTTCTTCAAAATCTTTGTGTTGCATCCTTGAAAGACATTAAACTTAAATACTAACTAAACTTAAATACGATCTACTATTAAAGTTGTTTCAAACACATTTCCATTTTGTATGTGAAGTTTTAGGCATTTCATTGCTCAACCTATACTCTTATCTCCAAATCCCATCTGCAGTTCTATTGCAAGGTATGTTGACTCAAGAGTGGTTCCTTTAACTTTGCCGATTATGACTATGTGAGCTGCAAATGCCCAAAAAGTTAGGGTCAACTAAAAAGTATGTTTTCAAATTAAGTTCATCAATTAATTTTTTATATACCTAATTTTTTATATACCTAACTGAAAAATGTGCACTACAAAACACTTGATTTGTTTATTGTGTGTTGTTAATTAATATAATAATATAATATAATAATTTGATTACAAATGTTGAGGGCTGTAACAGTGGATAAATGTGGCTGAGGTTGTAAGCCAGTTGTCTTGCATGACTGCAGCTCCATCATAGGTGTGCCCAACAGATCTTGATTCAAAATCAAAATCCACATCATCGAAAGGACTATGTTATGAACTTTAAAATCCTGCCACTGAATCACCTCAATAGTTAAATCACAAGAACAGATGAAGCCACTTCTGCAACCACCACCTGTAATCCTGTCTCCAGTGTTCCCAGCCACACCCAGGCTGACGATGGAAGTAGTAGCTTTTGAAGCATGTTCCACTTTTAAATTTAAGTAAGTGAAGTTGGTGTCAAATCCAATTCAACAGGCTTTCAAGTATGAGATTCATTGTTATGGTATTGTGCATAAGAGACTGGAGTAAAATGTACAAGTTCTAAGCAACCAGCTGCATAGAACAATATTACTGACATGATCACAAATTAAGTTAACTTTTGACGTGAAAACTTCTTCACTTGTAAGTACAGTGTTAGCTGGTTAAACTTTCTTGAGTTACAAAATGCCATCAGATTTTAATTGCTTATAACTATGAAACTAATAATGCGATAACAACAGTTGAAGTCACAGTGGACAGAGCATGTCTGTACATGTTGTCATGCAGCTTTTGTTTTGCCCGTGACATCAAGCTAGCGTAAGTGCCTATGCATGTTTGTTGTGAATTAGCATTGTGTAAAATTTAAATTAGTGTAGTTAGGATGTTGATTTGGGTGTCATTGCAAAGAGGTTGAGAAGCGCTACTAGGCCTTAAAGTGAAATAATAAAAATACTTGCAGAAATATACATAAACATCTGTATAAAATTAAAAATTGCAAAAAAAAATTTAAGTTGATGAATTGTAAATATGTGCGTAATTATAGAAAATGCAAATCAGGGGAAAGCTTGCATTAAAAGGAAATTAAAAACTTAAAAAGTCCAGTGGTGAATGAATGTGAGAGCTACAGCAGCATTGAAAAGGAAATGAACATTGTGTGCTACTTTAGCTGCCACAGACCCTTGCTACATGCAATAAGCTTCTTCTTTTCCTGATTACCTTCCCCTTATGTAGGACTTACACCCCCTAGGACTTACAAGCCTAGGGCCCGACAAATGTCAGGGAGCACAGGAACCTATGGACCAGATAGAGTTAAGACCTGGAAGCAGGTGGCCAGCCAAGCACCAGGTATGGTAGTCAGAAAGAGGATGAGATGAAATGCAAGCAAAATCAATGATTGGAAAGGTGATAATGGAGCAGTTGGTGTAATGAATGGCGGAGGAAACTGGAGAACCCGAAGGAAACCCACCCTGATGCAGCTTTGTCCACAACGAATACCACATGTGGGTCCCTGGGATCGAACCTGGGCCACCTAGGTGGTAGGCAAACGTGGCAATAAACTTGTGATTTATTTATTCTGTAAAGTTATTACTCTGTATAGCTGTTAAGATTAGAAGAAACTACAGTTCAAAAGTATTGGAAAGCACAAATGCTAATGGCTTCATTGCCAGATGCAAGGCACTAGAAAACAACAACAACATAGCTGTTGTATTAAACAGATCGATGATTAAAGTGCATATTAATATGAAACACTTGTTTTGATTTTATCATGACATTTTCCCAGAAAATCTACAGCATGGACCTTGATTACACCTGTTAGTTGTTATAAAACTGTTCGTAAATAATAAATATTACTTTTGAATATATGAGTTGAAGTCTGTAAAAATATATTTGCCTCATCTGTTTTTTTAAATAAGAAAATGTTGGCCTTGTAAACTAAATCCATAGTTTGAATCGCATCCGTTGCAATGAGTCTTTCAAATATGATTCAGTTTTACATTTTAAGCTACACACACTTAGTGCAAAAGAAGTTACTTTAGGTGGAACTAGTTTTATGAAAGAGTTTATATATTGTTTACAGGTGATTAAACTGGAGCAGACAGTTGAGCTCCAGAAGGAGATGTTCAGCAAAGCCCTAACAGAACTAAAGAGCAAGATGAACGAGGAGACTGAAAAAAGATTGCAGCTGCAACAAGCTTTGGACAGGCTTACTAATCTTGTCACGCAAGTGTGACACAGGCAGAATGCACGTATATACTGAACGTGCATCAAGTGAGCATTGAGCATTTACATTTTACAAGTGAGGGTTTTTTGTTTTTGTATATCCTTCCTCACTCCCCATACCAATTGAGTAATGTTACATAACTCCCTTCTGGGATAGCCTAATATATTGTGTGTTTATTGTTTGCATAAAATGTACACATTTTGGGTGCTTTTTGGGCATATGCAAATTTTCTTTTTAGAGGTTTGTTCCATTTCCATATATATTGAAGGTTTTTAGAACGTATTTCAGGTGATTAATTCCCCAATTCCTTTTAACTGTGTTGAATAAGCACATAAAAACTCATTCAGCATGTGCCATTACCAAACAATGAGTTGTATTGATGAACATTAGTGCTTATTCAAACCAGTGCTGTTCTAAGCATATTTGAGGCTGAGATATAACACATTCAAAACACTGCACAAATATAAAGGTAAGATACAGGATTAAAGAGTGAATTGAGTGCCTCAATGCAAGTGCATAAGATTCCAGATATATGGCCTGTGTTCAATGTTCATAAATCATACCTCTTTGCCATCACTGTACAAAACCTCAGAACTCCAAATAGTGTACCAATACTCCATTAAATATATCAGGGAACTAATAAATAACACAGCTGCCATCTTCAGGCAATAATGTTTGCAGGGGCAGGGCTAAGAAAAGCTTAGTATACATGCAAGTTAAGATTCAAATGTTATAAAACATTGCATTTTCTTCTGTTTGTTGTATGAGATAATGATGGTGGCAGTAGGTTAAGAAATACCTGACTGAAGAGATATTATTTTGTTTATTTCACTTACATGTTAGCACATACAGAGGAGGAAATACTGTAGCTTTCTCCCTTATAGAATAATGGCAATGCTCATGAAAACAGAATTCCGCATAACTAAGAACAACAAAAGAGCAGTCCTTGCATTAGCAAATAAAATTGTCATTTTCCAACACTTCCCAACAAACAGTTATGGATCAGTTCATCTCAAAACAGCCAGGAAACAGAAATAATTTACCTAATATTTTTCAAAATCAGCGATATTTGGTGTGTTGAAACACATGGTGTAACACTTCCTATGACATTTCAGACCTCTGCACAAAATAGTTTTCATTATAATAAATATTAAAATAGATGCCATTTCTTGCAAAATGTCATCTTTGAATATAAATATATAGTAAACAATATCCTTTGGAATGACAGTACTTATAAATAAACAGCGTAAAGATATGCTATTATTGTCATATTTTCCTCAACCATATATTTGCTGTTTTATTAAAACAAGTTAAAGTTTTAAAAACTAGGAAAACTTATTAAAATATTCTACTCACAATGTGGAATATTTATCCATTAAAATAATTCCGGTACAACATCAGAAACAAGAGATAAAAAATAAAATATCCCACGAAATTGAAGATTAGGTGAGAGTGGTACCGTGTCTACTGAGGCAATTATTACTTCAGAGCGTTCAACCTTGAGGATAAACAAAAGCAGCTTCGTGATCTATGGTTGTGTCATGATATAAATTCTTTCTAACCCAGCGCAATCATATATTGCACCTTTGAGAGATAGAATCGCAACTGAAAAACTCAATGCCACAGTTCTGCTTCTGCCTCTCAAACATTGCCCACACACAGCTTGTATGTTTAGAAACATCAGCAGTAAGTTTGTTGGCATAAATAAATAAATAAATAATATATTGTACTTACGCTCTACTATTTACAATTGTTTCATGTCTGATTTTGCCTGTTTCTTACCATTACAAAATTCTCCAACTGATTTGTATTTTTCCTGGTAGACCACAAAGGAATCTCACATCAGAGCTAAATATCCCAATGCTAAATACCCTAAACAAAGCTAAGTACTTAATGTCTCTGGGTTGTCATACCACCTTCGTGGTTAGAGCAGCCACATGTGAAGCGGAAGTTCTGTGGTTCAAGTCCCAGCTGTGGCATTGAATTTTTCATTTCTGATTCTATATCTCAAACATCTATCTTCCATGTTGAGGAATATATAAATGAATGAATACTTAAGAATATTGTTACATATACTGTATGCCCACTTAATTATGCCACTTTTATTTTTTTATTGCTTTTATTTGTACTCTAAATTAGTATAACTACTTACCTCTTTTGGAGTTATTTACTGCCACTAACTGAACGTGACTCATATACCTCTAAAGCATTTGAAAAGTCTCACTGTCTATATCACTTTGTGTACATTAAATAGAGTAAGCTAAGCACAACTATGGCTGTTGGTACAACTGTATGTCACGCTCTGTTTAGAAAACTACGATCAGAAGTGTACAAAGATAGTATTATCTTGGAGGGCAAAACACCTTCCAATGCAAAGTTCAGGAAAATTTTCTCGCATTCTTTTGGTGGTACCACTAAACTGAAAACTAGTATTTCCTACTATAAATACCTTGGAAATAAAGGTATTTTTTAATTAAATAAAATGATGGCTGACCAAAGCAATTAAATTTGTCATCATATCATATCAATCCTGATAATTAAGTAATGTTTACTTAATAGTCAATTACAGGAGCCAGAATGTCAAAAGACTCAGTAAACAATACATAGGCTTGCATATCAGGAAAACCTGCTGAATTATTTCATTTGAAAGCGAAAAATTGCAATAATTTGTTATGCTGATTTTTTTTAATTGTTCCATTAATCTCCCGCCTTTAACTCCAAAGATTATATTGGTGAGCTCTCTTGTGGAACATATTGCCTGTTTACAATGGCCTTAACAATGGACTTTGGGTCTTTAGGATTTTTATATGTTAAATTCACACATTCACACTCTCATTTATACTTCCAGTCTCTGGGAAGGATAAGGAATAATCCTGGCTAGAGAAAAATTACCACCTGCAGGCAGGAATCATGCATGGGACCCCTGCACTATATTGATATTATGGGAATTATAAATTATTCATAGTTTGCAAAAGCATTAATAATTGCATCTTCAGTGTCTATAAGTACACAAAATTTGAATTCAAAATAAATGTTGAAAGTTTTCCACTCTCCAATTTCATATGGAATGACTCGCATATTAAAAGAACAAGGTATGGTAGAATAGTTGTGTCCTTGGAGTGCATCATGGTAGGGCTCAAACATTACAGAACTCTCAATGCAAAGTACATTGCCTATTAAAATGTAACAATACAGGAAAAATGAATAAATAATTGTAACCTTCAGAAGATTTATTGTCTTGATGTTTTCATGATGATTTCTTCAAATCCAAAGTCACATACCTGGCTGCATTGTTCTTTAGCTGGCATACAAATGACAACATTGCTTATGCATTAAGGGCGACAGTGTGAAGAATGTTAAGCCACAATGATATTTGTTATATAACCACAGGAAAAGAAATGCTTCCTATGACATTTTTTATAAAGGAATATATGGGAGTGTAGTATGCAGTTTTTCTTCCTTTGTATGTCAGATTTTGTATCCTGTAACTACAGAAATGAGTGTTCAGTTACAAATGGCCACCATCAGATTCATTCAAAAGTATAATGTGATTTGTACTATTTGTTATGTTAATTATCAACATGTACAGAAATGTTATTAGTTTCTCTATTTTCTTTCCATAGTTTGTCATCAAAATGTTCTTATGCTATCACCTTATTTTTCTCTAAGGCTGATAAATTTGCTCCTTTTTGGGTATACAACCATCAGACACCTAAGACTTTGAGACAGTTCCTTCTTTATGCCGATTCCATATTTAATGTAATATCTGATAAGCAAATATTAAGTTGGCTGCAGTATTTTTATAGTTGTATATTGCCTTGTATGTGCAGTCATGAAATAATTTCTTTTCATTTGTGAAAAGTAAATATTTAGAAAGATCGTAATATTTGTGCTATGAACATGATACTGGTTGATCACACTTTGTTGAACCAACCATTTCATTGCTCCATCATTTGCAGCAGGAGAGCCACCACGGAATTGTGTGTGACAATCTTACAGAAACAAGTATTTTATCAGCTATTGTGAGAGTTCTGCTATATTCCAGGACACAAAGCCCTTTAATGGTAGCTTTATATAGCCATATTTAATTTTTCCCTCCAACATTTTATTCCTATCCATTAATGTCTTTCTTATTTTCATGTAAAATGCATAATTTACATATGTATAGATACTTTGTGTATTTTTTGCACCATATTTGTATCCTTTGAAATCTATTATTAGCATAACTTAGTTGGTGATTGTTGTTCACAACTACATGATGTATATAAATCAATGGAAGGGGTACTTATAGTGTCAAGAAAAGCTGGTTTCATTTAGAATAGTGGCAAAGTTCTGTTGTGCAATACGACCCTCTTGTGTTATTGGCATGCTGAGTTACACGCTTTTATAAACAGAATGTTGGGTTACCTAAGCTAGGTGCATCAGTTTGCTTGTTCTACGTGCATTGTGCAGTTGCTGCTTAATTTACATTATATATCTTCTGAAACTTTTAACAATGAGCAAACTCAGTGCATACTTATATGTAGGGCTAGCAAGTTCATGCATTTTCAACGAATTATGGAATTTTCAGTTATTTGAACATGATTTTATGGTGCATATAACTGCATATTTTCTTGATTTTGATAAATGCATAATATTTCAATATTATAGTCCCTATATTGCATATTTTAATGATTTTTATGGTTTTTTATTATTCTTTTCCATCTGGATAATATTTTTCATATTGGTAGCATTACACGTGATGATGCAACTCACGAAGATTTCAATATTATAGCCCCAATATTGCATATTTTAATGATTTTTATGGTTTTTTTATTATTTTTCTATCTAGATAATATTTTTCATATTGGTAGTATTGCACATGACAATGCAACTCGCGAGGTGGCAAGAACTAATGCTGAGTCATGTTGTCGTGCAGTGAATCCCCTGTTTCCATCCTTTCATTATATGTATGTGCGTAGAGAATAATCAGTGTGTTATCTGAAAGGTTTATATTAACAAAGATAAAGTGCAGGTCAACGTTTCGAGCAACACGATTATAGCAATGCTTCCCTGCCCACCAGTAGTTGTGTCGTGGTCTTCAAATGTAAGTGTTGTGAACTGGTTCCCATAAAATTAAATTAGACATAAAAATGTTAGAAAGCTCTTTAAATGCTGAAAATAAAACCAGCTTCGAGTGCTAGATTAATTAATTTACAGAAAGAGTTTTCGGGTGAGTTAATATCTACAGATAATTTGGTACTGTTTTGTGGAGCGGCGGCGTGGCCGAGCGGTTAGCGCGCTCGCCTACCACCTAGGCGGCCCGGGTTCGATCCCAGGGACCCGCATGTGGTATTCGTGGTGGACGAAGCGGCATCAGGGCGGGTTTTCTCCGGGTACTCCGGTTTCCCCCGCCATCTCATTCCACCGGTGCTCCATCTTCATTCCATGTATCATCAGTGTCACCGCCTGCGGTGCCGTAGTAGTAAAAGCGGGCGTTAAACACTACAAACAAACTGTTTTGTGGAGCGTGTGAGAAAAATGTAGGGAGTGAGAAAAGATTTCAAATAGTTCAGCACATAAACACAGCAAAACAAGGAGAATTTAATCAGAAAACTCGCAAATAAAGAACTTGTTCAAAAACAGCTAGTGGAGTGTTTAGGAAGTAGGGTTACAGAAGTTTTCTATGACTTGTGCCAAGCATTTTTAGCTGCTGATATTCCCTTGTTCAAAATTAATAATCCGACATATAAAAACTTTCTTGCCAGGTACACTCGGCAACATCTGCCCGAAGAAAGTACACTGCGTAAGACTTATGTATTGTTACAATAATGTATTGTGAAACATACAAAGTGAATTAGCGTATCAGTTTGTGTGGTTGTTGATGAAACCCCTGATTCTGAGCGTCGTTCTATTGCTAATATAATCATGGGTGCTTTAAATAATGAACAGAAGACTACACCTTATCTTCTTAATGTGTGCGAATTGTTGGCCATTGACAATGTAACTGTGGCCCAGTTTTTGATAGACTCTTTGAACTTACTATGGCCATGAGGAATCAAATACGACCGGTTACTTTTATTTGTTACTGATGCAGGTCCTTATATGGTAAAATCAGGACAAACTCTGAAAGGTATTTTTCCTAACTTCATATAATTTGTTTGGCACACGCTTTTCATCGCATTTCTGAGACAATACATGATTCTTTCCCATTGGTAGAAGATTTGTGCCCAGTACAAAGAGAATTTTTGTTAAATCTCCTAAAAGAGTTAAGTGGTTTAGATCATCAGCACCTAATACCCAATTTCCTCCTGCACCAGTGTTAACTCGATGGGAAACATGGGTCGGTGTAGTTTTATATTATGCTGAGCACATAGAAATAGTCGAAGTGGTTGTTAATTCATTGGGCTCGAAAGGTGCTTCATCAATAGAAACTGCAAAATATTCAGTCAGGCACTGAGTTAAAAGAGGATCTTAGTTTCATATCTGCCCATTTTTCTTTCTTGCCAACAGCCATAATGGCATTGGAAGCGGTAGGGTGTCCTTTACATGAATCACTTACTGTCTTTGAAAAAACAATATGTGATCTAAGTTGGGTTCCTGGTGGCAGAGGACAAAAAGTGAAAGAAAAAATGAATTATGTAATTTCAAAAAATTCTGGTTATGAACAGATGTGCGATATTCGAGACATTCTCGAAAGAAAACCATCTGTCACACCAAGAAACTTGACTCCCTCTGTAAAGCAGTTAACATCATTTAAATATGCCCCAATAACATCTTGTGACGTAGAGAGAAGTTTTTCACGTTACAGAAGTGTTTTGCGAGACAACAATGTTTTACAGTTGAAAATTTGTGCAAAGTGTTGGTTGTGAGCTGTAATTTAGCATTTAATACTAGCAGTGGGACCACTTCTGCTTCAACCTCTAAGGAATAAGGTAACTTTATTTATTATTTATACTAACTCGTCTTGTCTACTGCAAAGAGACATTAATTGTTTTAATTAAATACTGCATATTTCCTGGCATATTTTCAAGTTTTTAAGAGCATATTTGCATGCATATTTCAGTGTTTTTTAGGGCATGAACTTCCAAGCCCTTCTTATATGTGTATAGTCCAAGTGTGCTCATGTACAATCTTTCTGCCCAAGTTTAAGAAACTATTTTTACAGTGATTACTGTAATTTTTAAGAAGAAAAGAGAAAGTATATAGTAGAACCCCGCTAATCCGAGCCCCAAAAATCCAAAATTCCAGATAATGCAAACACAAAATCCATAAGTATGTATAGGCTTCCATGGCGAGTGTTGGTAATTCTAGAAGAATCTTCCGTGCTGATTTGCTGTGGTCTGCTGGAGTAACTGGGTCCAGACATTTTGTCCACAACTGCAGTGGATATGAGACTTCGCCCGCACCCCAGATGATATCCACTGCAGTTGTGGACAAAACATTTGAACCCAGTTACTCCAGCAGACCACAGCAAATCAGCCCGGAAGATTCTTCTAAAATTACGAAATCCATAATTAAAAAATAAAAAAATAAAAGCTTTATGTATCTTTGAATAAGCTAGTACAGAGGTATTTTTTAGAGATGGCGCGTGACCTTGTCACTCGCACATATCCGAGCATCACGCAAAGCGATGGTGGGGGTAAGTTTCCACCAGCAGCCTGCTGGCTAGTGGACTAAAAGTCGAAGAGATACTAACCAGACACCCCTTTTATCTTGCAATAGACAAGTGGACTCGACCATGAACTACTGCGCAACATTATGGCACACACCACCTCTAAAAAATACCTCTGTAAGTGATGTGAATCTAAATAATAAAGAAAATTAAGTCTGCGTTAAAACACTTAACATCACTTACATGTAAGTGATTTTATTATAGAACTGACAAACTCATTATTGAAACTACACACAACGGAACGAAATGTTTATTGCACAAAAATGTTTTTCTGAACTTATAGTAGGCAATGTGCCTGTACATTAAATTATTTTAGAATGACTGCTAACAATAGTGAAACAAAGTGAAGTACCTACGTACTGCCACTATCGCATGTGATTGGCTATATCCACAGGTCAGAAGAATACGCTGCTCTTATGTTGAATACATGGTCATTATTGTCATTATGTTGTGGTATTAGCAACATTGTCACTTCCTCACATTGCTATGCTACGTTACCTATATTCTATTGCTGAATTTATATACTTTTTTCCCCCCCATTTTTCGGATAATCTGAACAAACCACCAATTAATTAGGGTTAGCAGGGTTCTACTGTAGTTAGAAAATAAATAAAAATAATTTGGCAGAGGTTTACCAGTAAGAGCATAAGTGCATAAAATTAAACCAAATGAAAGAAACAAGCAGACAAAAGTTATGAGCGGACATACTTCTTAACCAGCATAGTTTTCTAATTAGAGCAAATATGGCTTTAGTATTTTATTGCGATCATGCAATCATTACTCTACTATGTTGACTATTTTATCAAAATAGTATGCAAGCACAATGCTATTAGGCTGTCTTTGCTATGCCAATGGCTACTGCAAGATTATTGATGTGCTTATGTCATTGCTACTCCTTGAAAAGTAAATCACCAACTAAAAGTATGCAAATAGTATAAAAAGTTCAGATATTATTTTCTAAGATGTAATGCCTAATATTTACTTAATAGGAATGAGTTGTGTAACATTATATTTGGATATCATTTTATTGCCATAATTTAACTTAAATGTTGTACAACACATTTGCAGTTCAAGTTCTTATAAGTATTTAATATAAAGGCAATGTATTTATCATAGTCTAGTCTTACAGTAACCAATTTTGAAACATTCCATCCAAGATTATATTTGGATTAATTCTCTAATTACATTCCTTTATAACCCGGCTCTAATGTATATAGAAAGAAGATTTTCAAATTTTCACTAAAAATAGCATATTAAGAACTTTTTTTTCCATTTATTATTCATAGTCTAAGAGAAGGCTAAATAAGAAAGTGTCAACAAATACAGATACAATAAAAGGAAGAGAACTGTTATCACCAAAAAAAGAAGTATAAATTAGAAATATGTTGAACATCTTGTGCCATAGCATACATAATGAAAAGTATAAATTACCTAAAAATTTATGTTCTTTTATTCTGTGAATGTAATGCATTCACTGTTTGTACAGCAGTGAAGAAGAAATTTCAACAAATAGCATGAAAGGAGCATTTCTTGGAATACATCACAGAAACTCAGGATAAAGGGAACACAGTTTTATAATAGTTCTGCTTTTGTCTTATGCACTGTTTTGGGCAAGGCTAATGTTCTGTATATTATTTTGAAGTACCTTTTTTAGAGGCAGTTTGTGTCCCACAGTATGACAAATAACTGAATTCCAGTGGTGAATTTGTTGGAAAATGGCTCCATGCTTCCTGTATCTATTCCAAAAATCATTCCATTAAATTGTATTTTGTTTCTGTAAACAAACCTTAAAACTTATTTTATGAACACACTTCATACATATAATAGGAAATCTCAGAATTAATGAAAATATAAAGGCAATACAAATATGTTTATTTGCCGAAGTTTGTTTATACCATGCATGTCCTGAAGTCTCATTTAATTAATTTGAATGTTGTTAAATGTGAAGCCAATATGATGTAATTGAAATACAGTATGTCACATTTTACTGGAAAACCAAAGTAATGGTAATAAGAAATAACTGGGGCTGCTAAGCTCTGGTGACAATAAAGAACCTTAATCTCAACATAAAGTGTTCACTAGTATTTGCGTCAAAGTATAGTATAAAGCTACAGCAAAGGTTTTGTAAATAACAGTTGTTCCTTTCCAGAATGAGATATGTCAAATCCTATTACATCCTCATTATGCTGGATTCTTGTGAATTCATCTTTGAATTACATGAAGAATTCACTATTAATGCCAATCTCTTGCATTGTAATAAAGAGTACAACAGATCAAAATGAAGCTCATAAGTGGGATGAGAAAGCCTCATAGCGCTGTCAGCATATTATTAAACCTTTCGTAATTGGGGTCCGAATCATTCCATCTCATACTGCCTTCCACACATTATGGAGATAATGCCAAGCACTGTGCATGTTGGAAGTTGCAAATGCTTGTTCTAGTTGTTAATATATTATACAGTGGTTTTCCCTCAGACTGCAGTCATTGCTTGGCAGCCACCTCAGCTCAGTCTACCACCGAAGGAGATATAAGATTCAACTGCTTCCCGCTCTGACAGTAATAGTTACAATTGCAATGATAATAAGTACTTTATCATAAAGATATCAAAATACTATCCTCTATCCACACATTCTGGCATCTCAGGAAATTCACATTCACACTCGGGAGTTCAATATCCAAAATTGAGTGAATTTCTCGCCGGATGTTTTCTTTTAGTTCTTTCAGTGCATGGAGATTTATTGCATATACCTTATTTTTCAAGTTCCTCCATAGGTAAAGATTGCATACACTTAAATGAGAGGATCACAGGGCCATAGTCCTCTACTAATTACTAGTATGGCTGTCTTCAAAACTTATGTTTCCAGGAAATTGTGTTTCAAATCACCTTCTAACTTCCCTATAAAGGCAGTACAAAACCACCCAGTAACAGCAATGACAACGGGAATAGCATGAACATGGTTCACAACAGCAAGAGAATAGATACTGGATGTTGCACTTTGAGGTGTAATATATTTCTTTTGACCAATGAAAAAATTTCACCTTGAAGAATTTCTACCTTAAAGGAAGAAGTCTTTAATATGCACTTGCCATTGGTTGTGAACACTCCTATTTGAATGCATGTATTTCAAGTCATTCATTCTGGTTGTGGTTCCCATTCTCGGTTGTGAACCAGCCTTAAGAGTTTATCACATATGTGTTGTACATAAAAATCCTTTGTGGTAATGTGTAATCATTTGAATATTTTGCAAAACTGTGCAATGAGCAATAACACTTGCCACTTAATTATCATTTAAAACTCATAAATTTATATGCACAGAAATGAAACAAACTGGACACGGTTAACACTTAGCACTGTTAACCTAATTAGCACTGTTTAGTGGTCATAAATTTATAAGCCTGGAATAGAAGCAAAACAAACTAGATAATGGCTTCACCAAAGCTGCTGTTCAGTCACATCATGCTGTTGCAAGTCCCTTACAAGCACATTGTTGCATTGTGCGCAGGTGGCAAGAGTTTTAGGTGTGCATTCTGCCGTACAGTGGCCACGTGCGAGGGAAAAGCATTATACGTGTAATGAAATAGGCATAGTATGTTGACCATAACTTTGTACTTATAATAGTGCTCTACTTTTACTGAACTCACTCAAGGGCAAACTGTTCACATTTACTTATTTCTAAAGAGTCAAATATGGATGTTATAACCATAAATAATCCATTCCGTACTTTGGAATCCGTTATGGGTTAGGGATATGGCTTGTTTGGGCTTCAGGACAAAAGACATTTCTGTTCAGTTTGTGGAGGAGTGCATCATATTTCCCTTGCTTATGTCCGTCCACATTAGAAACATTGTGCATGATTCAGCACTTCTTACTTCAAACTAAGGATAAACTATGCAGTGCATAAGAATTCATCTCATATCAGTGTGCTGCCTCACAAGCATGCAGCTTCTATGGTGTACATCACACAAAGAATTAAAAGTAACTAACCTGTTTCCTTATTTGTTTCAAAACTGTGCTAAATGATTATATACCATTAAGAAATAAATAAAATTTTGTGCAAAATTAAAAACTTAATTCTTATCTGCTGTCTACTTTTCCTTATATTTTGTTTTAATCTTGTGTTTAAAACACAATGGTGTAAATTCTCTCATCTTGAATAAACCAATGTTGATGTATATTTAATTGGTAGACTGAAATTAGTTAATATGACTTTACACAGACAGAATTAGAAGTCTTAATTAGAGAAGGAAGAACAAAAAAGATTAACTTATTAATTTTTTAAGTTAGAGGTTAGAAATAGTGAAGTGAAGCAATAAAGAAGATTAGCTTATTTAGTTGTTCAATTATTTATTTGTCTGCCATAAATTCCCTCAAGATATAAATTTATCTTGCAGTTTCCTATTTTTATAGCCTCAGATTTTCTAGAAAGCTCAGCAAAATTTTTTTATTGTCAGCACAGTTGTTAGGAAACTAAAAGACGATAACTCCTCATTTTGAACAATTTTGTCAGGTGTACATCTGTTTTATTTGAAATTCATTATAGTTAATTAATATTTGAACAACCATTCTGATTGCTACTCCGACAGTTCAGGAAGCTCTGTGATAGAAAAAGTTCCAGGAAATGCTTATGTCATGTTAATCTTATTGTACATTTTAAATGGTGGAAACAGCTGTTGATCTAATTTCCATTATTATTCTGTGAGACAAAGACATTTATAAAGACATTGATTGTTTATTCTTAAGCATAAAAAATGTTATTACTAATTGCATTCTTTAAGGCACTATTCACTTTAAACACATGCACATTTTAGTATAATTTCAAAGCAACCCTGCACAGCAGTGTTTTAGCTGGCAGTGATAATTGGAAACATTTTGTAATGATTATGTAAGTTGATAGTTAAATGTAAATGTATATATTATAAATAGAAATATACTGATGTGCAAGATCAACCATCAATACAACGACTTTAAGACAAGTGAATGAAGATAATTGGGACCTGACTGGATTCAAATGGCTCAAACTTAATATTAAAGTTGGAATGAACACAGAGTGTATGCATAAAACATGTAAATGAACAGCTGAATGATTTTACTGCTTCCACAAATATATGTATAAAATAGTGTTTAATTTTGTTTTATTTTCACTAGGGCAGTAAATACTTTGCTACAAATATTTAAAAAATAAAGATATTTCTTGTTTTATAAAATAGAAAAGGTCCTTTTTTTGTATGTTCCTGTGAACTTAACATATGTATTTTAATTTACCACACCAAGGACCTAAAATTCACATGAAAATCTGTGTTATTTATCCACTAAACTACATTTTGCATAAAACGTGGTGTTTATTTTGCAAGTTAGAAATTAGTGCAAATGGTTTATAGCAACTTTTACTGCAGTTTTGTGAACTGCAGATGCACCATACAGTGAAATATGTACTTTGAGAGGGATTCATATACCATCTCCATTACAAACAGAGCATCTATGCTTAATCTGTATGTAATAGATTGGATCTGTCAGTAGGTTCACGCAAGTAGATAGGATTTTCTTTCTGCAGCTATAGTGTATTGTGTTTTCAGACTAAATGAACTTGATAAATCCTGTAGTATGTGAAATTTCTTCTTCTGTTTTTCTTGTTCTTCCTTAATGTCTTTTAAGAGGAAGTAAAGAAACAGCTACTGAAATTGAACTAGCAGACTCTTTTACAAGGATGGATCAAACATAAACTTTTTTTTACAACAATTGTATAACAATGATAGACCAGTTTTATACATAATTCTTCAACAAAATGATAGTCTTTATCTTTCCTTGAAGAAAGAAGGTGGAAGGGTCATAGCCAGCTGCAACAGATTCCTCCACTCTTGCTTCCTCATTATGTCTATCCTTCAGTGCCTCTTCAAATGATTTGAACAAATGATAGTTGCAAGCGGAGAAATTTGGACTGTAAAGAAAATGTTCCAGAGTTGTTCAGTGAATCTGTTTCAGCTTTTCATAAGTTTTAACTGGAGAACAACGAGGAGAGGTTGGATGAGTTGCTGATGTCATTTGCTACCATAAACAGCTTTACCTTAACCAACAACCAGCTGTAGTAGATAGCATTTATTGTAATAATATTCTGGAAATTAATGATGGTATTGTTGGATCACATTAAAGTAGAAAAATGGGTTGATTAATAATACTAAACAACACTCACATTTTAAATTTTCCGGAGCATGTTTCAGAGACTAGTTTCCTCCATTATTAACTGGACATCGACTGAACTTGTTTGTAGAGGTTGGTCCTTCCGTAGACTGCTCTGGTGCTGATTCTAAGATCTTTTACAATGGGTTGTTCATTTAGTGAGACAGGGAAAGACAGTACTCTAGAAAATAAAATATCTGGAATCTGCCAAATGGAATGCAATAACTGCAACCAGATTAATATAGGAAAAACTAAGGCAAATTTGGAAACAAGCTATAAAACACAACACTTAGGAAAATCAGCAGTTGCCACCCATTTCTGGAACAAAAATCACAACAATAATGTGGATCCAAAACTATTAAAACAAATATCAGGAAACCAAGAATTATCAACATGGGAACAGATTTTTATCTGGAGGAGCAAGGACAGAGTTTTCAATTTCGATATCCCACAGAACGATCCATTGTACAAGTTCTTAGAACCACTGCCAGAGCAGCCTATGGAAGGACAAACAAGTTTAGTCAATGTCCAGTTGATAATGGAGGAAACTAACTTCTGGAAGATTTTCTGGGAAACTTAAAAAGTAAGTGTTGTTTAGTGTCATTAATTGACCCATTTTTCTATTGACATTTTTCTATTTCCACTTGACATATATTGCTTTCCATGGTGATGCCTATACACTTGGGTCTTCCAAAGAGATTTTGTCACAACCATGACAAAATTTTAGGTAGCTTTACTTGCCAATAAGCTTGATGATAGTGGATTGCTCAACGAAGTGGGTACCCTCTGCTCACTCATTGTGCTACTGATAAGAGAAGGAACTTGCTGCTCATGCACAAAGAGGAATCTTTTCAGATACCCCCACCACTAACCATATCAAGGTCACAAGTTGGTTCGTTCACTGTGTTTGAACCATAAGCAGAAAATAGAAGTTTAAGTTTGATCCACCCTCTTATCTCTTATATTTAAAAAAATAAATGTATAGAGTAGCACATGGCCAGGTGGTTAGAGCATTTGCCTACCACCTAGGCGGCCCCAGGGACCAGCATGTGGTATTCCATTTTGCCTGGATTTCATATCATCCTCTTCCTCACTATCATACCTGGGGCTTGACTGACCACCTGCTTCCTGGTCTTCACTCTGTCTGGTCCATAGGTTCCTCTGCTCCCCGACAGGCGTCTGACCCTAGGCACTGACTTGTAAGTCCTACATAAGGGGAGGGTAATCAGGTAAAGAAAAGGGGGGGGGGGGGGAATGTACGCATTTTACTTAACTCACAATTACAGTAGAGATTTGGTACAAAAATAAAATTCACAACATATAAGCATCTTTTAGAAATGAAACATCAATGGTAAACACGCTGCAAAAAATATGTGCTTCAGAATTTACACATATTTTGTACTCTTAGGTTCTGCCTTTAAACTTTAAACTGAGAACACTCAGTTGCAAGTGAGCTACCTAATGATTTTTATTTTACTCATATTTTCTTATTTTGAACTTCTGAAACAATTAGTGTAACAGTAAGTAATCTGATATAACTCCCCTCCCTCTCTCGTACATCTTTTCACTGCATGGTGAAGCAGCATCTGAACTAAAATGGAACAGTGAATGATGTTGTTGAAGTTTTAAAGTTAAGGGTATTATAATGGTTGTGAAACAGGTCACTCTGGCTTAACTTGGAATCAGTATTTGGTATGCAACATATATTTTTACATGTATTTTTAAGTATGTATTATTTATATAGCATATTCTTGAACACTACATTTTGTACTTTAAGATGTTAAAGGGCTTCTGGCTCTCAAATTCATGTTGTAAACCATAGTAATTTAAGGTTAACACAGTTATTTTTTCTCTTAAATGGTGAAACTAGAGGTGGGATTGTAATCTAATAGCAATGTGTCTGTTTATAACAAGAAAGGAAGGAATAAAATGGTGTATATAAGGAAAGCTTTAAAGTAGTAGTGACACAGAGCTTCAGATTAATGGAAACAGCATGTACAGCTGTAACCATGCCCCATATAAAAGAAACGTGTAACATGCACCAAACAAGGTAGTATTAATGAACTGCCAGATCTAGATTCACTAGTACTCATTAACAACAGTTTTAGCAAAGTCCCATCTCTAACAACAAATAGTTTAATTGTTATGTTGTCTCATCCTTTAGGTACAGTTTTTATCCATGGTGACTAGAAAACTGGTGCTGCTAATATAGAATTTTGTGGTGCTCCCTACTAACATATGTAAAAAGTAATTAAAAGTTTTTAATAAGATTTACATACTGTGTAATAGCATCACTTTTTTTTCTGGGCAGCATGGTGCTTCTTGTAGTAGCATCACTTATTTTGGTAGTCCTTTTGATTTTACATTCAAAGGTAAATTTACAACTGCTTTCTATATGGATATGTCAGGAAATGAGTCTTTTTAATAGATTAGCAAATTACTGCAGTTTGTTTTTTGAAATCATCTAACATAAGAAATCTGCTTGCTCATCCTGCCCATGTGTACAAAACAGATTTTGATATAATTTGTTATTAGAGGTTTAAATAAAGTGTACCAATAAATAGCATTTTCCTGCAGCCGCAGAAAGCAGTTTGTTATTTATGTGAAACCTGAGAGCAACTTCTTTGTTAGTAGGTGTTAAAACAAATATTAAGATATTCCCCAAATTTCAGGGACATGAAACCCTATGCTTTTGATTTAAAGTTTTAATGTTGGTTTGTAACCAAATGTGGATTGTGGTTAGTGTGTACTCTGAGAATATGAACCAAGAACTTATCAAGCACTTTCAGGGATGTTAAAGTAAATGTTTTGATAAAAGAACCTTCTGATATAGGGCTCATCGTTATTGAATAATTCATTGTTATCTGTCATATCCAAAATGATGAAATGACATTTTCTTTCAACCATTGGCATGGAAAACCTAATGAGAATAATGTTGGTCTGTATGGCATCTGTAAACATCTCTCTTACACATAGGTTGCAGTCAGTTGTAACAGCCTTGAATTTGTTGAAAATTCCATTTGCCAAGTTTCAAGATGGACAGAAGTAAACAAGAACAGTTCCTCAATTTCTAAGCCATTCCATTTCGTAGAAAATGATTGTGTATCATTCCAGTTTGTTTTAGTTATACAGTATATAAAATGTGTAAGGTAAAATTGCATACATAAGCTTGGTCACCTATAAAATCATAAAAATCCCATTGCAGTATGCCCTCCAGCACATCCCTGTATCTGTAAATCAGCATTTATTGTTTAGAATGTAACTATGGTTCTGTGCCATGGCTTAGTGGGTTGGAATGTGGTGGTCTGAATCCCTGTCATGGAATGCATGTGCATTCAAACCCACCCATGTGCATGCAGACCCTTTGCCTCATATATAAGACTGGTGTCTGCTCTATTATAATGCATTTGAGGAGCTACATTGTGAGGTGTGGTCTGTAGGAAGCCAGTGTTCTACCTGGAGGAAGTATGATGCTGATCACATATCTGTATTAGCTGGATGATCATACATTCTGCTTTGCACATTTGGACATGAGGTTGGCAGCAGTTCTATAATGTTGCATTATGTATGTGCAAATGATGATTTAAAATGTACAATCACATTAATTGCATCCTAAAAATATAGATGGCTTATTTGAAACTTAATTTTCAGAGAATTCACAATAAAAGAAAATGATGTTATTGTTTTGAGACCTTCACACCCTCCTTTCTTCTCCATATATGAACCATTCATGTCAATAGAGTAGTTTCGGTCATCTGGATCTTTTGTCCTGAACATTTTTTCATTCACTATTCTATCCATCCATTAGTAAGCACTTCCCTCTCATCCAGTCAATATCTCTTCATGCTACTGTTAAGTTTTAGCATTATTCTTCCTTCACTCACTTATTTTATCTGCCCATTTTATTTGCTTCATTTTTCTCCTTATTCACATTTCATATGCTTCCATTCATCTTCTTTATTTGTTACAGCATCAGTGGACAAAGCCCAACACATTAGGTTCTGGAACCTGCTTGACATAGAGCAGACCCTTGGGGTAAGGGATGTGAAGTCAGTGAGTTTACACTGTCTGCCATGCAGTGGCAGTATGCATTTATTTTAGTGGTAATGATGTAGGAATCCCATCACTTGGACTGCCTTTGTGGCATATCAGTGAATGAAAATCAGGAGTGAAAACAGAAGTTGCCACACGTAAATTTTCATTACTTATTTGTGACTTGCATTTTAATTTAACCACGTTTAATTTTGAAAAGAACTGCTCACATACATAAGTTGATGCACACATGACTGGGATTTTAACTGCAACTGATGTCAGTTGCAGATATCTAATTGTGTCTAACATTAAAAAAATACTAGATTTGTACATTTCTGTTTCAATATTTCTGTTTGCAAATCTATTAGTTCTGTCTGAAATCTTATTTCAGCACTTGTAAGATCGAGGATTCATTCAAAAATAGAAAGAAAATGTTTTCTACTTTTCTGAAATCCATAAACCATTTTGCATTGACCTCTAGTTTTATAGATTCCTGGATCCCAACATACTTCTGCAGATTTTCCTCAGAAACAGGGCCACAAGTCTGCAGACATTTGGAATAAAACTCTCAATCATTGAGATATCCGATCTAGAGATCCAATTTAGTGATGAATGCTTGTATCGCACTGTACATATCCACAATATTATTGTATACGTTGTCTGTCGTTTGCCACTGAACAAGTGTCCTGTGGCAACTATGAGACAGATAATCAAGGCATGCATCATGCTGCTGTTATTTCAAGTGAAGGGCATGATTACATTCATAATTACAACATGGGTTCTGCTCATGGCTGTGTTACAGTGTCCAGTTTGCACTATGCATTACCATGTAGCACATAAAGCAGTTCACTGTTTCATTCATACTCCTTTCATTATGGGTACAAAGAAGTATCTTTGTAAAATCTTCCTTTGTCATTGTAAGCTATTTTTTAAGTTTAACATCCTTTAGCCAGGAAGGTCATATCGAATGATGAATGAAATTAGTAAAATGACGGTCAAATGATCCTTATCCAGATAACTTGTCCTGAGATTCAAACTTGTGATCTCTTGAATGGGAGGCAGACATGCCACCTCCACATACAGAGGCAGGCTTTGCCATTGTTGTTTGACTTGACTACACAGTTCATGTTACTTCTGGTTTTGTATTGCAAAGATACCACCATTTCTGATACCCACAGCTTTCATCTTGTTTCTGTTTTCTTCATCCTGCACTTCTTGCCATTGTTATTTAACTCGTTAGTGTGTTCCACACAAATAGGTGAACAGGATCCACTGTGAGTTACAATTGCTACCAAGCATCCAAAGGAGATATGGTTGAGTGCTGTTTAAACTGAAATTTTGCAATGTGAGTCAAACCCCATGGTTTGAACATAATGTTCCTTCAGCTGAGGAAGGGATGAATAAAAAGCAGCAAGTAGACACTTGAGTATAACTATTAAGCTCTGTACAAAGCTTCTCCCTGTTAGCTTTTTGATTAACACATCTTCTGTTCTGACTCTGGTTTAAGACAATGATAGTCAGCTTTATTTGGGTGTTTGTATTAAGGCATGCATATTAATTTTGTCTTGTACATAATTTGTTAAATTATTATTAAGTGCTGTTTTGTTTTTCATGTGGTAAAATGAGCTTATCTTCGTTTGTTCCAAACTTATAGCATTATTATGCTTTAGATAATGCTTGGTAGAGAACACAATATTGACAAATAGCATAAAAGTTATGAACTTAAAACAAATGATAATTGTGAAGATAACTTCCAAGCCCAGAAGTTCATTACCAACTCTTGATAAAGAACAAAATAAAACTGAATAGACTATTAGTGGAATAGTAATTATATCTGCTGCAAGTGAAGATATGATGCTTAGTAGTGAGGTAAACAAAAGCATAGATTTCTGATGCCTATTCCCATCAGGAATAGATTAGTTGTGATGCTCAATATTTGGTCATTTTAAAATACTTTATTCTAACCACATTCCTAAATGCAAACTTACTTCTGGGAATATAGGAATGTAAAGAAGAAAATGGTAATGCATTTAAAAAGTGACTTCAGTTTTAGAACATAACTTGAAAATAAATCAGATTTTGTAAACATTTCTTCACCGGGACAATTGTTTTGGAATGTTTTAATACTTAGCATGGTGATAGCATAAATAGCAATATGGCTGAAATAATTATATCTGTGGCAAGAGTGAGGATGCCCTGGGTTCAAATTCTACAAGCCGACCAATCCAACAAGGATTTTTTTGTGTTACTGAAACCTTGATTTTGGAACCAGCCTTCATTGGCAATGGTGTGCATGGGTTTTTCATTTAATGTTAATTGTTAGGTTTCAGATGTATCACACGCTCACATTCTCATGTATATATCCAGATTAGGGATGAAGAGAATAATTGCAGCTAAAGAAATATTCCCCTCCTCCATCTGGGAATCAAACCCAAAGCCTTTAGGTTTGGAGGTTAGCATGCTGATCAACTATGCAACATCTGTGTGGCATGCAAATTCTCTGTTTATCAACCTATAAAAGCTATCGCATAACATAAAATATGACATAGTTCATAAGAGAATTAAATGTCACTACAGTAGATATACTATCCCTGTTTAATAGTTTACTGTACTTTACTATGGTGGTATTTTGAACATCAATATGTAACTGTTGTCTTATTTCATTATTTTGTATAACCTATGATTTAGTCTAAGAAATATTTGAAAACTAAGAACACATGCCTAGAAGAGCCCTTGATTCTTCTTATTTCACTTTATGTAACAAGTGGAAATGCCTCCTTTTAGAACTAGTAGTCTTGCAGGTTTTGTGAGGTAAATATCTGATAACTGTGTAGGGATAGTATAATTTTTACTTTCTCTGCCACCAAATTAACCACATGGCAAAACAACCCTTTCTGGGCCAAAGTCTACTGCCTGGCCACTGCATCCTCCACCTCCACCCACTACAGGCGTCGTGAGTGAGGTGCAGTGTTGGAGAGTAGAATGTGTCAGTATCCCGATCCCTCCTGCTCTTCACAATCAGAGGCTGCTCTCTGCTGCCTACTCGTAGCAAATAAGAAAGTATTGTATTCATCCCAAAATTTGATGCTGAAATTCACTAGAAATTTCCCTCTCATTCCAAAAAAAGAGTATTTTTATAAAGTGGTCTGCTTTATATTCAATAAATACCACATTTTATTTCCGATTTCATTAACTCCCAAAGATGTAACATACAGATTTTCAAGAAATTCTCACCAATATTGAAAATTTTCTTATTTTCCCAAAAATAGTTCCTCAGAATTTCAATTGATCTGTCATATATAAGATATTTACATGACAGATAAAATGTATATCTTGATTTCTAGGAGTAGCTTGTGAAGTCCTAATCATTTGTAAGGAAGTTTGTTTAATGGGTAAACCTTTAAAAAATGTTCTACAAAAAATGTAGGTACTATTTAAAACACAATTTATTTCAAATAATGTTTTTCCGTGGTCAGACCATTTCCAGTATGTGTTATTATTTGTTTGAATATTTTAGTACTTTTGTCATTTTTTTAAAGTGCAGGTACTATTCAGTTATTTCTAGTAATGGAAGGACTACGGAATTTTAAGGGCAGCATATAGGGTCCTGCAACATCATATTTGTCTATTTGGTTTCCTGTATACATCTTATCCTAAATAAAGTGTGCAATAAAACCATTTCTGCAAATACTTAATTTGAATTAAGTTTATCTAGAAAGAAAAATAAACTTTCATATGAACAGTCTGTAGAAGCTATATACAAGTAAACAACTGGGTAGAAGAGTCACGTGGATGTAACACATTGAATATTTTGTAAATGAATGTGGATTTTTCCCCCTGCTGTCTTCATATTTGTATACAATAATGCAGCTCAAAAATGCTTGATTGTGTTACTCATTCCATGCTATAAAGCATATTTGTTGCAAGCACATGAAGGTTATCAATCATTTCATAAATAGTATGTTATGCTTACAGCTGTTTATTATGAATTGAAGTTGCCCTTTGTAGCTTTACCTGTGAAACAATTATATAATTAAATTGTTTTATCCCTTTGCTGCTATTAGTTGACATAGAAGAACTGCTGGTGTGCAGCATATTACGAAACCCTTCCTCCTCATGTTTTATTTTGTTATTCATTCAATACTTTTACTCTTCCCCTCTCAGTTAGCTCCCAATCTAGTTAACATTTATAATGGCATCTCAATACACTGTCACTTTTGAAGTATGAAGTTCATTGCTTTACCTCAGAGAATTTTCCTGTGCAACTGAGTGCCCAGTTAACCATTAAATCAAAGTGAAATCACAACATTCTAAAATACTCATATCTGATAGATTGTTTGATAATGCACTGTTGTTAACTCTCGTTTGTCATGCAATAAAATCTGACATATGACAGGTGTCATCCACAACATGAATAATATATTTGGATGCTTTAGACCAGGCATGCTCAGGCAGGCAGGAAATCGGGCTTTCCCAGTCCTTGGCCAGACGGACACTGCAAGTAGTGGGTCATAGCTGTAGGTGAGAGTGATACAGTGTCTTATACTATTGTATTAATTATAATGTATTTACAAAAATGCAGGCATTATTTAATTTTCAAGGTAATATATATACACGTCTTGTAATATGCATTTCCCATATTTTCTGAGAGTGAATGTCTGAACATATACTTCTAAAATGTGTAGTCAAAGAACGGCCTCAGATGGGTCTGTCATTTGTGAACGATGTTTCGATTTTCAAAGCTTTAAGGCTGAAAGAGTTTTTCACATAAATATGTAGAACCAAACGTGCACATAATAGCTGCTGCTTTCGCACATAGTTGAGGACATCTATCCCATGGAAGGTACAAATTAAACTGAATGATGTCATTTGCCATGCTAAACTTCTTAATAGCAATGTCACATTGCAGATCTATTAATTCTAATTGCACCTTTTAGACACAGTTCTGGCATCAACCAAACATGGTGACATGAGGAGATCAAAATTCAGCTCAAATGGCCTCAAATCCTTGAATCTTTTCGTGAATGTTACATTTAGATTATCGAGAAATTGAATGAATGACTGGAGTAGATCGTTATTAATGTTAGCTGACAATTTTGTCACATTTAGAAAATGCATGAAATTATGATCCTGGAATTGATTTCTCCATATCTCCAGTTTTATTTTCATTACACAAATGTGTAATATACAACTAATTGACCTTTTCCTCACAAAGAAATATTGAGAGCTTTCAAATGACTCGTTATATCAGTAACTTCCTTACCAAATAGTTGTTTATAGTTTCAACTTCCTGGAAATAAAATTTTCGGGTAAACAAAATAATAAACTAGTAGTTGATATCAAGTGTATTGAAATAAAACCTGATTGTCAACAGTTTCTTTTGAATCTGCAATTAGTTGCAAATGCTCATCTCCTAAATGTCAACATGTCAGCATGTTTTGAATTTAGTGTCGCTCAACATTATAATTTTTTTTCGTATTACAGAATGTCCACAGACTAAACATTTAGCACTTCTTCAACCTGTACAAAAAGGCACTGTCCTTCCCATTGGGATTTTCTCGCATGTTTTGTGCTAGAACTTAGTCTCTTCTCAGCCATCACTGCAGTGAGACAACTAGTTTGTGTATGCAGCCAAGACTGATAACACATGACAACTCCGCCTGCCCGTGTTCTCTACCGAGTACCCACTAGACAAAATGCTCGTTGTGAGCATTGCTTTAGGCAATATATGGGAATAATTTTGGAATACTTTATTTAAATCTAATTAGAATATATTTAATACACATATACACTTTAATATAATGTAAAGTTTTAAATACCGTAGAACCCCACTAATCCAAAATTCCAGATAATCTGAACACAAAATCTATAATTTGGTCGTAAAAAGCAATAAAAAGGTTATTTGTAGTTTAGAGAAAGCATATTTATTATAGAGCTGACAAACTGTTTATAGAACTATGCACATCGGAACGAAATGTTTATTGCACAAAAATGTTTTGCTGAACTTTGCTATAGGCAACGTATATGTATAATGTATTTAGTCATGACATTTTCAAATTTACTTAGGTACTGTACCAGTAACTATCACATGTTTATGAAGCAGTAATTTTCGCTTAACTTGCAAAATGGTAATCATCTTCTGCCATAAAGAAGTAAACCTGCTTGAAGATGTGATGTTATGCCAGCGTTGTATGTACATAATGTCGTTTGGTGTGGCAGCAGCATGCTGTTCTATGTAGCATAATGCCAATTCAAGAATGTCTCCAGCATCAGAATATGACACAGTATGCTTAGGGAAGTCTTCTCCTTCACCTCCATCTTCAGAATTGTTATTGGGTTGATCCTGGACTTCAGAGACAATGACTTCATCACTGATATTTTGAAGATCATTAGCATCGATTGATATATCCATTCAAGAATTCAATTTTCCCCTACATTTTTGCACCCTGAGATTTCTTCAATGAGTTGAATGATATCATCTATGTTTGATGCCAGAATAGGTAGGGTTTCTTCAAACATATTTGGCCACAGTTTCTTCTACAGCTTTTGTAGTAACTGTTTATTCAAACTGTCCCAAGCCTTAGCTAGCCAGTAGATGATATCCTTTATGGTTATTTTCTTCATTTTTTGTAAGATTGTAGTAGAATAGTCCTCTTCTTCAATTAGAAATCATAGCAGCTGTACTATAACTATATACTTTGTAACACACCTATAGCTGAGTTTATATACATTTTTTTCATTTTTCAGATATAATCTGAACAGACTACACCCCCAATTAATTCGGATTAGCATGGTTCTACTGTAGTGTATTCAAAAATGTAATAAGTTTCTGTTTCAAGACAAACAATTTTATATGTATCACCCATATAAATATTGAGGTATGTCTAACACTGCAAATACTTATAAAAAGAACATAAGAATGTTTATTTCAAAACAAGGACCTAACTGATAGGCATATTAGTTTAGATGATAACATGCAAACATTTTGAAATAGAAAACACATTTTTTGGCTGCACAGTGTACACATATAGGTATGTCTTGGAGATGTCCACACAGGTCCAGTTGTTGCATGTAGTACACAATCTACAGTTGTCTTATTTCATACTCTTGTGTATACCACACCTACTATGTGATTCAATTATTGTTTTTTCTTACTTCTGCACAACTTTTTGGTAAATAATTTAGCACTTCTTTGAATCTTACACAGAAGGCTTTCAATAAGGAAACATTGCTCTATTTGAGACTTTATCAATACCCAACTGATTTTTTTCTATAATATTAGCCCTCTTTAGATCCTGATTTCAAGCCATGGAGTGATATTTATAAATTCATAAAGCATTTATGGCTGAAATGTTCAAAATATTGTAAAACAGTGGGCCACCTTCTAGTATTATGTGAAACGTTCTTTTTCTGATATAACTGACCCAAAAGATACCTCTTTTATCATATTGTAGAACATATTATTTTATTAAAGAAATTGAAGCTATTAACAGTGAAGCAACAAGATTCTAAAGTAAGAACAAATTAGAATTTTATTTTATGTTTTTGTTTTTCTTCTGACTATAGTATCATCAAAAGTGCATGCTTGATGACAGAACCAGCACACTGTTCTGATTTTCTTTGGAAAGCATGATACCAAAGTACAAACTTGCTGAAAGTGAAGGCAGATGATTTTGGCGTCCCTTTTTTTTTTCAGCAATTCTTTTCTCTTGTTTCTTTTTTGACCATTCTAATATATGTTGTTTCTTAGCCTGGAGTTTCCTAATGAAAACAAATCAGTAATATTTTTACTTATATCTGGTCTAATTCAACCACACAAACATACTGACTGTGTATGGTCCCCTCTGGTTGCACATCGACATGTAGTTCTAAATTGAGAATGTAAGCTGTTTTTATATCAACCAAGGCAAATACTTTCAATCGATAGTTTGCCTATTTATTAGGAATGTCTTGTCTGAATGGTGGTTCCCTCTGAATGCCAAAAGCTGTTTGTGAACAGTAAGGTATTCATTAGTTGAGCAATATTTTTGCTAATTGTTTGTAAAGTTCCAGTACCACTCTCATAGCAGCCATTTTTCAATATCTCTGTGAACATCTCTATCAAGGATATCAGACCTGAGACATCTCAAGAGAAACCTGAATTGGTTTCACTCATGCACAAGTACAGTAAAATCTCGATTTAACGGACCCCTATTTAACGGACTAAATTGTGCGTTGGTTATAAAATAAATTTAAATGAAATTTAGAAGATCTGCAATGATTAAAGTATGGCATTCCGCTACTTGTCTGATCGAGAAGGTTAGTTCTGCCATGTTTAACTTTGTTCCAGATTGGAAAGAGATGAAAACAACATTAGCTAATGGGTGGACACCACTATTAAAGGGAATTGAAGCCAAATATGATTTCAGTGGGTTGGAAACATCTGATATTTTTGTAATACACTGATGAAAGCAAGGAATAATTTAAGTGAACATGACTTAAGAAGAGTGACTGGACATGGATGAGGGTGACCCAGGTTATCAGATTCTGAGTCATGAAGAGACCGCTGCAAGTGTTCTACAAGAGAATGAAGATGAAGACAACGACAGTGATGATGAATCTTTGAAGTGTGTACCTAAATTATCTGTAATAAGAGACCATATGGATGATGTGATTTCTTACGTGGAAAGATCTTCAGAACCACAAGTGCTAACCTATTATGAACATTTCAGACAGTTTCGCTCCTTAATCATAAGGAAGCAAATGGATATTGACACTTTTTCCAAACCCACAACTTCGCAGGGAAAGACTTCTAACCAAGAGTAAATCATGTAAAGTAAACGGAATGTACCAATAAAACAGTTTCAATTGTTAGTTAATTAATAATTAACTAACCTTTTAAATTAAATTAATTACAACAACACTGTTTTCAAACTTCTATGAAAGGAAGATAGTTTCAATTGTATTCACTTCATTTTCATTTATTTTGCGATTTAACGGACTTTCAATTTTCCAGACAACTGCTGACCCCTTTAGGTCCGCTAAAACCGAGAGTTTACTGTAACATGAGTCCGATGCCTTTTGATTTATCCCACATTTCAATAAATTATTTCTAGGATATCTCAGAGATCCACACAGCTCTGATCTATATATATATATTTTTTTTTTTTTTTTTTGTTTAGCATTCCTTTTCCTTGAAAAGTTACCTGCACTCCATTGATTTAAATATTTGCACATGATACAATAATGCATAATATATTTTCTTTCAGAAATAACCTCAGAATATCTGGTCCTGTCTTTGTTATTACATTAGCTGGATATTTACTTTTCCCTCATTTAGTCATTGCATCTTTTCTTTGATAAAAGAAGATATCTTGAGTTATTCTTCCTGTAATTCCAGTTCATTTTCTGGCACTTCTGGTTCTATTTTTGAATCATGATTGCTTTCATGTACGTAATCTTCACTCTCTGAATCAGCAATGTCACTGTAAAGATCTTCCTTTTTCAGTTCATGGAACCATCCCAGTCATACATGTAGATCTCTGCTAAACTGTCCTAGGTTCTGTTACATTTGACATTTCTTCCACAAACTTAACATAAAGAGAGATAAATAAGCCCAAAACATGCATATGAAAGTTGTATTGAACCTAGAAAAGGAATTAAGAACATACACTTAATTTGATCCCAATTGTAGCAGTAGAGCTCTTGTGGATGACCAAAGTCCCCTATGACAACATTTTATAAACAATGCAACTGGTGCAACTAAAAGTTAATAATGGCGGAAGTTAATGGATTTAGAATTAAAGAAAAGGTACCGAAAATGTAGTGAATGCAATCCTACACAGTCAGACAATAGAGCAGGAAAATCACATGGATAACAAGTGTCATCTGAAAAAGTAATGGTGTTAATCTCTAATGTGATTTATGCAGCTTCATCAGGAAACTGTTAGCAGTTCTGTAAAAAGGAATGTTAAAAATTTAGGCATGGAATTAAGATTCAGGCAAAGTAGTGGAAATTATACAAATCTATAAATGAGGTGTGGTCCTCCAGACATTTTGGGGGTTGTGAGAGAGCGATGTGACCGCCAAAACATAAAAATATGGTGCTCTCTTAAAAGCGGTTACTGTACTGCTATTGCTCTATGAGTGAAAAATATTGTAGAGCAAGAGGATTAATGACTTCATTGTCAGAAATCCAGCATTAGCTAACAACAACATAAATGAGAGAACAAAATTAAGTCTTAAAGGAAAGTATAATATGTTGGGAAATTGACACATTCAGGCCTGAAAGTCTAAGCACATGTTACAAATATATATCAACCCATCCCCTGTCATTTTCAATTTGAAATTACTTCTCTAATTTTCAATAACATAGGAGTTGATGTGAATTTTATACTCAAGCTTTTAGTCATTGACCAATACAAGCAATTATCTAATAGAAGGAAATGAGCTGATACAGCAAAAGCAGCTATCACAATTTATAGGATTCAAAATGGGAAATGATAATGTTTAGAAAATTAGCTGAGAAAACTTTATGTTAGCTGTCTGATGTGAATACAAGTTCATGAGTGTCGGCAGACTTTTTGCTGGAAATTTGCAATCATATAATATTAAATCATTATTTTAATGTCAAAATTTAATATTTGTTGCAGATAACCATATTAATTTGTGCTAAATAAAAATTGTTCTTTACATCAAAATTAAAGTAATAGTTTAATAGTAAGTAACTGGCTGCACATTAAGTTCATCAACTTCCAAGGAGTGGGGGGGTGCGGCGGCGGCCCCCCCTTGGCCCCATTTCACGACGCCCATGTACAAGTTAACTGAATGAGTATGGAATGGGAAAAAAAATCTAATTGGGACATAAATATACTTCCACTCATTTTTCATTTATTGAAGAACATGTTCAGGACACTGTTGTGAGGTTAACTCTTACTTCAGAAACCATCTTGCCATGTATTATATTTTCAGGTATTTTGTTTGCAGCAGTAGGTAAAAATATATAAAGAGAGTGTAATTATTTTGTTTATTATTTTAGAGAATCAATTCACAATAAAGAGCAACCAACTGTAGTTGTTGGAGCATTTATTGGGAGCGAACAGTTCAGTAAAGGTGTATCCCTAGAAAGTCTAAAGTCTCCAACTTGTATTATATTTTACTTTATTCCAAGTCATACCATTATGCATTCAAACTTTCCAGGATAAACTTGCTTTCTCATGGACATGAGAAATGTTTTTGCTACATGTTTCACAGTATGCTGCATTGTTGTTAACACTTAAAAGCTCACAATCCAAACATTGTTAAGATGTTTGCGATGTTTAAGGAAAATCTTAAGAACTGGATTAAAAGGCTTTCTGCATTTTATTTGTCTTGTTGTCATCCTCGTTTTTAGTTCTTGATATGCTTTTGATAACACTGTTATATTAAGCATATGGATAAGAAACGGTATCCTAGTTATCTAATCAATGGCCCTTAGGTAAAAGATATACATTAATAGGTCTTCCATATGTAAACATGTAAAAGCATTTGCACGTTTTGAATTTAAAATAGGAACTAAAATTAATGTATCTCCTAATTAATGGTTAACAAAAGAAAGTATATAAAGTGTAAACAGCATAATTTAATTTCTGCTGTTCTGTGTAGGAAATATGGACACACAAATCAAATAGGAACAAAATGTATTAGTACATAGAGCAATACAGTCTTATTTGGAATATTATTCTAAAAGATACCTGTGCCAGGAAAACATGGTTGGTGTTACTATGTAGCAAAGTTTATTGGTAAAATTTGTTGTTCTAATACCACATCTTCATCTTCATATGTAAATTGTTGGAATAATTGTAGAAGGAATATATTATATAAGTGGAATTTTGCTCATATGAACAAATAATTTTGGATTGGTATCACTTAGTTGCTGAACGGGGCAAATGATAACTATCTTTAAAATATTCTAGTAAAGGTTTTGGTTGAATCAGTCATTACATAGCCAGTAAATCAAGTATAAGAAAACAAAGTACTAAACTTAAATGAATAAAAAATACATTCATTGATTGCTTGTGATTCTTTCTGGTTCACCATTTAATATTAATAACTCAAGTATCTTAAAACGTTATTTTACAAAAAAATAATTGTGTTATTTTGCTTGTTTGAACTGTGCAATATGTTATAATTTTGTATGATTTATGTTATTTCTAACCTCAAAATGTATGTGTTATAATTTAAAATAATTAATATACATTCACATTAAACTGTGAATTTTAATCCTGTAGTCCAAAGAAATGAGAGAAGGCCTCAACATGAGTTCCATTTCTACCTTAAAATTCAATTTGGGATATATCTTAATATAGTAGTTGAATTCTCACCCACTGGATTTCCTTGCTGCAAGATCAAATCCCTGCTCTTTAACATCTTTTGTTTACACACTATACTCTGCAGAGCATAGTTTGTTGAATCATTCTCTGGTTTAATATTCATTAATTGGCCATTTAATAATAGAACAATAAACAAACACAGTTTATATACTTACAAAATGTGTAAACAATTTAATTCTTCCTGACAGTCTTCTTATAAATTATCACATTAATATGTTTTAGCAGGAGCAGAGACTTGAAATAATGAGTTATCATGTGCAATGTAAATAACTGTATTAAGCATTGATAAATATTTTGATTTGTGTGAATAAAATTTGAATTTGTATTACTAATATTTATGTGTATAAAGAATGAACAAAAGTTTTGATGTCTCCAGAAAATTCTAAACACCAGTTTTAATAAGAAAAAATTAATTGTTAAATTTTTTACATAATCTTTATTACATAAAATCATTCCACTGTTTCAACAAAGACTTTTTTACGTTGTCATGCTAAACATGTTCATAAAAATAAATAGAAATAATGAAAAAGATGTCTACATTGGATGTTTCCATAGGTGCTACAATATCATTAAGAATAAACACTTTTTGTATCTTGGCCATAATTAATGCTGGCCTTTGTATGTGCCAACTTTTTATACATCTTTGATGTGAAACAATTTTTTTGGTATTTTTGGAGCAGAGCAGGCACAATGTTGGTATGGGTAGTGTGTCCATGTTAATTTTCATTTAGTAGTTTTATATTAGTTCAGTTGATATCTGAATGATGACACTTTCATTTATGTATCAGTAGTACTGATTTCACTTTTAAGTTTTATCTAACACAACTGATACTTAAAGCTTAAGTTAAATATATGTATATTCAGTGATAATGATTTTGATGCTTGTTTGCATTTTTCAAAATTTGTACATACTGTTGTGCATTGAATATGTAAATTTGCAGGATTTAACAAAGAGTGTTGCTCCATTTCTGTGTATCATTTAAGACACATAAACATCATAATGTAAATTATTAAGATTGAGAAGAAAATAAAAGTCCATTGTACCAAAAATGACAAACATTAAAAAGTATTAAATCTTGTCTCTATCTTTGCTTTCTCAGAATAATCCTTTACAGACAATCCCTAATTGATAATTTATATTGATTTTCAACCTTTGAAGATAATACTTGCTGTAGAAGACAAGAAGACTAATAGTGCAATAATCAAAGAAGAAATGTACAAGGGTCACATTGAAAGTCGTGAGCAACCCATTGTTAAAATTCAAAATCTGTCAATGTAACAATAATCTGCAGGATTATAATCTACAGACTTTGTCCACATACTGCTATATTGTGTTGTCATTGGCTTCCTTCATGTGACCACAGGCAGTATTTCCAAAATGGTGGACATCAGTGTTTGCTTTGACAGCATGCTGTAATTGAATTCCTTGTTTAAGAAGGAAAATCTGCTTCTGAAATTCACCTTATTCTTCAATGTCTATGGAAATGTTTGTAAGGGTGCTAGTAGTGTTGGGATATGGTTGAAGCATTTTAAAGATGAGAAAATGAGTAACCAAGATGAGCCTCCTAGTGGCCACCCGTGCACTGCCTCCATGGAAAACAAGGAAAGTATTGATGAGATCACTAGAGCAGATAAGCATGTTATTGTGGATGAAATTGTTGCACATAGTGCAGTGCAAGAAATGATAAGAAAGCTTAGGTTATCAAAAAGTCTGTGCCCATTGGATCCTACGTTTATTGACCAAAGACCATAAACTTCAGAGACAAGCATCAGCAAAATCTTCAGAGATTTCAAAATGAAAGTGATGATTTTTTATGAGTATTGTGACAGGCAATAAAAGTTGGTTCCAGCATTACGAGCCTGAAACAAAATACCAGAGTATAAAATGGCATCATTTGGACTTGCCATCGAAGAAGAAAATGAAAACAATATCATCTGCTGGGAAGATTATAGGTAGTGTCTTTTGGGATGCACAGGATTGCATTCTGGTTGACTTTCTTGAACCTGGACAAACCATAAATGCTGCCCACTATATCCATACACTTCAGACGCTTTCTCATGCATTATGCAATAAGTGCACTGGAAAGAAAATCATCCTGCGACAGGATAATGCATGTCCGCAACTGTCCACATCACAATGGAGAAGATTGGAAATTTGGGTGAGAAATTTCTATATTCATCCCTATAGTCCTGACTTGGCAACCCCCGACTACCATCTTTATGGTTCAGTTAAGGAACAGCTGCAAGGCCAACACTGCAAGCTGGTGGAGGATATTACAAAACCAGTGCATCAGCATGGTCATTTCAGGGGAGGGCCGTATGGTGGAAGTTTGCAATCAAACAATATTAATCCATTAATATCCATTAATATTGCCAAAAACTATAAAAGATATGAGTTATCGTATTTGTTGTGGATAGGTATATTAATTTGTGCTAAATAAAGACTTATTTACATTAAAATTAAAACAATAGTCTAATGGTAATTGACTGCACATTAAATGCTGCCTGCATCAGTGTCTTACTGCAGCTGGAACAGAGTTCTATCTCAAGGGTATTTTCAAACTTGCAGAACAATGGGGAAAATGTGTGGAAAGAAATGGAGATTATGTTGAAAAGTGAGAGAAACCTATAGATTACGATGATATGTTTGGTTTATCAAAAAAATAAAGGTAAGATTTTTTAAAAATTGTTGCTCACTACTTTCAGAATGACCCTCATAAATAAATCATAAATGAATACACAAACTGAAGTAGAGAGATTTAGTTACGGACAATAGAATGCAGTTTATGTACTATAAATAACAGTAAGCAAATTAAAAGCTTTCAATGACTGAAGTGAATTCTAGTATAACAAGTAACAAATTAAAAGAATGAATTAGAATTCCTCAACATACAATATTTCAACATGAAACCAAACTTGTTGGGTTCATTTCAACTTGAATTCATACTGACAAGAACAGCCTAAAAATATGGGGTTGTATTTTAATATGTGGGAATGGCATAAGAACAAAAGTGGGATTCAGCACTGGTCAGTAGTGCTTACTAAATTTCCTGGAGGAAGGGATGAGGCAAGAGAGGGTAAAGGTTGGCAATCTAATGGGCAAACACAGTGAAACATCCATCCATGACTGAGCACCCCACTGACATTGGTCAATGGTATTACCAAAGACATCCTCCAACACACACTACCTGCAGGAAATGAAATAGCCCTGTCTCAAAGCACATTCATTGCAGAACCAGCAACTGCCCCCCTCCACAAAAAATGGTCAACCATGTGAGAATGGAATCAAAATGAGCCATACTGTCAATACATGTTTGATATACACAGGTTCTTCTTCTTCTTCTTCTTCTTCTTCTTCTTCTTCTTCTTCTTCTTCTTCTTCTTCTTCTTCTTCTTCTTCTTCTTCTTCTTCTTCTTCTTCTTCTTCTCCTCCTCCTCCTCCTCCTCCTTCTTCTTCTTCTTCTTCTTCTTCTTCTTCTTCTTCTTCTTTTTCTTCCTCTTCCTCTTCTTCTTCTTTTTCTTCTTCACCTGATTACCCTCCCCTTATGTGGGACTTATGCCTCCTAAGACTTACAAGTCACTTCCTAGGGTCAGCAGGTGAATCTATGGACTGAACAGAATGAAGACCTGGAAGCAGGTGGTCAGCCTAGCACCAGGTATGAGAGTGAGGAAGAGGATGATACAAAATGCAGGCAAAATCGATGAATGGAAAGGGATGATGTTGCAATTGTTGGAAACTTAATAGTTGCAAAGTAGTACAAGTAACACTATTACTATTTCTATTGTGTATATAATTATAGAGAAAGTATCAGTGGCATAGCCTGACTATCAGACTCGGTATGTAACCCAACAAATATTGTAAAATTTGTTAAAATATGACCCAACTTAAACAGAATTACCCTTTGGAATTTTCATCTTTTACTATTGTCTGAAAGAAATATTTGATAATACTGAGAGCATGATTCAAAAGAGAATCTGCTTTTCTATCAGAACTTACAACTGTAAAGCAAGTAAACCACTCTTCAATATTTCCATCAACATTTATGTAAAAAATGGTATAGAGTTGTTCTTCACTATTGATGTCAGGGGTTTCATCTAAAATTAATGAAAAAAAGAAGGTATCAGAAATTTCCTTCTTAATTCCATGTACCATGTACCATGTACCACTCACACTTGAAATTACTCTGAATATTGGTGAAATTGCACAAAAAGCAGTCTACGTTTCCAAATGCTCTTTCAGAGAGGTGTCATATATTGTTAATTCAATATGATTACCTCAGTTTGAAGAGTCTCCATTCTCATTACGACCATGAAAAGCAGGTGCTTCTTTTCTTATAAAACATACAGCCTGTACAAAATGAGATAGTAAAGCTCTGTTCTTTTCAGTTCATTGTTATGCTCTTCAACTGAGAACTCATACTGATTATTCAATGACAATTCTATTGGATTTTTCCCCAATATCTTTAATTGTTTTTCACATTTACGTGATTACAAGAACAATTATGTTTTTTGGCTGCCTTATAAATATTAATTAGATCTTCATAACTGCTGGAATTCCAAACTCACTTTTTCTTTTAAAAAAGATCAATAAATTATTTATTTCAATATTGCAACACAGCCAGGATACCTTTTCATAAACTTTGATGTTTGCGTTACACATTTTTATAATGTTCATCATAATACTCAGTGGAGAATCTGCTTTAATTACACGTTGCTTTTTAAAGAAATTGTAATGTTTCAAAGCTTCTTAGATTGAGTTTGTCAGTTACGCAACAGTTTATTTCCATTTTTGTTCCAACAACGGCATGGAAAGAAAGTTTTGTTTAATACTGTAGCTCTGATTCATGTGATGACATCATGAATGTACACTGTGTATATATATGTATGTGTGTGTGTGTATACCTATGTCTCAGAATCTGCACAAATCTTGACCTATATTTGCTTTAATATTAAGTAAACAAGTTTCTAAATCATCCTCAAATGTCCACAATTGGAGAACACACATATAAATACAAAACAATACGCAAATTATTCACTATTCAGGACTGTAAATTCAATAATGTTAGTGCAATTCTCAACATGGGGTGTACAATAACACATTACATCCCATGGGTCAAGCATACAATACCAGTTTCCTGCAGCTGATAACATATACCATGGACTCAAGCCTTATTTCCAAACATGTTGTGACCAACTTATTGCACAATGGCACAAATTCAAATCATTATTTTTTTTGTTTTAGAACTCAATATATCTATAATATTTTAAAAGTCTCACTATCTATATCACTTTGTATATATTAAGTGGAATCAAATCATTATGTTTAGGAAAGCTTGATTTTTAATGGCATTAAAACAATTATGAAACACAAAATGGTATTGAACATCAATTTGACAATCAGTTTGAGGAAAGTTATAGGGTATGTAATACATCTCTCCCATCCATGGATGCTATGCCCCTGGGAACTATTGTATTCCACCCAAAAAATTTGACACAAAGATTTTACCAGAAATACATGTTTTGAACCCCAAAAAAACACATTTTAGGAAAGGTTTGTGTGCACAAAATATTTTGTTTATTAACAATGCTGTTAATTGCCAGGATCATATCAATGCTGCTGGTGTGCTGGAATTTTATCCTGCAGCATTTCTTTCACATGCCAGTAAATATACAATATGGGGCTGTTGCTTTTAAGCAACTAAAAACCATTGATCTGGTAATTTGGGTTAGGTTTGAATCCGCAAACTTGGGATAACAGGCCAGCGCCTAACCAATTGAGCAACTAACCGACATTATGTCCATTCATGCATGTGCATGTGTATATCTGTGTGATCACATAACTCAAAAATTGAAAGCAAACCTGGTAAATGGCAAACTTGATAGTTAAGTTTTCCAAGCATCTTCCAAGGATACAGCACAAAGATATTCAAGAAAATCCCCAACCCCAAATGATCCTTATCATGCAACATTTTCTGAATGTTTTATTTTCTCAAAAATGACTCTTAACAATAATTAAAATACCATTTTCACAACAATTACTTTTCTGGGAATACCTCAGAAATTTTATGAAATACATTTGCACTTTAAGGCATTATGCTGCAATAAACAATTACTGCTGAATTTTAAGCATATTTTTTCTCCATTTATAGTCTGTTATGCCTGGTAACACATACAAATGCAGGTAAGTGCAGCTTGTGCAATGGCATTGTACTCTCAGTCATGTGAGTGCCAGTGCAGGTCAAACAAAGACACATTATTTCCTGTGTTGGCTCATGCTACATAGCTTCACAAGTTTCCATCATACAATCCAACAGCTCATTTTGAGCCGGTCTGGGTGGCTCAGCTGGCCTACTGATCCCAAGGTCGCGGGTTCAATCCTGGCCCATGATGATTATGATTTGTGGGTTTTAAGGGCACTCAACATCTAGGTCATTAGCGCCCTTCTAAAATTCATGGCAATAGCCAGATATAAACTTGAATCAAAAATAAATTACTAGTATCAAAGACAAAATACACATAAATGTAAAAACCGCGGCAATAGCCGGATATAAAGCAAAACCCGGCCCAGGCCAATGGTTTTTAAGTGTGCTTAGAAACGACAGCTCCATGTCAGTCGATTTACTGGCATGTAAAAGAACTCCTGCGGGACAAAATTCCGGCACACCGGCGACGCTGATGTGATCCTGGCAATTGACAGCGTCATTAAACAACAAAATAATTTTTTTAATTTTAAGCTCATTTTGAATGGATTTTGAAACACCCTTAAAAACCTGAGCACCTGCTACATGTTCTTTCACAGTACTGCCTATATCAGAGGTCAAATGCATAAAAAAATATCTGTGTTTCACTCACATGACTTTCTCTACTCTTGTACTAACCATTCTTACAAACTCCTATTCCTTTATTTTCTTTGTCTTAACAAGATAAACATTTTCAGAAATTATCTTATTGTTTATTTTCTTGTAGGTACAAGGAGAATGTGGTAGTACAGTAGGCTTTGAGCAGTAGTCAAATCTTTTAAAGTTTTCAAATTCAGTTCTCTTTGCATGGTTAACATATGCAATATGCAATATGCAATATATATATATATATATATATATATATATATATATATATATATATATGTATGTATATAAAGAACTAATCATGATCTTCCATTTGATGAAAGTTTAAGTTTTCCAAAACTCACACAAATAACGAGGAATATTTCCAAAATGGTTCACTCTCCAAAACCTTTATTTGAACATAACTTTTTTGTTTTAGTAACATCTACATTTTTTGTACAGTAAGATTTGGTCTATCTCTTATGGTTTACCAGTTATGCAAAAGTCATCCAGAGTAAACAGGACTACATAAAGTATTGTCAGAAAATTCAAATTATACATTTTATTTGTTATAAAAATATCTTAAACATATGGCATATTAATCAAAATCATTAGAGCCATTTTTGAGAAAAATAGAATTTTCAAAATCTTTTCCATGTAAAGGGTAGTATAGAGTGAAGCAGTTTTCTTCAAAATCTTCGTGTCACATCCTCAAAAGATATTAAACTTAAATACCAACTTTCGTTTTTAACCAACATTTCGTTTTTGAGTTATGTCCCCAGACAGACACAAGGGGCCTCAAAACACATATTTCTGGTGAAATCTTGACATCAAATTTTCGGTTGGAATACAGTACTTCTTCCACTTACTATATGTAGTAGAAAAAAGTAATAAAAAGACACCTTGATTTACTAATTCCTGTTTAAACAAAAAAACACAGCATACTACAGAAAAATATTACATCTAATTTTAATTGCCACTCTCTAGCTCAAAAAAGGTACCCATCACTTCATGGTATATTAATGAGACGCAATCTAAATAGCACAGTTTCACAATTCACATTTTAGGGCATAAATTTTTATGGATTTTCTCCACTTTTTTCTCTTTGCCATGTTTATTTGATTTGTCATCTGACAAAGCTTTAAAAAACTACTTAGAAAAATCCGATGTGTTGCACTTGCATGGCTTTCTTTACTCTTGTACTAACCATTGTACAAATTTTTATTCCTATATCTTCTTTGTGTTAGTTGAGATAAACATTTGCAGAAATTATCTTATTGTTTATCTTCTTGTAGGTACAAGGAAAATATGGAAATACAGTAGAATTAGAGCGAATAGTCAAATCTTCTAAAGTTTTCAAATTCAGTTCTCTTTGCACAGTTAAAATATGAAAAACTGAATAACGATGTTCCATTTGACAGAAGTATAAGCTCTCCAAAACTCTCACAAATACCAATGAATATGTTCAAAATGGTTCACTCTACAAAAAAATTTATTCATATGCACAGAACAAAATTTCTTCCAGTTCCAAACAAAGTATTTCCGTCAAACTTCAGGTTTAGCAATGGGCAACCCTCTCTCGCCATTCTTAGCAGATATTTACATGAGTTAATTGGAAATAAGGATCACAAAAGGTTTCCCATGGATGTTCAAACTCTGGCAGCGATATGTGGATGACATATTTGCAATAGTTCCAAAAAGACACATCAGTGACGCATTAAAACTTCTGAACATACAGGACAAAAGTATAAATTTCACAGTGGAAGTAGAAAAAGATAATAAATTACCATTTTTAGATCTAAAATTAATCAAAAACAAGGATAGAATAAATTTCGGTATTCACAGAAAACCAACGCAGACAGACAACTACATAAAAGCTAATAGTTACAATCCAAGAAGCCACAAACAAGCAATTTTCAATAGTTTAACACATAGATTGGTGAACATCCCTCTTTCAGCAGAAGAATATAAAACAGAATATTGCAAAATAATTGAAATAGCACAAAAAAACGGCTTCCCCAAAGAATTAGTAGATAAAAAGGTAAAACAAGCAGAAAAGAAAAAATTATTAAAAGAAACTACAACTCTCACAGCAGCAAAAACAAAAATGATATTCAAAAAATTCACATATCATCCATGGGCCTTTGATAAATTTAAAAAGGTGTTCAAGGAATACAACATTCAGCTAGCAGCAGTAAACCATTACTCCATAAAAAACCTACTACTTTCAAACATCAAAGATGCTATTCCACCTAACAAAAAATCTGGCATATACCAAATTGAATGCAGTGATTGTAATGAAATATACATAGGAAAAACCAAAAGAAATTTAGAAATTAGATCCAAGGAACACGTTAGAAACATTAAGAGTAAACAATTAGAAAAATCAGCAGTTGCATTTCACTTTTGGACAAAAAATCATGACATAAAGCTAGAACCGAAACTTCTCAAACACATAACCGGAAAACAAGAACTGTCCACATGGGAACAAATCTTTATTTTAAAAAATAGAAACCGAGTATTTAATTTCGACATTCCTCAGAGAGACATTTTCAGTAAGTTCATTGAATCGCCACCAGAAGAAGCATCACCATCTGCACCATGAAACACCATGGAAACCCAGTTATTGTCCGGTTGATAATGGAGGAAAGTTAACCTTCGAAACGCGTAACGGAAAAATGTGTTGTAAGTGTTGTTCAGTGTTATTAATTAACTCACCTATTAAATTAAATTAATTACAACAACACTGTTTTCAAACTTCTATGAAAGGAAGATAGATAAATTGGGTGGTTTAGCAAGATCTACATTTTTACTTTCTCTACTATGTTTAATACAGTAGAGGAAGTATTGTATTTCACTCAAAAATTCGATGTCAAGATTTTGCCAAAACTATATGTTTTGAGATCCCCTGAATACAATAAAAGCATTTTTAGAAAAAGCTCCGTGTGTATGTGTGTATGTATATATATCTGTGTCAATCTGTGTGTCTGTCAATCTGTGGACAGCATAACTTAAAAACAAAAAGTTGGTTAAAAACCAAAGTTGGTATTTAAGAATGTCTTTCAAGAATGTGACACAAAGATTTTGAAGAAAGTTCCTCCATCGAAACTACCCCTTACAAGGAAACTTTTTGATAAACGTTTATTTTCTTGAAAATGGCTCTAACGACTTTGATTAGAATGCCATATGTTTGAGATATATTTAAGACAAATGAAATGTTGTTGTTTTCTAGTGCCTTGCATCTGGCAATGAAGCCATTAGCATTCGTGCTTTCCAATACTTTGTGGCTTTCATGTAACTGTTTTCTTAACTGTTTTCTTTATGTCTACATAAATTTTTTTGTAGAGTGAATCATTTCAGAGATATTCCTTGTTATTTGTGTAAGTTTTGGAGAACTTATACTTCTATCAAATGGAACATCGCTATTCATATTTTTATGTTAACCATGCAAAGAGAACGGAATTTGAAAGCTTTAAAAGATTTTACTATCACTCAAAGTCTACTGTACTCCCATATTCCCTTGCACCTACAAGGAAATAAGCAATAAGATAACTTCTGCAAATGTTTATCTCAACTAACATGATAAAGATGGAGGAACAAGAGATTGTACGAATGGTTAGTACAAGAGTGGAACACATCAGATTTTTTTGTATTGCAAGATTTGGTCTATCTCTTATGGTTTACCAGTTATGCAAAGGTCATCCAGAGTAAACAGGACTACATAGACTATAACCAGAAAATTCAAATTATACATTTCATTTGTCATAAAAATATCTTAAACATATGACATTTTAATCAAAATCATTAGAGTCATTTTTGAGAAAAACAGAATTTTCAAAAACTTTTCCATGAAAAGGGTAGTATAGAGTGAAGCAGTTTTCTTCAAAATCTTTGTATCACTTTAAGCTCACTTAAAAACCACCGATCCGGGCTGGATTTGAACATGCAACCTTTGGATCAGCAGGCCAGCGTCTAATCAACTGATCCACCCAGACTGACCCACTGCTTTGTGTTCCCTATCTCATGATAGGCACAAATTAATATTCCTGTGATATTAGCCATAGTTAATGGACTAAAATCAATTGTGCTGCTTATATGCTTAGTATTTATACCATGTTTCTTTACTAATGCATTAATATACTTTAGATGTGGTACTACCCATCTACCCTAAACATCAGTGTTTCCAAATAGCTAACATGGAAAGGGAAAAGGTCATTAACATGGAAAGGTAAAAGTTCATTCCGAGCATCACATCCGAAGATCCATCTATTTTTGTACCTCTTACAGCAAATTTCCTTGTATACTCACCTTTTTTACCACTACCTATAGCCTTTTGACCTAGATTTAAATTAGGTCTACCTGACTGTTTAATTATCACTTTCTCCTTCTAAGGTGTACTTGAAAAGGGTCTCTTTAGTAGATCACCTCAGAATTCACCATATTGCTTACCCAACACAATATACAGACTTTCATAATAAAAAAATCCACCATAAACCATCATCATCCTTAGGGCTAGGAAGTTCATGCATTTGCATGTCTTTTCATAGGGATTAAAAATGTATGCTTATACATTATGTGCATGAATTATGGAATTTTCAGTTATTTGGACATGATTTTATGGTGCATATAATTGCATATTTTCTTGATTTTTGATAAATGCATGATATTTCAATATTATAGCCCCTATACTGCATATTTTAATGATTTTTATGGTTTTTTATTGTTGTTTTCCATCTGGATAATATTTTTCATATTGATAGTGTTGCACATGATGCAACTCATGAAGATTTCAATATTATAGCCCCTATATTACATATTTTAATAATTTTTATGGTTTTTCATTATTTTTTCAATCTGGATAATATTTTTCATATTGGTAGTATTGCACATGACGATGCAACTCGCAAGGTGGCGAGAACTAATGATGAGTCATGTTGTCATGCAGTGAATCCCCTGTTCCATCCTTTCATTATATTGTAACTTTTTTTGGTTTGCGTGTGAAGTAAAGAAGACAGATGTAGTCGAGATAAAGAAACACTTTTATTTCCGTAAACAGTAACTTGTACACTCGTTGCAACAACAAGAAAGTCTTTTCCGATTCTCCAACAGCACGACTCCGAATTCGTAACACTAAGACTAACTCTTCTCCGTCGGCACAGCGCTTCACATCGTCTGTCCGTCTCCGTCGGCACGACTACTCAACCTTCACATACGTCTGACTGTTCTCCGTCGGCACTACTCGACGCTTCACGTACGTCTGACTGTTCTCCGTCGGCACTACTCAACGCTTCACATACGTCTGACTGACTCTTCTTACACTTTACCGCTATTTATATCTCCCAGGCACTATTCTGGAAGCTTCCGGAACGTTCACTTATTTAGCGGTGAAACACAAAGCAGACAGTTCTAGAAGCCTCTATCACTTTCTCTCTTTCGGCAAGCGCCCAACAATGCGGCCATTCTCCGTCTCTTTCCTTCGGCTCCTTTGCGGTAGTGCCGACAATAATGCGATGGGTGACACTGCGGTTGTCGGCAATTAGATACGGCGGGCGCGGTGACACTGCTCCCTCCTCAGAGCTGGTCGTCCCGACCAGCACTATCACTGCGGCATCTCCCTTGCGCCCCGGTGGACTAACCCATCGAACCTCTTCTCCAGGAGGCACGATCCTAGGTATCGCTGTTGGATAGTGTCCCTTGGTCCGGGTAGGACGACGTATGCCATCCTGCTTCGAAATTCTGCAACAGTACCGCCGGTCTTGGTGGGCCCTCGTCCAGTTGCCCTTCTTCCTGGTGTGTTGACGGGCCATCCTGCGCACTTGGAAACGGCTCATTGGGTACCGTGTCCGCCGACCTCTCTGGCGCACCTTCGCAGCCACCTTGCTTCCGATGGGTCCGGCAACAAACCCCACCACATCCGCGCGAGTCGCGTCCACCGCTGCACTCGTGTTCACTCGTGCTCGGCACGGCCTCTCCTGTATCCTGCCGTCCACGATGATGTCCACCCTTCTTCCGTTCACGGCACTATGCGTCAGGTGATTGGATGGCTCCGACGGTCCCCCCATGTCACATGCCAAGTCGGTTCTCGCGTGATGCTCGTTTGCTTGTGCGCTTCCCTGCTGATCGTCCTCCACGTCATATCCTGGTTGGTTACGTACCCGACACACCCCTACAGAGGATCCTCGACGACGTCCCTGAACTGCCCCTTTGTCTTCCCCGAGACGTACACTTTCGTTATCTGAAACGGGCGCAACTGTCGCCTCGGCCACCAGGTGCTCCCTCCCCGGGTCCGCGCTATTCCGTCTGTCCCTGGCATCCAGTACTTTGACGCCCTCGTCAACTCTTACTACCAGGGCACCAAGACGTTCCCCGTCGTCCTCCACGACGTCCACATGCTGGCAGAGGTCTTCCACCTTTTCGCCGAGTTCTTCCACGTCTTCCGTCACGCCAATCAGTTCGCCGAGTTGTTCCACGTCTTCCGTCACGCCAATCAGTTCGCCGAGTTGTTCCACGCCTTCCGTCACGCCAATCAGTTCGCCGAGTTGTTCCACGTCTTCCCTCACGCCAATCAGTTCGCCGAGTTGTTCCAGGTCTTCCCTCATATCATCCGAAACGGGCGCGACTGTCGCCTCGGCCACTAGGTGCTCCCTCCCCGGCTCCGCGCTATTCCGTCTGCCCCTGGCATCCAGTACTTTGACGCTCTCGTCAACTCTTACTACCAGGGCGCCAAGACGTTCCCCGTCGTCCTCCACGACGTCCACGTGCTGGCAGAGGTCTACCACCTTTTCGCCGAGTTCTTCCACGTCTTCCGTCACGCCAATCAGTTCGCCATCAATTTTCGCCGATAGCTCCGTCTTCATCTCTTTCAGCTTGGCAGCGAGGTTGTCGTTTGCCGTCTTCATCTCTTTCAGCTCGGCAGCGAGGTTGTCGTATGACGTTTCCATTTTGGCAGCGAGGTTGTCGTTTGCCGTCTTCATTTTGGCGAATAATTCTTTCATCATTGCCATCATCCTGGTTTCCGAATCTCCCTCCATCTTGGTTCTAACGTTGCAACTTCTAACGACGATGAAACGAAACTAGAAGCAATTTGACGAATCCCACTTCTGACACCAGTGTAACTTTTTTTGGTTTGCGTGTGAAGTAAAGAAGACAGATGTAGTCGAGATAAAGAAACACTTTTATTTCCGTAAACAGTAACTTGTACACTCGTTGCAACAACAAGAAAGTCTTTTCCGATTCTCCAACAGCACGACTCCGAATTCGTAACACTAAGACTAACTCTTCTCCGTCGGCACAGCGCTTCACATCGTCTGTCCGTCTCCGTCGGCACGACTACTCAACCTTCACATACGTCTGACTGTTCTCCGTCGGCACTACTCGACGCTTCACGTACGTCTGACTGTTCTCCGTCGGCACTACTCAACGCTTCACATACGTCTGACTGACTCTTCTCACACTTTACCGCTATTTATATCTCCCAGGCACTATTCTGGAAGCTTCCGGAACGTTCACTTATTTAGCGGTGAAACACAAAGCAGACAGTTCTAGAAGCCTCTATCACTTTCTCTCTTTCGGCAAGCGCCCAACAATGCGGCCATTCTCCGTCTCTTTCCTTCGGCTCCTTTGCGGTAGTGCCGACAATAATGCGATGGGTGACACTGCGGTTGTCGGCAATTAGATACGGCGGGCGCGGTGACACTATGTATGTGCACAGAGAATAATCAGTGCATTATCTGAGAGGTTTAAATATAAAGTGCAGATCAACGTTTTGAGCAGCACGATTATAGCAACGCTTGCCTGCCCACCAGTAGTTGTGTCGTGGTCTTCAAATGTAACAGTGTTGTGAACTGGTTCCCACCAAATTAAATTAGGCGTATAAAATGTTAAAAGTTCTTCAAATGCCGAAAATAAAACTAATTTCGAGTGCTAGATTAATTAAATTACAGAAAGAGTTTTCAGGTGATTTAATATGTACAGATAATATGTACTGTTTTGTGGAGTGTGTGAGAAAAATGTAGGGAGTGAGAAAAGATTTCAAATAGTTCAACACATAAACACAGCAAAACATGAGGAGAATTTAATCAGAAAACTCGTAAACAAAGAACATGTTCAAAAACAACTAGTAGAGTGTTTAGGAAGTAGGGTTACTGAATTTTCCTATGACTTGTGCTAAGCATTTTTAGCTTTCAAAATTAATAATCTGACATTTAAAAACTTCTTGCCAAGTACACTCGACAACATGTGCCTGAAGACAGTACACTGCGTAAGGCTGATGTAGGACATTGTTACAATAACGTATTGTCAAATATACAAAATGAATTAGCGGATCAGCTTGTGTGGTTGTCTGTTGATGAAACCCCTGATTCTGAATGTCGTTCTATTTCTAATATAATCGTGGGTGCTTTAAATAATGAACAAAAGACTACACCTTATCTTCTTAATGTGTGCAAATTGTCGGCCATGTGACCCAGTTTGTGATGGACTCTTTGAAATTACTATGGCCATGTGGAATCAAACACAACCAGTTACTTTTATTTGTTACTGATGCAGGTCCTTATATGCTAAATTCAGGACAAACTCTGAAAGGTATTTTTCCTAACTTAATTCATATAACTTGTTTGGCACACTCTCTTCATCGCATTTCTGAGACAATACGTGATTCTTTCCCATTGGTAGATAGATTTGTGTCCAGTGCAAAGAAACTTTTTGTTAAATCTCTTAAAACAATTAAGTTGTTTAGATCAACAGCACCTAATATCCGACTTCTTCCTGAACCAGTGTTAACTCGATAGGGAACATGGGTCGATTATGCTGAGCATATAGAAATAGTTGAAAAGGTTGTTAATTCATTTGACTCGAAAGATGGTTCATCAATAGAAACCGTGCAAAATATTCTGTCAGGCACTGGGTTAAAAGAGGACCTTAGTTTCATATCTGCCCATTTTTCTTTCTTACCAACATCTATAATGGCATTGGAAGCTGTAGGACCTCCTTTGCACGAATCACTTACTGTCTTTGAAAAAACAATATGTGATCTAAGTTCGGTTCCTGGTAGCATATGACAAAAAGTGAAAGACAAAGTGAATTATGTAATTTCAAAAAATTCTGGTTATAAACTGATGTGCAATATTCGAGACATCCTCAAAAGAAAACCATCTGTCACACCAAGAGACTTGACTCTCTCTGTGAAGCAGTTAACATCATTTAAATATGTCCCGATAACATCTTGTGACATGGAGAGAAGTTTTTCGGGTTACAAAAGTGTTTTACGAGACAACAGATGATTTGAGAGGTAGAACTGGAACTTAAAAATTCAATGCCATAACTGGGATTTGAACCACAGACCTTCCGCTTACCGGGCAGCTGCTCTAACTGCTGCTCTCTAACTTTGCCCACACGGCTTATGTGTTTAAAAACACCAACAGTAAGTTTGTTGGCATAAATAAATAATAATTACCATGTGAAGGTTATTTAATCCTGGGATATAAAGTACGTACAATAGTAAGTCACCATTGGGGTAATTTGTCTCTGATGTGAGACTGCCTTTGTGGTTTACCAGGAGAAATACGAACTGGTTTGAGAATTTAATGCCATTCTGGCAGTTTGTCACAATAGCTCAGTGGTTAGAGCAGCTGCCCGGTAAGCGGAAGGTCTGTGGTTCAAATCCCAGTTGTGGCATTGAATTTATAAGTTCCAGTTCTACCTCTCAAACTTTGCCCACACACACGGCTTGTGTGTTTAAAAACACCAACAGTAAGTTTGTTGGCATAAATAAATAATAATTACAGCAGATGATGTTTTACAGTTGAAAATTTGTGCAAAGTGTTGGTTATGAACTGCAATTTAGCAGTTAATACTAGCAGCGGGACCACTTCTGCTTCAACCTCTAAGGAATAAGGTAACTTTAATTATTATTATTTATACTAACTGGTCTTGTCTACTGCAAAGGGACATTAATTGTTTTAATCAAATAGTGCATATTTCTTGGCATATTTTCAAGTTTTTAAGAGCATATTTGCATGCATATTTCAGTGTTTTTTAGGGCATGAACTTCCGAGCCTTAATCATCATCATTGGCATGACAGCCCTCTGTGAGCCTTGGCCTTCTGAAGAAGTTTTCGCCATACTTCTCTGTTGAGTGCTAGGCTTCTTCAGTTCCTTGTTCCAGTTATCTTCACATTCTCTCACACCATATCTTTCTATCCAAGCTTTCGTCTTCTACACTAGAGTATGTGAAGATAAGTGTTTCAATGTAGAACAATGAGTCAATGTTCTTTTACAAGCTCCAGAACAAATTCTTTTAGGAAATATCTGAGTGACAGACTCCTTTGAATCAAGATGCATGGCTTCCTGAATTTATCCCTGTGACATTCAGAAGACCAAAAAATACAGTGTGTGGCCAGCAGCAGGATTTTCTACGTTTCAAATAGTTCATCCGCTACATCAATTCCTTCTTTACTAATATTGTAGAATGTTATCACTTCTGCTTTATTCTACTCTCCATAGTCTGGATCAACAGCAGAATCATAATGCATAGTGGATGCAACAAGAACTACTCTCCCCAGTTTTGGTATATAAGACGCAAGAGTCGCTTTATCCTGAAAGCAAAACAGACTAGAATATTTTTCTCCACATTTCTTTTCAACAAATTCAGGAAGAATGTCTCGTTTATTGGCTCTTATGGTGCCAACACATGTCACATTATGCTTTTTGAGTGAATCTCTTGCAAGTGGAATGCTCATAAACCAACTGTCAAATGTTGTTATGCCCAGTGCCACTTATGGGAGTAATCAACTGTTTCACAACATCTGAAGGAGCATTAGATTGAACATATGGCACTTCAGATTGCTGGCCGCAGTAGATTTCTTGATTACTAACATGAAGTGTGAGAATCTGCTAGGCTAAAAACTTTAATGTCAGTTTTTTATCCATTGTACACTACTCACCTTTTGAGTAATTTTTCTGAAAATTCTGCACAACACTTTGGAAGATATTTCTGACTGGAGGCAGCCTGCTTGTTGCATTTCTTGCTTCCCTTGTGCGAATGCTGTCAAAACAAAGGCAGCACAGGAGGAAGATGGACCCGTTGATGCTCATCATTGCTGGGGAATAATGTGACGCCAGTACCTTCCAATGTTCACAAATCTTTAGCGTTTGGATGACCTGATCTCATAACTCCAGCAAAGTAAAGAAGTCCAAGCAGAGCTTTTATTTCAGCAGAATCCATGAGCATTGCATCTCATTCTCTATTGGAGTTGTTTTGAATGATGGATATGTATATGTTAGTGCAATTCACTGTATCTCTGAGAATGTCATGATTTATGAAGCAAGACCAAAATTCCAAAGGTGATTTTACTTCATGAACTGGACCTTTACAGTCTGGCAGATGACTTACAATATTGCATGATCTTGTTCTAACATTCCTTGGAGGTGTGACATTTTCCATAGTGTACCATCCTTTCCTTTGAGATATCCCTGAGACAATGGCTGTTCATTATCACCACTGTTGGCCTCGTGCTCTGTATGTCATATAATCACTCTCTGAAATGTGGTCATTCTTGTCCTATGACTTGTTATTTATCTTGTGTTCAGTTGCACTATCATATAGATATGAACCTGCATCTTTGTTTTGCTCAAATCTGTAATCCATTTTTCAAATTAAGCAATTGTATTAGCACACAAGTGGGGTACTTTTTACCCAGATGCCAGAGAACATGTGTTTACTGAGCAAGATAATGCATGAAACTGCTCAACTTACACATTGTTACAAGGAGACGCTGTGGATTGAAAGGTACATGGAAGGCCACTGTTACAAAGTTTGTGTAACAATGTTACCATTATATCATGTGTGTGCTTATGGGTTAAATATAGCACCCATGTGAGGAATGACATGTGTCTCACACATAAATAACAATTCTCTATCAAGACTGAAAATATGCCTATCATTGCATTTATCACTAATTAATGATATTCCTTCCAATTTATCATGGCAGATCACAGCTATTCATCCCTTAAAGCATTTCCTCTGCCTACAAATTTATACAAACTTTTAACTGTATCATAATTGAATACAGTATTGTAGCTGGAAAACAACTACACCTGAAAGTAGGTGAAAAACAAGTTTAATCTTTAGTTTTCTCTCTCCAGTTTTCAGATCAACCATTACAATATAATATTTAATAAGTTGGCTATGTAATTAAAATAGCCTAAACTTATGTTGTTGTTGTTGTTGTTGTTGTTCTTTTAGTAAATTAGGAACGAAAATATAGAACATACATGCCAGACCAAAATTATGCAACAGTCCCACAAAAGGAGGACACTGTACAAACATATGCAGCTTATACATACATGTCTGAAAGTTGTAGATAATGTGTGGGATAATAGGTATGCTTTGTGAGGTTTTATGTTATTTATTTTTTCCCCACTTTCATTCTTTAACCAGACTGGTCATATACTTAGATTAATTGATACTCAGATGAGAGTCCGAGACAAAGTCTAGAAGAAGTTGCCTAATATATGTGCTCTTAGAATTGAATTCAATTCACTATCTTCCATTAATCACATACAATTGTCTAGACTAGCATTTAAGTTTTGCGAAAGAGGGAAGTTTGTGTTTACTTCCTTTCACTATATGTGGACTTTGCCTCTCTTTAACCCCCAACTGTGCATTGTGTTGCAGTGGTAGTTTGGTTACATGTATGTTGCGTTTGATTAGTAATAGTATTGCAAAAAGAATACAACTTACAGGCTTATAATATGAGGAATACAAATTAAAAGCACTATTTATTTTGGAAGTTAGTCATTTAATGTTAGTAATCCAGTGTAAGATACAAGAATGCATGAAGTTGAAGGTCATATTGCATAAAACTTAGCTCAAAATATACACTGTATGAACTTTTTTCCTAAAAGGTGAAAATGTGAAAATATGCAGACATGCACGGAAAAAGTATATTTGGAACCTTAAACCCTACAATGAATAATTACAGAATTTAAGAAATGTAACCAAAGTATTGCAATTGCATGGAAAACCCAGGCTCTATTCATTAATCTTTGAGCTAGGGAGATTCATTACATTGCCCTACTTACATTCCTCATACCCAGGAAACAGATGAGGCCAGCATTATAACCAACTAAATCAAAATGTTTTAACCTACCTCTTCATCTTAAGAATTAAATTTACCATTCACTTTACAAAAGAGTTGATGCCTAAAATTTTCATCACTAAGTCTTGCCCTCTTGGGCAACAGTACATCTTTGCACTTGCTAAACAAATGCTCTACAGGAGCACTTGAAGGCACACCTGTGTTCAATTTTAGGAACATCCCCAAGATGTCTTTTGAGATACTGGTGAGGTAAGAAACCACCTCATCCAGCACTGGTGAAGATAATGGTTCTGTAGTTAAAGTGAAGAAGTTACCCTCATCGTCACTCAGGTCTCTTCCACTTTCAGTTTCGACAGATGGTGCAAAGGCCCTGGACATTCAATTTGTGGAAACTGCTTCTTGCTTAAGCATGGAAATAATTTCCTCCTCTTCCTCTCCCTCCAGCCAAGAAAATATTAGAGCCGGAATTAAACCAGCTGCCACAATTAATTTCCTGTCTGTCATGGCAGAGTCAAATCTCCTGTTGACACTTTCAATTAGAGTGTGTGCCAAATCCTGCAGTACATCAACCCAATGTCATCTGCTTTCTTCTTTAGCTCCTGCAATAGACATTTTACAGTGGGCATATACATATACATATTCGGTCATATGTTCAGGGCAACTGCTACAGGTTTCGTGACCTGAAATAAAATTTATCTCAATTAATTTTGAGCTTCCGAACAACATGAAAGGGAACTAACAAATATGAACTGCACCTAAAGTGCTATGAATGAAAATCTTACCACAATATATTCCTTCTAGAATGTTAACTCTGCTAGTCCAATTTTGTCTGTCAGCTCATCCAGCATAGTCGTACCATGTTTCTCTATTTCAGACACCAGGCACTCAACACTGTCATACATGCTATTCTGGATTTTAGGTGTCGTAAGGTACTTCTGAAATGCTGAATGAATGGAGTCTGCCACAACTGTGCTTCTTTGCTTATTCCAGAAAGCTTCACAGCGACCAAAAGATGAAAGCGCAATTTTCTTAAAAATAGCTTCTCCCTATGTCTTCTGACTGTCCTATAAAAGAATAAAAGCAATTGTAAAATTTCTGTAGGTAACCACAAAACCAACATATTTTTTGAGTTTGGAAAAAGTGTGATAGAGCTTAGACACATTTGCCAGGTTTATCTAACATTTATAATAAATTAGTTAATAGTGCATTTCTGGTAATTTTAGTTGCCCTTCAAACTGCAAGACACGGTAAAGCAAATATAATACGCAAAACAAACGTATGAGTCTACCGTACATACTTTTCTTGCTCTATATATATTTAAACATGTATCTTTATTCATGCTATATCTGACGAAAGTACACACTTTTCAGGTGAGGGTACTGTTGTGCATTGATCAGGCAAAAGCGGGATCTGCTATGTTATATACAGGGAATTGTGATGCAATATGGCTCATCTATCATGTTTCTGCACTAGATTTCCCCATCTGCCATCTGTCCATCGATAGTTTATGCTTCCTGATGCTTGATCACAATTGATACATGAATCGTGTTCTAAGTTAAAATTATATAAGTTAACAACAATGAATGCAAACTTGGCCCTTTTTAATTTCTTATTTGATAAACACATAAACTCATGATTACCTTGACTGCTATCAAATTCAAAGTGTGTGCAGCACACTTATGGTGTGGGGGCAACCTATAGTGGAATACTTGGGTACCTTCATCAAGTATTGTTGACATTTCCACAAATTCCACAGATTCATTCTCTTCAGCAACATCGTCATCCAGCTTTATCCTAAATATTCTGGAAAAAGAACCAACTACCCATTGTACATTAGCATTCAAATATTAAACCAATCACAATTTAAGTGAAGTACTTATGTGAAAGCTTTAACAAAGTTGCTGCCATTATCTGTGATACATAAGACCACGTTATTCTGGATATTAAAATCCTGGTGTACTCTCTCAAGAGCTGTGGCCAACAAATCATACGTGTGGTGCCCCAAAGGTCTTTCCACACTGAGCATGGCGGATTTTCTTTCTAGTGTTTCAGTGTCAATTCAATCTGCAGTGACTCCCAAAAAGGCCCTGTTAAAATGAGTCCACCCATCCGCAGTAGTGCAAACAGACTTGCTTTAAGGAGCTCTGTAGTCAGCCTTTTTCTCAATGTATCGTATTGTTCTTTGATTCTGATTGAGAGTGTCTTCCGACACATTACTGTCCGACTTGAAGCTAACCCCTTTATTAACTTTCTGAAAGAATCTTCTTCCACTATTGAAAAGGGTTGTATGGCACTGCAGACAAACTCCACAATAAGCTTGTCAACCGCATTTTGACTGGCAAACACTGTATTTGTGGTGAATGATACTGCCAGTTGCTTTTACTTTCTCTACTGGTAAGTAGGGGAAGTATTGTATTCCACCCAAAAATTCGATGTCGAGATTTCACCGGAAATATATGTTTTGAGGCCCGCTGAATCCAAAAAAAGGACTTTTAGAAAAAGTCTGTCTGTCTGTCTGTCTGTCTGTCTGTCTGTCTGTCTGTGTGTCTGTCAGTCTGTGGACAGCAGGGCAAGGGGAGGCCGCGGCCCCTCCCTGGAAGTTGGTCAACTTAATGTGCAATCAATTACTGACTATTAAACTACTATTTTAAAAGATCAATTTTTATTTAACACAAATTAACATGCTTATATGCAACGAATATTATAAATTTTGACAATAAAATAGTGAATTTATATTATCTGATTGCAAATTTCAAACATGTGGCCCCTCCCCCCCCCCCCTGGAAAAACGTCTGCCGACGCTCATGCCTTTACATGGAAAATTTTTCGAAAATTTTGATTTTCTTGAAAATGGCTCTAACGATTTTGATTAAAAATTTCATTTTTGTGAAAAATGAAATGTATATCTTGAATTTTCTGGCTCTAGCCGCTGTAGTCGTATTTACTCTGGACGACTTTTGCATAACTGGTAAACCGTTAAAGATGGACCAAATCATACTATACAAAAAATGTAGATCTTGCTAAAATACACAATTTATGTCTCAATAAATTTTCTTGTAGGGTGAACCATTTCGGAGATATTCCTTGTTATGTGTGTGAGTTTCGGAAAACTTCGAACTTTCGTGAAATGGATCATCGTTGTTCATTTTTTATATGTTAAGTGTGCAAAGAGAACAGAATCTCAAAGCTTTAAAAGATTTGACTATTGCACAAAGCTTACTGTATTCTAACATTCCCCTTGCGCCTACAAGGAAATAAGCAATAAGATAATTTGTACGAATGTTTATTTTAACTAACACGAAGAAGATATAGGAATAAGAGTTTGTCAGAATGGTTAGTACAAGAGTAGAGAAAGTCATGTGAATGTAACACATCAGATTTTCTTCTTTCTTCTCCATTTTTACATTCACTTGCCTTTCTTTCCTTGGACTGCTGCAACAAGTGCTCCATTTCAGAAACCTATGCTGGACGAATCCTCTGAAATTATAAAACATTTCCAAAAGTTACACCTATGTGTTGACTAAATTATAGCTTTAAAACAATGTTACTGTACCTCTCCAGCTGACCATGCAGAAGAAGAGTACATAAACAACTTTCTGCTGTACTTCATAACCTAATATCGGATTTATGTTTTAACCGCACATTTAAAGATTTCAAATGCTTATCTCAACATTTTTTGTCACATTTGTCATTTGTAATTGAATATTGCATGGAAATGCGAACCCAAATCGATTAGAAATCTTGGACCCTCCTCTTAAAAGAATGATTGGATCGACTTCTGTTGCATGGAAACATTTACTGTGCTGAAATCTATTTGAGTAAGCCAAAGACAACTTTATTTATCATTAAATCTACTTGTTGGTTAAACTACATATACAAATCTGATGTGTTGCACTCACATGACTTTTTCTACTCTTGTACTAACCATTCTTACAAACTCTTAAGACCTATATCTTCTTCATGTTAGTTGAGATAAGCATTTGCAGAATTATCTTATTGCTTATTTCCTTGTAGGTGCAAAGGGAATATTAGAATAGTAGGCTTTGTGCGATAGTCAAATCTTTTAAAGCTTTGAGATACGCTTAGCATATAAAATAAAATGAACAACGAAGTTCCATTTCACGAAAGTTTCAAGTTTTCCGAAACTGGCACAAATAACAAGGCATATCTCCGAAATGGTACATTCTACAAAAAAATTTAGACATAAATTGTGTGTTTTAGCGAGATCTACATTTTTTTTTGTAATGTAAGATTTGGTCTATCTCTTACAGCTTGCGAGTTATTCAAGTCATCCAGAGTAAACAGGACTACCTAGGCTATAGCCAGAAAATTCAAAATATACATTTCATTTGTAATAAAAATATCTCAAACACATGACATTTTAATCAAAATCGTTAGAGCCATTTTCAAGAAAATCAAAATTTTCGAAAAATTTTCCATCTAAAGGTTAGTTTAGAGTGGGGTTATATTCTTCAAAGTCTTCGTGTCGCATCCTTGAAAGCCATTAAACTTAAATACCAACTAACCTACCTACCTACTTTTTGTTTTTGAGTTATGCTGTCCACAGACTGACACACACACACACACACACACACACACACACACACACACACACACACACACACACACACACACACACACACACACCCGCGCGCGCGGTACTTTTTCTAAAAATGTTTTTTTTTTTAATTCAGGGGGTCTCAAAACATATTACCGGTGAAATCTCAACATCGAATTTTTGGGTGGGACACAATACTTCCCCACTTACCAGTAGATAAAGCAAAAAAGTAATCGCCACAGTAATCAGTGTATTTTTGCTCGATTACTTCCCAACCCTGCTTTTAATATACCTAGTTGAATTTGGAGAAACTTTGTTTGCAAATATATGTGGAGTTATGCTCACTCTTATAAACATATTCGTGCAAACGCTTATTTCTCTACCTACTTATTTTTAATTGATGTAAGCATTTTCAGAAATTGTGTATCTTATTGCTGATTTTCTTGTGGGTGCAAGGGGAATATGGGAATGACAGTGAAATGTTTTAAGAGCTGGTTGCTATGCGATATGTTTAAAGTACCGTTCTTTTTGCAAGACCAAGAGATAAAAAAGCGAATAACATGTTCCTATTTGAAAAAGTTTAAGTATTAGTAAATTCAAACAAATAAGGACTCTCGAAAATGGTTCACTCAAAAGAAAAACGAAGTATTTGACGTTTGCGTGTTTTAACCAGATCCACATTTTTTGTTTAGTAAGCTTTTGTCTGTCTCTTACAGTAGTTCACCATTTATACAAAACTTATCCAGAATGAAAAGATCATCTGAGGACATTCCCAGAAAATTCAAAGTATGACCTAGAAACGATCATGGAATCACCTTTTGTGTCCGTCACTGGATACTGACTGTCGGTTCCTCCAATTGAGGATGGAGTGGTATAATGCCGCTGACTACGTAAGGTTCTCCAAAGAGAGAAGGTTGTACATCCCTGATCTAGACATATACAAGGTATATATATATAAAAGGAATTGTTATCATGACAATGATTACAACAATTAGCTATAATTAAATTAGTAGATATAAGCAACAAAACAAAATTATGATATTGCAACAGTTTTTTCAGTTATTTCCTTTACCAGTACTATGGCCTTATTTAATACAAATTAACATTTATACGCAGGGTTTGGATTAACGGGGGCGATGGGGGGGGGGGGGGGATTTCCGCTTCTCGTTAAATAATTTCCCTGGCTTGTCAAAGAAGAATTCCTTGCCTGCCAGGAAGTATCTCTTTTCTTTTTCTTTTTACTGCAAATATTTACTGTATTGAAAATACACGAAGACATGTAACATTTTCGATGCAGGCTGTACATGGCACAAGTCGAGCTATGAGTAAGCAAAAGTCGTAAGTAAGCTAAATAATAAATTTTTTAAGTTTATTGGTTGGGTTGGCATTCAGGTTCACAATTCCAGTTACGATTGCAGCTTGCAGTATTCAGTTCAACTTGCTGCAACACACTGGTCTATTGTTCGTTAGGATGGTTAAATTTGTGATAAGAAAGCAAAAAGTAACAGAAAGATTTCACTGGTCGGGGATGTGTAGACAAAACTGGGTTTGAAAAATGGAAAACAAATCACCCCTGAGTTTCATAAAACAGTTTTGGCAAAGTTATATTATACCAGTACTTCTCAAAAATACAAAATCACGGTGTTCTTAAAGATTGTAAAATGCATGTTGTTGCTGCTGCCGCCACCGTCGCCGCTGCCGTTGCTGCTGCAACTACGTTTTATGTATATTACACACCAATGCTACTACCACTGGAGCTACTACAATTATTGTCATAAATATAACACAAACTTGAGTTTCGCCCCTCGTCAGAAAGTCTGATTCGAACACTCTACACCCAAGAACTCAGCTTTCTCAAAACTAGCATTCAAAACTCGCAAAACTTTGCCTCCTTGGCCAGGCGCGGATCTAGAAATATTCGTTAGGGGGGGGGGGGGGGGCCGGTTCCGGTCTACTACCACCTCAGATCGTTACTTACATCACGATGTTACACGTACCCGCAAAGCGGCAAAGAAAAATTCCAATAACTAGTTAAATACCCATCCAATTGAAATGTTACCTATTACAAAACTTAACATCGTGTTTAAAAACATTTGCTAAGGAACATTTTTTGCAAAAACTCCCAAAAAGCAAGTTATTTCGATTTATTCAATTTGGGCCCCATTAGAAACCTACCACCTCAATGGTCTATTCTTTAAGTGGGATCAACTATTAAAGGTAGTACATATACCTACCAATTTTTATAGAAATCAGTTTGGTCATTTTTGCGTGATGATGAGGTAACACACATAGATTCATAACAATAAAGTAGGATATGACGGGGGGGTCCGGGCCCCCTGGCACCCCCCCCCCCTTGTATTCGCGCCTGTCCTTGGCAACGTGACATTAACGTCATGCCAAGGAGCAATCAATTTTGTGATGCTTCCAGACAATATCATAACTGTGTTTCATTTGTCCTCTTTCTTAGCACCATTCTTCTACATACTGGACCAATGCATACACCCCAGTAAGGTGCTCATTACGGAATATGAAAAAGAAAGCTCAGTATTAATTAAATACAGTTATCAACATTTTTATGACAAAGTGTGATTTGTAGATACTCGTACTCCTATTTCCCTGTATAATTCTACATCATGAGCTTAAAAGATTTTTCAAATACAGTGATTTCATGGAAATGTATATACAGTTTACTTTTTATTATGTGTGTAGTGATCATGTACTTGAGCATTTGTAATTAAATTAAGGGTAAATGTAAGAGAAAGCGTTATTCAAGTAAACTCAAAAACGCAGGAACTCCAGAAATGAAGTAGACACTCGTTAAGTACACCTCCTTTGCACATTGCAATTAAACAAAATAAAGAAAATAGAAGGAATTTTTTTAAGTTTAACGTCCTTTAACCTGGTAGGTCATATAGGAGGATGGATGAAATGGATGAAATTATGCTCAAATGAGTCCGGAGTCCATAGAGCTTACCTGATATTTGTCTTCTCAGGATAAGGGGATTAAGAGGAAAAAGCTTTAACCGATATTCGACCTCAGTTCTTGCATGACACAGATCGGCTAACCCTACACCACAGAGATTGGCGCAATTGTCCTGGCTTTAAAGTATGTAGGAAATGTTATTTTAACAATGAATGTAGCAAGTGAAAAAGTAAATTAACACATAATACAAATAAAAATAGATATGGTAATTTTCAAGGGTGAGTCTATGCATCCCCTTTACATATCTCCCTTTTAGAAATGTTTATTTGCTAATGTTATTCAATCTCCATAAAGTGAGCAAAATTTCAATTGATTCAGTTCTTTAGTACGGCCTATAGGTATCACTATATACTGTCTCTAGGCTTCATTACTATATAGTGATAGCCAGCGCCTGCATATTTATGATATGTCATAGTGATTGTTTGTGGTTCTTTTTCCATGAAAATATAAGCGAAGCACGATTTTATCAATGGTAACTAAAATTATGCAATTCTCATGGATAAAGTTATGTTTTGGCTTTTTTAACGCTTTTTGTTTTTGTCATTTTTGCTTTCTCTACTGGTCCCCTGAATCCAAGAAAAGCATTTTTGGAAAAAGGTCCGTGTGTGTGTGTCAGTCTGTGTGTCTGTCAGCCTGTGGACAGACACACAGACAGCATAACTAAAAAACGAAAAGTCGGTTAAAAACCAAAGTTGGTATTTAAGGACACGACACGAAGATTTTGAAGAAAATAGCCCCACCCTACACTACCCTTTACAATATGGAAACTTTTTCGAAATTTTTTATTTTCTTGAAAATGACCCTAACGATTTTGATTAAAATGCCATATGTGTGAGATATTTTTATGACAAATGAAATGTATATTTTGAATTTTCTGGCTATAGCCTATGTAGTCCTGTTTAGTCTGGATGAGTTTTGAATAACTCGTAAAGCGTAAGAGATAGACAAAATCTTACTATACAAGAAATGTAGATCTTGCTAAAATACACAATTTATGTCTTAATAATTTTTTTGTAGACTGTACCATTTCGGAGATATTCCTTGTTTTGTGTGTCAGTTTCGGAACTTTCGTGCAATGGAATATCGTTGTTCATTTTTTTATATGTTAAGTGTGCAAATATAACAGAATCTCAAAGCTTTAAAAGATATGACTATCGCTCGAAGCCTACTATATTCCAATACTCCCCTTGCACATACAAGGAAATAAGCAATAAGATAATTTATATAAATATTTATCTCAACTAACACGAAGAAGATATAGGAAAAAGAGTTTGTAAGAATGATTAGTACAGGAGTAGAGAAAGTCATGTGAGTGCAATACATCAGATTTTTCATATTATAGTCATATTTTCTCTTAAATTTTCGTATTTTTGTCATATTTTTTATACTTCTATTTCAGTTTCCCATGCCATTCCAAAGACCGATTTTTCACATCTCCTAATCCTTGTGTGTAATATTTCTTACAATTTCCGCAAGTAGAATTTCAATATAATGTCAATTTAAACATCATTACATCTTTTAAGATTTCGGAAATGCACCCAAGAAAAATTTACGTGATATTTATCATATTTTCTATTTTTTTTGGGGGGGTCATAAGTGCTCATTTCTAATTTTTTAATATTATAAACATCGGGGTCCTGGTGATAGTCCTTTGCAGAGAAATTTACTTAAAGAAGAGTAGTTGCTTTTTTGCATTGATTGACCTGTATTAACCCTGCATTATTTTACTAACATACCTATGCGTTATTTTACTTTTATGTGTCTACTTAACAAAATGTTTTAATATTATCTAATGGTAAAAAACTGCAATGTGCACGACATTAAAAAACAACAACTGCAGGTAAACGGATCGAGCGAGCTGACTTTCTGAGCGCGCCAATGTTCTCCCCCATGCGCTCTGGGTGGCCGTTACCGCTCCACTGGTTCCGTGCTCTGCCGTCAGTTGACACTTGAACTGGTGCGTGTGTGGACGTGTTTCGCGAGCGGCAAAACTCGAAACGTGACATTCGTGGTGCGAATAAAACGGTGTGTCAAATTTAACAACTGCTTTCATCCCTTGTGAAAATACTCATACGTGCTTGTTTCCTGTTCTTTTGTGTGTATTGAAAATTGATACGGACGCATAAGCTTATTCTGACGTAGCCTTCAAACACGTGAGTTGATTATTAAAAATTCCTAAATTAAGCTCATTAAGTAAATAGGTTCAAAATAATTATTGGTGTTTAATGACACGCACAAAATGAATAGGCAAAAGACAAAAGTAATATACTGATGAGTTATTTCACGTTTTATGCACTGAAATATATTCACTAACCCTTTCATAAGGTTTAGTGTCAAATGGAGTACATTTTGAAAGTTGTAATAATGTAATTTTAATTGTAATAATGCCACAAAAATACAAATGAAAACTTGTTTTATAAATGAGCGATTATACTGATACATAATAATGCAGGTACATACGACAGCATTTAAGACTATTAATTTTTAAAATACCAATTTGCGTCTAGTAATTTTTGACTTCTGTAACATTTAAACCTGTCAAACTAATGACAAAAAAGTTATACGCGTGAAAACTTATATAACGAAAGGTACCTTATTCTATGTATCTGCTACTACACAAAGCGAGAAAATTTATTCGTAGAAAAAATTATCAGACGGGTCATCATTCTTTCATTAGTGAAAAGTCACCTCTTCCTAAGATTATAATTATATGAGCTATTCATTTCTCTAACACCCAGCAGAGTTGTTTATTCTCTACTTGCGTAAACAGAATGATAATGTTGTTTTATGAGTATTATTTACTAAGGTAAAAAGATGAAGATATGTAGAAATTGTAAGACTAGGCTGCGCTTGAAGTTAAGGACCTTTGCTTTCTACCCTTTAAATATTAGTATATATATGAAGTATTACATTCCAATGAAACGTCGATTTAGAGATTTCACCACGAATACCTACACGTTTTGGGATCCCCTCAAATCTTCCCCACCCCCAGAAAGAGGGTGTGTCTGTGAACGGCATAATTGAAACACGCAGAAGTCAGTGGATGTAAACTGAGCCAGAACTGTCTAAGCACAAACCCTCAAGAAAATTCCTCACCCCAAACCACTGTTTACACGGGAAATGTTTATTTATTTCTTGTTTTCTTAAAAGGACTCTAAACATTTGATAAAAATGCCACATATGAAATACTCATATAATTGATATTATATTTTGAATTTTATAAACTTATTCTTTGTAGCTGGTAAACGTTAAGAAATAAACGCAATTATACTGCATAAATACATATATAGAGCTCATTGTGGTATACAATTTATGTGAAGTAAAAGTTCTATTTGCACAAGCCTTTTTCTAAATACTATTTTTTGTTACATCTTTATGTTTAAGGTTGAATGAGCAGAGAACGTCATGAAATGTGACGCATCAATCTTTCTTTCGGATTTTTATCTCCCTGTATTCTGCAAGATGACCAAACTCAGTTTTGATTTTGTGTTGACTATATCGCCTTTTGAAAATGGACAGCTCGTGTGCAATTTCCAATAGTTTTGTATAGGTATTTAGGACACCTACTGTTTACCTACATCTAATGTTAAAATCTGCCAAAGGTTACTTCTAAACAATAATCCCTAGGACGTCTTCCCTATGCAGAGGCTACCCTCATCGCCCGGCCGCTGCGTCCTCCAGCCGCAGTCAAGGCCACGGAGGAGTGCAGGTTGGGGGTGGCGGAGTAAGCACGCCAACTCCCCCGACCGTAAGGCGACTACTTGACCTCGTAGGGACGCTACCTTTCTATCAGGATAGCTTCTCAATTGGCCCCTTAGGGACCTAGCGAGGCTGAGTGCACCTCGTACCAGACCTCCCAGCGGGGGAAAAATCCCATCCCGATACGGCGGATCGAACCCGGGTCCTCCGCACCAGAGGCAGCTTCTAAACAATATGGCATGTTATTAGATTATTTTGATTATTTTATCAGTGAGCAGTAAAGCGGGAGAGGGTCAGTCAGTCTTTGCACATTCACACTCGATTTGGCAAACTAGGAAGTATGTTCGACTGTTTTTAAATATATATTTGTATGAGCTAACTAATCAAGCAAAATGGTTCCGCGGTAACGCGTGAGGTTTACATTTGGAGGTCCAGGGTTGCCCACTCTGACCATGGTTTTCCTTGATCGGCAAGGGGACTGTTGAAGCGGTGTCTTCTACCACGATCCTTCTTTCGTCCATTTCCTATCATTTCGTTTCCCTCTTTCATGTTACAGAACGACTCTGGGGCTCTGTGTCGGTCGACGGCGGGCAGATGCCGCAGAGTAGGAACTACTTCTCGGCTCCGCCAGAGGGTGGTCATCCGAGTTCCACTGCCTAGTCGCGCTTTGTCTGGTTCCGCTGGGGGGGAGCCTTTGAGCCACCTTCGCTTGGGCAGGTACAGTGGCTTTGTTAACCACGGTGTGGCCATTTGAGCGGATACGGTCACCTTCTGACATGAGGATTCCCAACAACCACATTAATCTTGCCAAGACTAAACGAAATTGGCATTTAGTATTCGTTTACTTGGTATTACTGACAAAACTTCTTTAAATAACATCTACAATTTGTAACAAGAGTACAATAGTCTTCATTTGCACTTCACATACGTTGATGTAAAGTAATAAAGAGTCTTAATTGTATAATTGGGCTTGGAATTTATTTTTACTACCTCTACAAGGAAGCCTAGGTAGAGTAAGCATAGCATCAGGGCCGTAGCGTCATTGGGGTAAGAGATGTATTACATAACCTGTAATTTTTCTCGAACTGGTTGAAAAAATGGTGTTAATTATAATTTCGTGGTACACAATTAATTAAACGCCATTAAAAGCAAGCTTTCCTGAACATTAGGATTTGAATTCGCGCCACTCTGCAATAAATTGATCGCAGCCTGCTTCGAAACAAAGCTGTCGTCATCTGGAGGAAATTGGTGTGCGCTTGACCCACGGCCAGTGTTGCCATGTCCGTCGAAGTAAAGCAGAAGATTTGTTTTGAAAAAAGCAGGAGAAAACAGTAGATTTTTTAAACGGCAATTTTGCTTAATGTATACAGATTTATGATAGTAATAATAATGATGATGATAATGATGATGATTATAATAATAATAATAATAATAATAATAATAATAATAATAATAATAATAATAATAATAATAATAATAATAATAATAATAATAATAATAATAATAATAATAATAATAATAATAATAATAATAATAATGATGATGATGATGACAACGATAATGATGATGATGATGACGATCATCATCATCATCATAACAGCAACAACAACAATATATTCATTCCAAAATTCTTGTGCTGCGGAGTTACTGCCAAATGCAATTACAGTATTGCGCAATAGCCTCCATTCCGTCTCTACTTGTTGGATTTCTTCTGCTTTCACCAAGCTAGGAAACCGAGAAGCAAGTGGTGTAATTGACTGAACTGTGGATTTTAGCTTGTTCTAACACTTCCAACATTATAAGAAGAGGATCACTTAATGAAAAACGACTTAGTATTACATGTAGTGGAATTCAAATGTTCAAGTTTAATGTAGCAGTCAAGGATAGCACGCAATGCAGAAACAACAGATGTGGTATACCATTTATGTATACAGGTGATTATATTAATATTTTGTTTTTATACACGAGGGAAATGCCTTGCCTGAAAATATTTTCGGAAGAGCGAATTATATGATGTTACATGATGTCAGTGTTTAAAAATGGAAAATACATAAAAAGTAGGAGATTTTGAAGTATTTTCAGTTTTTAGCAGTAGATCAGTAGATCTGCAAAAAAGCGGGAGATCTGCAAAATCAGTAGACCTGGCAACCCTGCCCACGGTACGAATGTACTGAGATTGCATCTCTTGTTGAGAGTTGCACTCACATTATTGCATTTATGGTCGTGATTAAGGAGTAATTCGCGATTTGGTTTATTTGTTGTATGCGTTCTTCAACTGCGCACATTTCAGAGTGATTTGGACACTTGGTTAGTTACTATTATAGTAAATGTAGGTCAAGATTTGCGCGGATTCTGGGACGAAAGTATATACACAGTGTGCATCCAGGAGATCCCGAAATGAATAAGAGCTATATAGTAGCAAACAAAACTTCGCTGGCTGGCCCTGCAGGTCAGTTGGTAGAGGACCTGCCAGCTGTGCAAGGGGTCTCGGGTTTGATTTTCGTTTAACTAGAATTATTCCCCATCTTCCGTAGAATCTGGTAGTAAGAATGGAAATGTGAATGTGTGTGTGTGTGTGTGTGTGTGTGCATGTGTGTGTGTGAATTTAATAAAATAAATCCAAAGTAATAGAAACCCACAGATACAAACCATCGTTAAACAAGTGAACACCATTGCAATTGAGCAATTGTTCCAAGAGGTCAAAAGTCGCCTATATGACCTTGAATGTTAAAGGCGGCATATAAATGGGACATTAAAAAAACTTAATTTTCATGCCATATTGCAAGGAAAATGCAAGTAAACTGTTCCTTGATTGAAAAACTCAACGTAAGAAGATTCCAAGTGTTAAAATTTCTCTAAAGGAGTAATACCTATTTTCATGAAAAGGGGTTCAAGGATTTCAATTAAAATTTATGTTAGAGCTGTTATGATGGGAAAAATTTTCCCGAAATACTCTGTATTCTGGAAGATTTAGCATAGCTCGAAAACTACTAAACGACAAGGAAAACTTTGCTGAAGAGCAAATGCATTTGGCATTAGAATACATTTTGTCATAGGTATGCATTTTTCTTCATAGAATTAGCTGTTTCAGAGAGATTTACCTCTGTTTCTTTAAATATTGGCGATTAAGCTATCATAATGCCTGTCTAAAGAATGATTCATTTGTTTTCCATATGAGTATTATAAAAAAGAAACGGGAAAAAAAAAAACACACACACACATACACCTTTCACACTTCTCAAAATAAACGAATTATGAGTTATCTATAAGCTGTGATTTTAGATATGTATTTGTGTTGATTAATTGAAGCATATGAAAAAGTGCGCTTTTTATATAAATAACACCTCCCAGCGCAACAGCCCATGAAGGGCCAAGGTCCCCACCTCTGCCCACTACAGGCGTCATGAGTGGGGTGCAGTACTGGACGTGGTCGGCACCCTGAGCCCTCCCGGCCAGTTACGCGGCTTACGCGGCCTTCACGACCTGGGGTCGCTACTTCATCAAGTATCTCCTTAATTGGTCCCTCCGGGACCTAACGAGGCTGAGTGCACCCCGTGTCAGACCTCCCCAGCGGGGAAAAAATCCCCACGCCGGTATCGGGAAACGAACCTCGGTCCTCCACGCTATAGGCAGGCGCGCTATCTCTGCGCTACGAAGGTGGTCATATGAATAGCACACTACCTCCAAATTGTGAAAGTACAATAGATTTAATCCTTCAGTATCTTTTTAGAACAGCAGCAGAGAGCAGTTAAATTCAAAAAAAATTTGCAATTGCGAATTTCTTTAAATCCAATTTGTATTGCTTAAATAGCCAACGAAACAGCCACCTTAACATTTGAATTCTTTGCCAAAGGTTCAATTTCATAACCTGAAATACGGTGATAAGTACCTGGGTTTCAACCCATTAAAATAATGGAGCACGCCTTAAATATTTACTGCGGCATTTAAAATGCATAAAATCTATAAATAAAACACGTCCTTTCGGCTTATCATGTTATAGCTCAAAATTTATCTAGATGAGTGAGAGGTAGCTTGTGTGTTTGAAAACACCAACAGTGAGTTTGTTGGTATAAATAGTAATTACTATCTAGATGAGGTTGTTGTTCTGTAACAACAGCATAGGTTTCCACCGTTTTTTTTTTTTTTTTTTTTTTTTTTTTAATCCTAATGGCGGAATTGTACCACCTAACCACAGTAGCCAATAAAAACCGATACGACAGTGGCCACACTGTGGTTAATAAAACCACTGTAGAGCAGGTCGCCGGGAGCCCTGGGTGGTCAAACCAGTAAATGCTAATGAACTGCGCTCTTTGCCGTTTGCGTTCTCCCTTCCTGCAGCCCATGCATCCCCTGCAGTTCCTTCATCTCATCCGTTCCTCCGTTTCCATCCCATCCATACGTTTTGTGTATGCACAAAAGAACCAATTGTTGATCGAGAAACTAGGTGTCCCCTCCGTTACCTAATCTATCTACCTACTTACTGTCTGCCCACCAACTCATGACCTTAAGGGAATGAAGGGGAGGAGAGACATTCCGAGTAGTGCAACTCAAATTTTGTAAACATCCTCGCAAACGATGTTCCTGCTGAAGATGCTGCTTACATTGCCAACTTACTTCCAACGTTGTTTACGCTATGTTTACTCACTGCTAATTTCTCTTAGTTTTATTATTGTTAAATCGAACTACTACTGGTCTGAGGTAAAGAAAAAAGAGTGATTCATTCTGAGGGTGAACGTGATTGAGAGATGTAATGAAGCTAGGAACAAGGGTTAGTGTTGCAGGGTGCAGAGAGGCATGACTTGGCTCGACTTGATTTATATAAAGACGGAGTCGGGTTTAAAAGCCCTCAACACGGAAACTTTATGGGTTTATTGTATTGCCTCTGTCTTTATGGTTATTTAGTCAAAAGCCCTGTCTCTAATAGGAGAGACAATGAATTTTTGGCTAAATCTTTTGTAGGAGGATCTTCGTCTGAGTTAGCTATACCCAGTAATTCATATCTTTTCCTACTTAAGGCTTCACAACTGCATATAATATGAGAGGCAGTTTCTTCCTCTACATTACACAATCTACATAGTGGTATTTCTTTAAAGATTCCCATTGTGTGTAAATGCTTTCTCAACCTACAATGTCCTGTTATCAACACTGTTATCAGCTTTATTTGGGATCTATTGAGTCTAAGTACGTCTTCAGTAAGTGAGGAGGATATCGTTCTTATCATTCTCTTGCTGTGTTTGCATCCTTCTGTTCGTTCCCATATCTTCTGATGGTGATGACATATCCATTCATCAATGGCTTATCGAACAGTATTTAAGGGGATGCTGAAGACTGGTTCAGGACCAGTAAATAGTAGTGCAGAGCCTTTCCTTGCTAAGGCATCTGCTTTTTCGTTGCCTAAATACCTGTATGTCCCGGCACTCGTCCAAGAGTTACCTTGAGGCACGAGGTTGGTCCAGAAAACTTTAAAAGTCTTCATATATGTGATCCAAGATTATGTGACTATGTTGAACACAGTGCCCCCTCCCACCCCCACGCATCAGCCCTCCTCGATAAACAGCAATTTTTTATGTTTGATCTTCTCAAAAATAGGTCTTGGGTAATTTTGATTAAAATGCCTGTAATATGTTTGATAAATTCATGTTAGGAATAAAATTTTTATTTTTTAATCTTCTATGTATAAGTTGTGAAATTCCCTTCGTTATTAAATTTTATATTGAATTTCAACCATCAGATGACTCAAAACAAGTAATTATGTCATAAACCAGCAATTTGCGATGTGTACAACAAAGAGACCATAAATACATATAAAGCATACTTCAGAGAGAACCAGAGATTATTAAAATATAAAATTGGGTGCGTTATACAGAGTTTCCAAGAATGCATGGTGGGGTTTGCAATTCTCTCATCAACATACCTTTATTGTTGAGCTCTGGATTTTTAACTGTCAAACATCGCCGTTGAAGGAGCGAGAATCGCCTTCAGAGAGAAGCTAGGTACCCCTCAGTGTGCCTATTGTTCTGCCGAATTTTATTAGCTATTAAGGTCACGTGGCAGTCTCTCAGGATTCCAAACAAACCGTAGGATTCCGTGCATTTCTTATTGGAGAAGCAAAATGATGTATGTGTTTCCATGTTTTAAACCTAATCTAGGTAGATTTTGGGCTATAACAGGGAAAGCTAAAACCATGTGTTTTATTCACAGATTTTTTACATTTTAAATGCCTACTTAAACTGTATAACACGTGTTGGAGAATGACTGTGCCTTCCGACTGGAAAAAAGCCATTATCATCCCGATTTTAAAGAAAAACAAACCCTCAAACAATATTAATAGTTTCAGGCCAATATCTTTGACCAGTGTTATTGCAAAAGTGATGGAAAGAATGGTGGCATATAGACTTAACTGGTTCCTAGAATATTACAACTTAATTAATAGTTTACAGACCGGCTTCAGACAGAATCATAGTACAAGTGAAAATGTACTCCTACTAAGCCAAGACATCAAGGAAGCTTTCAATAGAAACGAGGATACCTTGGCAGTATTAATTGATTTTAAATCAGCATATGACTCAGTCTGGAGAAACAAATTAATTGAGAAGTTGCAATCAATAGGTGTGAAAAGTAACATGCTTAAATGGATAATTGAGTTTATTTCACAAAGATTTTGTGCCACAAAATATAATACATACATTTCCAAATATAAACAAACACACCGAGGACTTCCACAAGGTGCTGTTCTGAGCACAACACTCTTTAACATATATATATATATATAAATGACCTTCCATCAATAATAAAAACCTTAGAAACCAAAATTGCTTTATTTGCTGACGATGTAGTCATTTGGACTCCAGGCTCTTCAAAAAAACCTGAATTAATTAAAGACAGAATAGAGACAGCCCTAAACAAAGTACATGAATGGAGCTCCCAAAACCTCATGACTATCAATGTGGAAAAAACAAATTATGAATTATTTACACTAAAATACAAACCAGTTAATATTGACATAAATTATAATGGTAAACCACTCAAAGCAGTTGCTGATGCCAAATACTTAGGCATCACTTTCGACAGAAAGCTAACTTGGAAAAAACATATAACAAACATCTCAGAAAAGAATCTGCAAACCCTGAAACGGTTAGCTGGTGCTAAATGGGGCTGCTCAAGGAGAGTCCTTAACACAACATACAAAATGTACGTTAAACCAAACCTCTTGTACTGTTCTGAAGCTTTAATAACAGCAGCAAATACTAACATCAATAAACTTGAACAAATACAAAATCAGGCTCTTCGCCTAATCACTGGAGCAGTTAAATCCACACCTATTGAAACCATGCTTGCCTTAACACGGACCCAATCAATAACAAAAATAGAAGAACAAGCATTGCTCCAACACGAGAAAATGTTACGACTGCCAAACTCTAAATGGACAGAAGAGAACCTCCCCCCTTCAATCCTTAAAACTCATAGTAGTTTCCTATAAAATGTAACACAGATTAAATCCAAATTGAACATTCCTAACACCAGAGAAAATCTACTTATAAGAGAAAATCCATTGGAATTATTGCAACCTACTTTCAGTTTGGAATTAATAAAGGAAATAAGTAAATCAGACACACCAAAAGAAATGCAAAAACTTCTAGCTCTGGAAACAATCAATACTAGATATCCCACAGAAGAATGGCTGCACATATATACTGATGGATCCTCCACGGAAAACCTTACTGGAGCTGGAGTTACGTGTTCACATTTTTCCTTTTATCATTCTGTTGGCAGAGACACAACAAATTATGATGGAGAAATAGAGGCTATATACATTGCTCTCCGACAATTATTAAATCTTCCCTTAAATAAATTTAACAAGGCAGTAATTCTTTCAGATTCTAAAGCTGCAATTCAGGGAATATGTTCAAATACTACAAAGAAGTCAACAAAAATTAGAGAATGCTACAAAATGTTAACACAACTCCAAAAAGTTAATACGACTGCTCATCTCCAATGGATTCCAGCACACTGTGGAGCCATGGGGAATGAAGCTGCAGACTCACTTGCAAAGAAAGGCACAACAATAAAACAAAAGTCTAAATTCAATTTCTTATATTCCTCAATAAAACGCTTGATCATTAAAAATTTTCCCATTCATACCTACAAGAAATAGAAACAAATGCCAAAGATAACAAATGGATTACACTACTTTCCAACCCAGATATAATCCCCCAGAGACCAAGGAAAACAGCGGTTGCAGCCTTCCGACTATTGACAAATCACGACTGCTTAGCAAGTCATCTCTACAGAATAGGTATCTCAGCTTCACCAATATGTGTCCTGTGTAACGATCCAGCAGAAATGAACGAAGACCACTTGAAGACCTGTGAAGCATTAAAATCAGAAGAAACTACAGTTCAAAAGTATTGGAAAGCACGAATGCTAATGGCTTCATTGCCAGATGCAAGGCACTAGTAAACAACAACAAATGCCGAAGTCCATATTTAAGACTTGCATATAATATATATGCGGGAGTAAATGAATAACACCGCACGAATTTTACTGGTAATAGAGGTTTATAGACAATTTGAAACAGGAAACCAATGGTGCTCGACGTCAAGTTAATAAGTTATACGTGTTCAAAGTAATTAGAGGTTGTGACCAATAAATCATAACCAAAAAGAAATAAATGTCGATATTATCCACTGAAATTGAAGTAGTGCTTATTAGGTACTTAGTAAAACCTGTATGTTGTCTCTCTGAAGAAGCATTTCTAAATTTTAGTGTTACCAAAAGCGCTTAAATTGGAGACTTAACATGGGGCTGCACGCCACTGCAATGGATGACAGGTTGTGGCGAGCGGCTACAGAAATATGGGGTAGTTCTAAACCGTGTACATTGACCGCAAGGTTATGTCGGCTGATTGTGGAGCTAATAAACGCAAGAAAGCGAGTTCAAACCCCAAGACGGGATAAGCTTTTTTTTTTTTTTTTTTTTTTTTTTTTTTTTTTTTTTTTTTTTTTTTTTTTTTTTTCCCCTATTTTGACAGAAATGTTGCGCGTTTGCTTTGAAATAGCAAATTACGACCATCGTATGCAATGCACAGAGTATTGTTTACTTTTTCTTCTTGTCACATCTGATGACTTTTTTTCTGGGATCATCTTCAGACTATGGTGTATTCATCATTACTTGATTCTGAGTTGACGCTGGCTGCCCGCATTATTGCAGCCAGTGATGAGATTCGCAAAGCACAAGGAATACTCCACGCGGTTCTCAAATCATTTCTGCGTCGATGTCGCCTATGCATTGATGTTATAGGTCATCATTTTGAGCGGTTCCTTTGAAACCTGCACCTTCTCTATTATGGTTCTACAGCCCTATTGGGCCTTGACCTTCTCTACTATTTTCCTCTATCATGCGCCTTCCTTCTCCAGCCACTGACTCCCATTGCAGCAAGATCTTCCTACACACAATCCATCCAAGTGTCCAACCATTTAAGTCTCTGGGATTCCATAAACCTAACAGTATCTTGAACTTCTACAAACTAATTTCCTTATTGTTACTCTTTCTCCAATTCTGTGCACCACAATGTACAGATCCAAGCATTTGAGTATTCTCTCGTAAGATCGCAAAGCCTTTTCATCGTTCATTGTTCATTGCGGTAGACCAAGCATCAAATCCATAGGTTACTATTGGCCTTATTAATGTTTTATGAACTTTGAGTTTACTATTTCTGGATATTATTCCATCAGAGAATTAATATTTTATTTGCATAATAAGCTCATTCCCTGTCTGTATTCTTGCTCTCTTAAATTTATTATCAGACTTAATTAAGGTATCAAGACATGAAACCTGCACTTACGCATTATTTATTTCCTTACCTTTGTTCTGTTTGTATCTACCTATTGTAATGTTAATATTAATTCAGTTTATGTTTATAATAATTAAATCGCATCTTTCAAGTGTTTATCGATTATTTACTTGTTTCTAAGCTGCTCTTTAGGTTTGAGCCATCTCGTTTAAGTGAAAACGAAATTCTCAGTGTGTGCCTACTGTTTAGATCATGCAAGTGTAAATAATAGTTACACAAATTTGAAACAAGTTTAAACATTAGTTAAACGAAAAATTACAACGCGATACAATTGTTTCTTGTAAATCAAATTAGATTACGCATGCGCTTATGAAGAAAGAAACAAAAAACAAAAAATATGGAGTTATGGGTATTTGAACCTGTACACGTATGTACCTTCGCGTCCTGGCACCATAACCATTACGCTGAATAGACAGGCTCGAAAATCGCCCGCTTGTTTTCTCATCACGCGTTAGAGCTGCATTGGACATGATCAGTGGCGTGCATACCCTCTAACAATTTTAAGGCACAGTTCTGTAATTTGTATATATTTATGTATTTATATATGTATAAGTCGGAAACTATATTTCAGTTCAGTTTATATTACCTTAATGCGTTGAAGGTACTAATCACCGTATTCATGTTAGCCGGTTACGAAACTGAAATTTGGCAAACAATGTACATGTTAAGCTAGCTGCTTCATTAGTTACTTAAGGGTGCGCTGTCTACCGGGGTGCATAGAACAATAGTTCACTAAGGTCTTACAACCCACTGAGACGGAATAATTTACTAAATAGGACCAGGATAAAACTAGTAGGATCCGTGGATATTTTCAAATAATCGTTATACTTGAACTAGCAAGGAAAACTGGCCTTTATTTTAAGAACTCCAACTTTACAAAAATAAACATAGCACCTTGACTTGTAAGAGGTACAATCCACTGTATTCTTTGTAGAGACTTCAGGTCTTTACAAGGAGTACACTTTCGAAACTTTCTTCCACTTTTCAAGTCCTTTTCATTATTACCAAAAATCCCTTGCATGCTGAACATTAATTTTAGAAGCCCATTGTACACGCTCAAAGCCCTCGCCCAAATTATTTAACTGTATAAGCCAAATGAGAAGCAAATAATCTTAGAAGAAAACTTAAACTGCGTGTACTAGACGCAACCCCTCTCCGGTCAGTCCTCCCATTTAAGTCAGCCGGTCGAACGTCCTCCTCCAGCGAGTTCGCAAGCCAGAAGAACAGCCCAAGGTAACTAGAGAACAGCCTGTGAGAACAGCTCTCTTCTTGGCACAGACCTGGTTTCAATGTACAAGAATTTTCGGTCGATGCGCATGCGCCCGAAGTTTCGCTCGGTTGCCGAGGGGGAGCAGCTAATTCGCCCGGCGACTATGTGTTGTGAAACTCTGGTAAGCACCTGGAGGCAACGGTGCACTATAATCCTTGTCAAACTTGAAGTGGGAATTACGATGATTATGGTTGCTTAAATTTGAGCGCCATATAACGGCTCAATACCTCCCCCCGCCCCTCACCGACGAAGCTGGCCAGCAGGACAGCATCCCATCTGACAGTTGTTCTTGCAGATCAGGCCCGGACATGGAAAAAAAAATTAACCATGGTGTTAACTGGAGAGGGATTACCAAGTCAAAAGGAAAAATAAACACAGAGACAGACAGTTTAATACAATAAGTGGTTGTAAATAAAAGTGAGGGAAACTTTTAGAATAGTGCTAATAACAATCTGGTGAAAAATATTGATTAAAGTGTAAAATAACCGAAAAAATGTACATATCAAAAGGCAAGTATTTTGAGTTGCTCTATAACAGGTGTTAAACACAACTCTTTTTAAAACTGGAAAACAGCTAAAAGATAACTATGTTAATAAATATATACAATATATAATAATATTTATACAAAATAAATATTTACACAGATCCCTTTGGGGTGAGCCTTGCCTGCATCGGAGGGAAGTAGCATCGACAAAAGTGTCTAGAGTGATTAAACACCTGGCAACGGTAGCCTTAAGGGGGCCTGCCAGAGCTGCTCTCTGCCAATCTTTACTCGGGTCTAGCGGATGGTCGTGACACCGTCGATCTTGGTCTCCGGGTCGTTGGCCCTCTCTACTACAACCAGAAAGAGGTTGTAAGTCATAGCTGCTTGCCCATTTGACGCAGGTTGTGCGAGTCTCAGCAAGCATCCTCCTCGATGTCGTTCACGGGTATGTGGCACCCCGCGGATGACTCGTCGTATGTGTCTGGCCTTGTCAAGGCAGGTGAAGTGAGGTGTGTTCTTGCTTGACAGGGCTGATTGTAGGAACTCCACATGATCCACCTGGAAGACGAAGCAACTCTTCCGTGTACTGACGGTACACGATCCCGACAGGGTCGGCATCACCTCCTTAAGGAAACCCACCGAGCCGCGAAAATCGTCAACAGTCACTGGCAGAATATACCGCCTGGCTGTTTGCCGCTGTTAGGTGGGAGTGGCATCCGTCTACAGCTTTGGGGGCCTTGCAGTTCCTCCGGCGGCAGACCACCTCACGAAACTCAGCTTCGTCCATATCCGATAAGCTAGCCGCATCATCATTCATCCTGGATGGGTCAGATGAGGCCACAGTCCCATCTGAAGCTGTAAACTGCGCGACGGACCCTTGTGTGCAGAAGGCTAGGAGGAAAGGTTCTGATTACTTGTTCAGCTGTTGCCAAAGGTTTAGCGTTGCCATTACCACCCTGATGGCGTTTTCGAAGACGCCGGTTGTTGCCTTTCCGAGCAGGGCTCACGGCTGGTTGGGTGTAAAGCACCAGTACTAGTGCTGGGTACTGGTGTCTCCTGATCCACAGGCCTGAGCCTGCTCTCAGTACATGTTTTGGACGGTGTTGGGGTGGTAGAGAATTTTGGGTGGGCATCCGAAGGTGTAGCGCGAGCAAGAAAACTAGGCTGGCCTCTAACCTGCAGAAGCGAGTACTAAGAAGCTTAACTAATAGTGGGCCGGACAACCTAGAGCTGCGCCTTTTTTATTCCACTCGAAAGCGTTGGCTATGGAATTGGTCTACCGCTACTGTGCTGGATGTAGTTCAGCATGTGTGGCTGGTATATGAAGGGTGTTATTTGCTCAATTTCGTCTTTCAACAAGAAGCTGATGCTCTCTGCAGCAAGTCAGTGAGCGTGGGAATTGATGTGGCCAACCCGATTGACGAATATAGCCGCAATCAGAGCGAAGCTGCGTCCAGTGACGAAGTCCCAAGACCAAGTATTACGACCATGACCGTGTTGGCAGGCTAATGTTTTCGTGGGTACCCACCACTCAATAGAGTTAACGGCAGCTATGAGATTAATATAAAGGCTTTTCGGGTAGCTTGTTCTGAATTAGATACGTGCGGATTTAAGAAGAAAGCTTATTGTTCCTTGAAAGTTGTTCCTAACTTCACTAGGCTTCATCCTGATGGTTGAGTGGTATCATGGTACTTTGTGATGATTCTGGGTAAAAGATCCAGCCACTTGCATGATCCTTGCGTTAGAAACTCTCGATACATCATATTCTTTAAGGTTCTTATTAAACGTTCAACAGCTGCAGCCTTGACATTGCTATAAGTGCTGTAGTGATTTATATTATACTTGGCCATTAAATGTTTAAAGTATTTGTTATAAAATTCCTTTCCATTATCACTCTGAATATTCTTGGGAATCGTTTCCATTTCTTGTAGAATATCTTCCACAGCCTTTGTAACTTGTGGACCTGACTTGTCCTTTAATAGTTGTGCATATGCCACTTTTGAATAGAAGTTAATTGGAATAAGGATGTATTTGAAATTCTTGTTGATTCTTGCATGAGGTATCATCTCAACCAAGTCGATTTGTAGCAAATCATTGAGCACTTTGCTGACAATCTTTCGACGTAAGAAGTTTCTTCGGGCAGGGGCATGAAGCTCTCTCGCTATATTTTGCTTCACTGTTGTCATGTTATGATTCGGGCTGATTTCAACTCTTGGATAATTTCTTCAATTTCTTGGGTGTGGTTGTTATTGCCAGCGTCTCTGGATGCAATGAGAAGTCTCAGGCAAATCACTAGATCATTGGGATCTTTCCAGTACATGCAGTCATGCTTCAAATCTTTCCACTGCAAGCCTAAGCCCTTATGGCTCTTCACTAAAGGAAGTGTGATGTATTTATACTTAAAGGAATTACCGTGTCTCAGTTCTCCCTACCTGCAGTAGTTTCGACGATGAACCCTTGATGCCTTCAGTATTTTGCTATATGTATGAAGATCGTCTTCTGAATAGGAATTCATTTCAGGTATCTTCTTGAAAATTAGATCAGTCAATCCAGGTGTAACATCATATATTTCATCTCCTATTCCAACTTTATCGTTAATAAAGTCGATGCTCTTGTTTTCTAGCATAAAGCTTCCATCTTCGTATGTTACTCCATATGTCGTATCTATTTCTCCCCTGTCATTCTTTGGAACTTTCTGTAGGTAGCTCAAGATTTTTTCATCTTTCTGATCGTTAGGGGCAGAATTCTTCTTTTTCTGAATTTCCTCCCTATTTTTCTTCTGTATTTCCAGTATATCATGTAGCGGCTCTATTACTGGTTGAACCCATTACCCTCTGAGTTTCATACTGTTGACCTTTTAGTGCGCGTAGCTTTTCTCTTATAGCCCAGCCCTAGCATGCTTGGCTACAGATTCTTTAAGGTTTTCATGTCAATATATAGAGTTTTTATTCTGAGTGAGTCAAATTATATGACATTTTCAACTCAATGTTTAGAATATGACCGTCTTTTGCTCGATTGGCTAAAGCAGTGAAGGATGTGAACGGTCGCAGGATAAGTTTCAACTAATCGATCGTTTATTGCAAACATTGTACCTGATCTTGTATTCGGTTCATGGGCGTCGCGAAACGGGGGCAAAGGGGAGCCGCGGCGCCCCCTTGGAAATTGGTGAACTAATGTGCAGCATGTTACTGACTATTAAACTATTATTTTAATTTTGATGTAAAGAACAATTTTTATTTAGCACAAATTAATACGGTTATCTGCAAAAAATATAAATTTTGACAATACAATAATGATTTAATATTATTGTATTATTCCCCCCTGGAAAAAAGTCTGCCGACACTCATGATTCGGTTGCGGTGAGGATATCATAGAGTAAGAAATCACATCTCCGTTTATAGTCTATTTGTAGTATTCGAGTTCGGATGTTAACATATACCTTAACGAAGGACCTCTGTAAAGCTTCGTCTGTAGTGTAATAATGAACTGACCTTTCATTTGCTCTAGAATAGCATTTATGACGATAACCTGTGTTTTAAGAGTATTAACATCATTCATGGTTGCTGTCAGGTGTTTATCCATGGAACTCTGTCGATTTGTTATATTTTCTGTGTGTTTTCCCATTACTTTAGAAATGTCATTTCCAATAGTTTGTAGTCTCCTGTTAAACTCTTGCTGTACTTCATTTTGTTTCCTTCCAATGGTGTGTTTAACAAACCTTTTGGTTGCTGCATCACTGTCATCGATAGGATCTGCTATATCTCTTAATCTTCTTTGTTGAAAATGACCTAGCTGTCGACGGGCCCTTAAACACCACTCACTCACTCACTCACTCACTCACTCACTCACTCACTCACTCACTCACTCACTCACTCACTCACTCACTCACTCATTCACTCCACTCTTTGTTGAAAGGAAACGTTCCCATTTGAATAGAGCGGAGGCGTTCTCGAGTTTATATAGTCTATTACATACTTCTTGTTCGGTACATCGTGATCCTTCTGCGGTGGTAGTAATGACTTCATTCTTATTGTATCCAGTATGATATTGTTTCCAATATATCGTTTAAGTGTATTTTTGTCTAAGTAGCTCGTAAGATTATAATACTGTTTGTCAAGTGATTTCGGTGAATTCTTGCAGACGATTTTCAGTAGAAGCCGTAAGCGAATCAACTTAGCGTTTAGTGGCCCCATCATTATCTTTCTCAGGGTCCTTCACAATGCACAATCTCTTGTTCCTAAATTGGTAGTTTCCTTTTCCATCTCTGGTTATAATGAATTGATGAAGTGATCTTTTAAGTGGCGCAGTCCTGTGGGATCCGAACCGGTCAATACTTATCTCAAACTACAAATTATCATTTTCTTTCTTTTGCACTTTAATATATACATCAAACCCATTCCTATATCGACCCTCACTACAAATCGTCTTCCTTCTGAGGTACTATCCCAGACATTTTTGCACAATTCTTTGAAGTCAATGTAAGACATGTCAGTGTTCACATAATCTTCATATGTATGCTTCAGGTTTAAATTATCTTGCTTGAAAAGGATAATCATGTTTGTACTATCTCGAATGAGATGTTTCGGTACTTTTGCATAAGACTTGTCTAAATATATAGAGTCGACATTGCGATGTCTCCCCATACTGTAAAAGGAGCCAATCTTGTCCTGCTTTTCAGTTATGACATCATCGAATACAAAGATTAAGTTTTCTTTAACTTCTTAAGGATGCAATACATTTTCGCCATCTTCATAGGTATTCACTTCTATTCCCTCAATGCTTTTAAGTAGGCGTATTAGATATTGATACTTTGGTTGATATAATGACTTTGAATAAATGTACAAGTTCTCAAAACGTAAACCATTCTCATGAAGCAGCATATTCAGTAATACATTTGTTTCCCCTGCACTGGAGCTCCGTAGAATTATTACTAGGAAATAGCCTTCCGTGTCGATCACTTCTAAAATCACTTTCAAAGTCTAGCACCTGAATACCTAGCAACTAGCACCTAGCAGAGAACATTCCTGCTTACAGGTCGCGCGTTAGGTCTTGACGAATGAATATTTTATATGAAAGGTTGGATGCGAGTCACTACTCAGCTTTTGCGGGAATGCTGGCATCGAAAGAGAGCGGAGGTACAGTCTGCAGTGAGATGTGCGTTTACCCAGATGCTTCTGAGCTGAAGTAGTACAACACTACAAGTCAATTTATCACACTTCCAGTAATATTAGTCATACGTATTATACACTATACGTTTATAACTGTTTCCACTTAACTTTCTTGCATTTCTTCTATTCCCAAAATCTCCCTTGTCTTCTTCCTAGTCTGAATTGCTGTTATTTTCGTTGCATGCATATATCTGTACCGCACAAAACTTTTGCAGTCGACTGTATACACAAACGCAACAGAGGATAACAGAGGTGTCTGTTATCGTAGCATAAATATTTTCTGACCTGTTTATTAAGGATAGCCCTACTCACTGGATTCCTGCTCAAGGTCATTCGTCAAGATCTAACGCGCAACCTATAACAAGCTCCATCTATTCGACTAAGTTTTTAAATTCAGGTCTGTTTATATATACTAAATATCCTGGGGGCCTCTAACTACCTTTTACGCACCTTAAGGGAAAGTATGATGCATTGATTGGTTAATTAACTTGATAAATAAGGTATAATACCCCCCCTGCAAAAATGAAAATCAATTAGTGTACCATGAGAGCTAAGAGGATAAGGGTCTCCAGTGGCTTGGGTTTACTTAATTCCCTCATCAATAGGCTACCGTTTGAAGCACATCTACCTGGTTACAGATATTGCGGACCGGGGACGAAGCTAGAAAAGCGCCTAAAGAGAGGAGACCCAGGAATCAATCCGTTAGATGAAGCCTGCAAAATCTCACGACGTTGCCTACGCCGAGCACAAGGACACTGCAGCAAGAAATATTGCTGATAAGATCATAGCAGAGAAGGCGTGGAAAAGGGTTTGGTCATCGGATGCTACCTTAGGTGAAAGGTTGGCTGCAAGACTGGTAACAACAATTATGAAAGGCAAAGTTGCTGTTGGTGCTGGCTCAAGGAAGAAGAAACGTGGCGGATTTCTGCCGATCATACCCATTATCGCAGCCTTAGGTGCTGCAGCTGGAGGTGCAGCATAAATTGCCACCACGGTGAATAAGAAAAAAGATGCTGATAAAAAGCTTGCAGAAATGATGCGACATAACAGAGAGATGGAGACAAGAGGAAAAGACCTTCGGCAGGGAAAGAGGAAGTGGAATAAAAGGAGAAGCGGAAGTTTTCTACCAATGCTACCGCTGGCTGCATCTTTAGCACTTACCTCCAAAATTGCTTAAAGTGTAAAGGGAAATAAGACTGCTAAAGGAAATGGACTGAAGAAGAGGAAGAATCGACAGATCAAAAATAAGATATCAAAAAACTCGGGCGGAGGGCTATACCTATCCCGGAAAAAGCCCTAAGTAACATCGAGCTCAACCCATATGCGCGACGTTTAAACATTCCTTATTTTAGAGGCGTATATATGATTGATAAGCTCCCTTCAAAACCAAATTTCCGAGAGAGAATTGTCAATCTAGATTCGTCACAGAATGAAGGCACTCATTGGGTGGCTGTAATTAAGGAAGGAAACACTGCATTTTATTTCGATAGCTTTGGAAACTTGAAGCCTCCGAAAGAGATAGAAAGGTACCTCAAAGGTGTTAAGTTGATGTATAATACTCGAAGATTTCAGAGCTTTCGCTCAGTCATCTGCGGACACTTGTGCTTGCAATTTCTAGCACAATGAGCTACACTATTGCTGTTAGCGGTAATGAATCTGTTCTTACACGTATCTAAATCCTACGCTCAGGATTGATCCTAAATATTATTATGAGAATGCGCTACTGAATTTCGAAACCTTCTATTCAATCCCCAACGTTGATCAAAATAATAATCAGTTTCACCACATTTTCAATGAAGAGCTTAAGGTTATTCATATACCACACGGAACATATGAAATTTCAGACATTAACAATTATATAACGGACAAGCTTGAATTGTATGAGAATGCTTTCTTTATTCGACCAAACAATAATACTATAAAAGCTGAAACTAAATGCCTATTCCCTGTAGATTTTTCCAAGGAGCACACTATAGGATCTCTTTTAGGGTTCGATGAAAATACAGTTATGCCTGCTAATCAGCTGACTGAATCTGATTCTCTAGTAAACATATTTAAGGTGAGCATTATACACATCGAGTGCAGTATTGCAACAGGCTCTTTCATTGGCGGTAAAAGTGGACACTCTACGAGTTTTTTCCCTTCCATCCCACCTGGATATCACATTTCTCAAGAGCCTTCAAATCCCATTTACCTACCTATCATAGAAACAAACATTATTGACCAAATCACTCTTCGAATAGTCGACCAGAACGGACATACAATAAAGCTTCGAAACGAAAATATAAGCATAAGGCTCCAAATTCGTCGGAATGGGAATAGATTTTAGCAGAAGGAGAAGAGGCTGGACAGGATATAAAAAGTCTAGGATTCATGTTCAACATACTCTGCATTTGACCCTCAAGGTATTAACATCAAGCAGTCGCAAGTTCCTCGAAGAGTTAGGCTTCAGACTTCCGCAATGAATATCTTCTATGTCGAAATTCGAGGACAAGATTGCTAAAGAAGAGGAGGATGTGTCTCTACCCTATAATACATCAGCTCTGGACGCGAATGATGAGATTAGAATACCCTGTCAAGCTGAAGACTCTACCTAGCCGGAGTTATCTCTACATTGAAGGATCTATTACTAAACCTAATGCATCAGATACTACAGCAAAGCTCTCGAATAATGCTATGGCATTTATGTTTGATGAGATTCGTTTGGACATGAATGGAAATCCAGGGATTTCATCAACTATTCGCAACTATGCTGCCCTCAACCCCATGGAATCAAACCGGTTGCTAAATGCTGGATGGTGCTACCCTGGCAAAGATGTGGATATTGTACATTCTGAGAGTGGAGCATTCAATGCCATAGTACCGCTGTCATTGCTTCTGGGGTTTGCAGATGACCACAAGGACCTCATTCTTAATAGATTTTGAACAGTGATCATTCGTTCCAAGGACTCCAAGAACTGTATTGCGACACCTGCCGGAGAAGCGGATGCGTCTGTTAATCTTATTCGCATTGAGTGGAAGATGCCTGTAATACGCCTTTCAGATGCTGAAAAGGTTGAGATCTTCAAGATTGTCAAGTCGGACAGGCCGCTACATATTGCCTTTCGAACTATGGATCTTCATACTCAGCCTGCTGTACCGCAAACTAGATCCTTTACATGGAACGTTGCAACAACATCGAAACCAGAGAAACCAAGATTTGTTGTTGTCGGAGCACAGACTTCAAGACTGAATAATGCAACTACGGACTGCTCCATGTTTGATCATTGCAACATAACAAATTTGAGGCTTTATCTCAATAGTGAATGTTATCCCTATCAAGACATGAACTTGAACTTTGGAAACTCAAGATTTGCAACATTATACGAAATGTATTCCAAGTTCCAAAACTCTTATTATACTAAAGACAATTATCCCTTATTGAAGAGAAAGGATTTTCTTAAATACGCACCGACATTTATCACTGATGTTCACATCAGCCTGAGGAGATTGTAAATGGAGCTGTCAATATTAGATTTAAAATTCAAACAAGTGCAAATATTCCTGCACAGACCCCACTGTATTGTCTAATAATACATGACAAAGTATTTCCATACAAGCCCCTTACTCATGTAATGCAGTCATTATTTTGAAAAAGTGTAGTAATGTAAGTTAGGATTTTCATGAGAAATATAAGGAATGCAAGGTGCTTCTTAATGAATAAGAAACATGTTATAAGCAGATAATCATTTATTTATTTTCTTTTTCATACAATTCCAGCATCCTCCTATTCCAAGTCCTTGTCCCTACATATATAATTATTTGCATTGGAGAGGTTCCGCAAATGTCTATCAATATAGGTTCAAGTCTTTTCACTTCTGCTATTTCATTACAGTTTAAAAGTATTTCACCATTATTGAACATCGTATTCAAAAGTCTTATTCTCTCATTTTGCATAATTGCAATTAGATTATACGAGTACACGAATCCCCAAGCCTCGCATCCATACAGGATCAGGTGAGGGATGATCGCACGATACAAGCGTAGTTTGAGACGTGTGGGCATTGTAGATCTTAAGATGGGATACAGCTTTCCTAGAGCTCCGTGGCCCTGGGCAGCTTTAGCTGTAACATGTTCAGTGAAGGTAAGTCCTCGGGCAAGTTGTACTCCAAGGTAGTTGGTGGTGTTGACCCAAGGTATTCTCCTGCGACCTAGTCTCAGGTTCCTATCCGGCCTACAGGTTCAAACTTTACCTATCAGTAAAGTAGAACATTTCTGCGGACTGATGGCCATCCTCCGATTTTCATCTATCAATGGCGTCAAGGTTCCTTTGTAATGGGGGGAGGCAGTAACGTAGATTTTTGTTTCGGGCCAGTATAAGGACATCATCGGCATACTGGCACATAACAGTGCTGGGTTCTACGGGGAAGTCAGACATGTAGGCAGCAAAGAGCAGTGGGAAAGAACACTACCTTCCGGGACTCCAGCCGCTATTGGTCTGATAGAGTTGATAACCTGCCCTCCACTCGCACCCGGAAGGTGCGGTCTCGGAGGAAGCTGACTATGAGGGACCGGTAAGGGGAAGGGAGATCTGCATCTCTGAGTTTGTACAGTAGGCCCTGGTGCCATGTTGTTGCAAAGGCCTTAGCCACATCTAGGAGTACTGCGACAGTTTTGAAGTTTTCCTGGAAACCCAGGGCAGCCTTCTCAACAAGACGCAGGAGCTGTGAGGTAGTGGAATGATCTTGACGGCAACCAAACTGATGATCCGGGATGAGCTGCCTTTCCTCAAAGAGAGGGGTTAGGCGGGACAGAAGTAGTCTCACAACAATTTTGGAAATTATTGGGAGTAAGCTGATAGAACGGTAACTTGATGGACATATGGGATCTTTGCCTGGTTTTAAGATGCAAATCATCCTTGCTTCCTTCCAAGCGGTAGGGAAGTGTCGAAGATGCAGGCAAACATTGTAAATCCTCGTCAGGTGGATAATGGCTTTACGAGGTAGGTGTTGTAACATATGTGTCGTTACACCATCATATCCAGGGGATTTGTTGGGTTTAAGACACTCAATTTGGGAGGAAACTTGCCTTGGGGTGACAATTGGTATGTAGATCGCCTCGTGTGGTGACGGTGGGTCCTCATAGAGATAATCCACCGTTGCTTCCACGAGTTCAGGAAAGTCCTCGTCTTCTATGTCCTCTCGAGGCTCGAACTGGGACTCTAAATGGTCAGCGAAGTCCGTGAATTTCTCTTGCGGCTCAAAAGATAATATCCCGCGAGTGCCATGGATAGGATGCTAGTATAGCGTTTTATCCCTTCTCAGGGATTTAATTATCCGCCATGGCTTCTTTTTTGAGAGGTTAACATTCCTCATGGTGTCTTCCCAGACCTCTTTGCGATGTCCACGTAAGAGGCGCCTGGCCAGGGTCTTAAATTGCAGATAAATAGCCTGCAACCTTGGATGGCGGAAGCGCTGCCATAGCTTCCGAACTGTTGACTTATCTCTTAACAACAGTCGGAATTCATTTGGGATAGTTGTGGGATTGGGTGTATTGCATGGAATGCGGTAAGTGTGCCCTCGTATCACATTTGATATGTGTCGGGAGAATGCAGTGGCCACCGATTCTTACGTATCGATAGAATTGATACGCGGTCTGGGATCCACTGATTGGTTCAGTTCAAGGACGGCTGCATCCCAGTCTACCTCGTAGGTCCAATCAGAAGTTACCAACAATGGCATGTCAACATTTGAATCTACTAAAACTGGAGCGTGGTCATTGACTGTCGTGAGGTCTATATGGAATGGGAAGTTCTTAGTGACCATAATATCTAGCACGTCCGGTCTGCCTCGGGCAGGATGAAAAGTGGGCTCTCTCGGTCCATGCGCAATGAGGCTTGGGTTACCGCTTATAAGGCGGAATAGTCCTCGCCCCTTCGCATTGGTGGCACGACTATGCCAATTGGCATGTTTTGCATTTAGGTCACCTGCAATGCAGACCACAGGGTGGAGGTTTAATAAAGCTGTGTAATCTGCTTCATAGAAGCGATGATCAGGGGGGTCATATGCCACAATCAGCAGTGTCTCTAGACCACCTAAAGATAGCCTAATAGCACAGGCTTCTACATGCTGAAGTGGTGGGAGAGGGAAAGGTTAATGTGTGATATGGTTTTTAATGAAGATGGCTGTACCTTCCCCTTGTCGGCCAACCCTATCAGACCGATGGGTGACGTAATTAGGGAGGGAGAAGTTGGTGGCAGCATCCAAATGAGTTTCACAGACCATCAGAATGTCGATTCCGAAATACTGTACAAATTCAGTGAGGTTTGGGTAGTGACTCCGTAGTCCATTGGCGTCCTAAATCGCAGCTCTGAATGGTCTCCGGCCATGTCTTCCGGCCATTATTGAGCTGATAGAGCTGTTCCAGTGTCTGAAGCAAGATGGAATGCTTCTGCATGGGGTTCATGTTGGGGTTATTCATCTGCATCTTACAGTTTCGAAGTGCAGGAAGTGCCTTTTTGATGAAATCCCCAAACCACGAGGATAGGGAGTTAAAATCCTCCAGGTCTCTTTGCGAAATGGTCGCAAATGTGGAGGAGGTTGTCGCCGTGTTAGGCAGTGGTGCAATTGGGGTGGAGGGTATATCCCTATCCCTGGAAATTGGATCTGCCTCTACAGGTACATCTGTAGTTATTTCAGGAGCTTGTGGCTCCGAAACTACACTGGGAGCAGAAGATTTGCTCGCCTTGTTATGTTTCCTGTTCCTCCTCTTCCTGCGTGTATTTGGTGCAGGGGGTTTAGGCACTGTGGCTTTTTCCGTAGGACCTGGAGATGGTGGCACAGTTTCTGATGATGAGGAAGCAATGACTGGTGTGGCTGTCTCTTTTCCTACTCGACGAAGAAGACTCTGCCTTATTTAAGGCAGCAGCAAAGGACACCCCTGGGCGGACTTCATAATCTTCAGGACGTCTCTTGCAGCGGCTCTCGATGATATTCTTCCTGGTGGAGCATCCTTTGCACACACTTACGTGTGTACCGTCGCAATTTGCACACTTGCACTCGTCCCTGGGATTAGTGCAGTTCTCTAAATATTTTCCGGTCTTAGCATGTTTAGCTGTGACATGGTGGGAGTAGCTTGCAGAGGGGTGACGATACGCATGCGCCTAAACAGAGTTGGCGGGAGGTACATAGACATTAAATAGATTCAGACAGGAAAAATGAGGGTGTCTGTAATCAACCTTGGAGTCAGTAGCTTGTTTTTTCAAAGCTGTTGTATATTTTCACAGGAGTACATCACAACTGTTACATAAATATTCCAAGATCTGAAAGGGGCCATTAATTTGGGGTTTCTTACCCTCACATTCTTTTTTTCGAAAACACCTGCAGACACTAGAATGTGGGAACAGGGGGAGGGGGTGCTTAATGTGAAAATGATGCTAATCGAGCCAGAGTCCCTATACCTTTTGGAATTACCCTGTCACGAGGGAGAGGGAAGAGGGGGTGGAGGAGGGTGATTAATGTGAAAATGAGTTAAATCGAGGCAGAGTCCCTATGTTATCCCTACTATCATGCGTTCGATCACCTTGCAAATGCAACTGGTGACGAAAATAGGATGGTAGCTAGAGCGAAGACGACGGTCCTTTCCAGCCTTCATGATGGGAATAGCGGTGGCCTCCCACCAGTTTTCTGGAACTATACTGCCAAGCTAAACACGATTATAGACCTCGAGCAGGAATGTCTTACCTTCAGGAGAGAGTGTTGTAAGCATTTGTACGTGAATACCGTCTGCCCTGTGCTGATAGTCGCGAAGATGAAGGAGAATATTCTAATTCCGCTATGGTGAAAAGGTAATTGTAATCGTCTACGTTTCTCGAACGAAACGCGAAGCCTTGAGATTCCACCTGAGTTTTAATTGGAAGGAACTCAGGGGAGTAGTTTTCCGGGCTAGACACGAGCGAAAGCACTGCTAAACGTGTTGGCAACTTCAAATGGATCAACAGCTCATGTAGCTGTGTTAAAACGCGTAATTGGTATATGGGTCGATTTAGCGGCTACGCGCCTTAACTTATCCCACACAACAGAGGAAGTTGTATATCGGTTAAATGAAGATATGAATCTGCTCCGTGATGTCTTTTTGCTATCCTTAATGACTTGCCTGGACCTGTCGCACACTTTCTTGTATTGGATTAGGTTATCCAATGTAGGGTGGCGTTGGAAAGCCCTAAGAGCACGCCTTCGAGCACGAATGGCATTCCGACATTCATCCTTCACCAAGGTACGGCAAATCGACGAGATGGGAGGTCGACCGCGGAATAGATTGCTCAGCAGCAGAAAGACTCCTGTCGGTGAGATACTGCACCAAATCATTCACTGATTCGTGCTCGTTGTACGTAAACTCAGCCAACTGGGTGTAAAGGTTCCAGTTGGCATGGTCCAAACGCCATCTAGGCATACGTGTGGAGCAACATCACACCGTATCGTCTTGTGGATGCAACTTAGTCTCTTGTAAACTTACGACCAAAGGTTCTTTCGTATTGAACAAAAGCTCAAGCTCTGGTCGTTGTGTTCTAATACCACGTGTGTTCTATTGTAGGATAGCCATGTTAAAATCTGCATGGAATAAAAACTCGAAGGTAACTCTGCATTACCTTTTATTGGCTTTTTCCCCATAGTTTTACTGGGAGCATTCTCATCACTATCTTTCAGGAAGTCCGATTTGTTGTAATTGGTCTTAAATTTCTTAGGTAAAGCATCATATACCACGATGTTGATAATCTTATTTGTAGAGGTCGATCCTGTTGTTGGCGACCTAGCTGAAGTTCTCAGTTCATCTGCGGTTCTTGTAGAGGTTGATAAGGACTTAGGCGACGATGTTGAAAGCTTTGGCTTTGGACTAGCTACGACAGTGTTGTCTGAAGTTGTGGCCCCGTCTGTATCGCTTGTTGGAGTTGCGATTTCCCGCCGTGGTACAGGTTTAGCTGCAACCGAGCTATAGGTACTGGTCTTCCGGATGGAGGGTTGGCGCAAACGCATGAGTTTTCGGGCTTCCAAGAAGGATACCTCCTTAACCCATATCTTTGGATGTCCTTCTCCTCCATAAAAGGGGGCATTCTCGGGAACTAGATGGATGTCCCTCCCCCCTGCAGTTTACACAACTGGGTGTTGTACATGTATCATGTGCGGTGACTCCTCAATCAGCGCAGGTAGCATGGCCATTACAGGGGAGTGATCCGAGGAAAACCTACGGGTCAAGTAGGTCTGCTGCGGGATTCCAATACAAGATCTCCCGCATGCAAGTCACTTGGACATCGCCTGCGCCTCCTCGCTCGGTTGAAATGGCTAATGGCTAACTTTCGCTCAGAATTATAAACTGTTTTAAGGGCATCGACAGATGATGTGAAATATGAATTTTTTGTCACACATTACGTTATGTAAAGAAATGTTTTACCAAGAGTGTTGCATAATTTTAAACAGTTGTTTAATTATGCATTTTTTTAAGTAAACGTATGAACTATTCTATGAAAAAAATGCAATTTTGTGTTCATACAGTTTAAATAAAATTACAGATTACTTTTGGCGGCGCCGTGGCCGAGCGGCCAGACGTTCGCCAACCACCTAGGTGACCTGGGTTTGATCCCAGGGACCCGCAAGTCGTATTCGTGGTGGACGAAGTGGCGTTGGGCGGGTTTTCTCCGGGTTCTCCGGTTTCCCCTGCCACTCATTCCACCAGTTGCTTCATCATCACCTTTGGTATCATCCATTTCGCCTGCATTTCATATCATTCTCTGCCTCACTATCGTACCTGATACTGGCCTGACTAGCCGCTTCCACGTCTTCACTCTGTCCTCTGCTTCCCGACAGGCCTCTGACCCTAGCCACTGGCTTGTAAATCCTAGGGGATGTAAGTCCCATATAAGGGGAGGGTAATCAGGTAAAGAAGATTACTTTTATTTATTAATCATCTGTTCCACAAATTTTGTAAAGATGCGTTCAGAAATGTTCTCCATTGTCGATCAAATAATTTCCATTCCAAACAGGTATACTCACTTCCATTAATGCCGTCCCCGCAATTTCAGGAGGCATTCTATTGATCTTCACAGGTAGCGTATTACCTATAGCGAGGAAGTGTGTACATCTGTTTACCTTTTCGCGCATGCAATGGCGTTCTGTTTTATGTGTATGGTTTTAGATTACTCACTTATGAATATATAACTACGAGCAATGCCTTCAGATGCCATATTACAATTCTTCCTCGAAGCACCTCCGCAACATTTTCATAAATCGCGTCAGCTACAGTTAAGGGACACTGAGACTAAATTTTCTAACTTTTTCAATTTTACATCCCTTTACTTGAAAATTGGCACACCTAATATGAATAAATAAAGACATGGCAGCGAAAAAACTCAATGTTCTAGCTAAAACAGTTTCTCAGATAGCAGAATTAAGTACTTTTAATTGAGGGGTTGACGTGGAAATTAAAATTTTAAATTATTTTGTTGTTTAACGACGCTGTCAATTGCTGGGATCACATCAGCGTTCTCGGTGTGCCGGAATTTCGTCTCACAGGAGTTCTTTTACATGCCAATAAATCTACTGACATGGAGCTGTCATCTTTAAGCACACTTAATAACCATCGTTCTCGGCCGGATTTAAACCCGCGACCTTGGGACCAGTAGGCCAGCGTCTAACCAACTGGGCCATCCAAACCGACGTTGAGGAGGATGTAAGTGCCAAAAAGTAAAATTTTCAGGAAAGGAACGAGGTGTAGTTGTGGTCTAAAAATTGTTTATTTGTGTATTTTGCAAGTACAATAAGTGATGTATTGTGAACTATTATTACTGATAGTGTTATCAATATTTTGTATTAAACATTATTGGCAAAGTACAAAGTTAAAATCTGCAGATTTGGTAGTAAAACTGAGGATATTTTGCATCTCTGTAATCCAGCTTAGCAATTAAGTCTTGCTTCTTTCCTTCACTTATGGATTTTATCAGCTTATCATTATTAAAGTCCTCTACATTCCAGAATTCTGCACACTTTCCCTTCTTGAAAATAACATGATTCTTCCAATCTTCTATTTCACTGAAGGTTTTTTTTTTGTTTTAATTTGTGATAAATCTGTCATTGACGCTTTGATCCATGATTTGTTAGTAATACACAATGCCATTGTGTTTATAAACTCATCACATGCACTGGAGAAATCAACATTCCTTCGCCGCCATTCATTCGCCCATTGGTGTTTGAAGAACACACATGTTTGTGGACACTGGCGGAAAGCCGGTATCCAAGGTAACTCGCCGGAACAGGAGATCCCGTGCCGACCTGGTGGAGTGCTTTAGTAGACGTCGGTGGGCTGCACATGTGCTTCATTCGACGGTCTAATATATTTATATTAGACAAGTTAACTGGTGAAGTTCTAAAAGGGGCTTGGAGGGCAAGCTTTAAAACTCACCCAAGGCAAGCTTTCCGGGAGCGGTATAAAGAGCTACCTTCAGGTAACCCCTTTCTTACTACTCTCTTACTTTATTCTTTCTTTCCTTGACTAACAGACTGACTACTAACGTGACAGCGGGCTCACAAGATCAAAGCCAAAGATTGACTGCTTCTGGCCTGAAACCTCGAGCCGAAATGGCTCGCAAAGGCGCCGCCTTAGAGGAGGTCCGGTCGTCTGTGAGCAGCCGAAGGGCAACCGCGCTGTCTGCCGATGATGGACAACTTCCATCCACATCATCTTCAACAAGATCCGTATCTTCTGGTGCAGCGGAGCCTATTAGGAAGCGCACCAGGACAGATACGCAAAAGCGTAAGAGCTCTACTCCACGCCACTTACCCATGGCAGATCTAGAAAGCCAGGGTTCAAACGATAATTTACCCGACTCTGACTCCGAGTCTGATATGGATCCGGGGGAGTTTACGGTTGTGGAAAACCGTAAACGGGGAAGAAAGACGCCTTCGCCAAACAATCTGTTGCAACAAGCACGGAATGTTGAGTCACCCCTAACCAAAAAGGGGCCAAGACTTCCGCGCATCATAGCGGATGTATTCCTGAACCACGTCCGGGTCATGCGCATATTGGCTAAACACCTCAAGGAAACCTTTGAGGCAAAATGCAAGCCTAAGAGCGTACATATTCTTACCCACAGCTTGGCTGATTTTGAAACCGCCAAGTTGGTACTACGAGAACTGAACATCACGTTCTACTCGTATTCACCACAACGCCCTCACATTGAGCGTCGAGTTATCAGAGGCTTAGACTCAGAATGTACCCCTGATGAGATTAAAACGGCACTTTACGAACAGCATGGCATAGCTGTCAACTCGGTGGCACAGCTTAAGAGAACTGTAAACACCGAGGGGGGAATTAACAAAGTTCCTATGCCACTTTTCTTGGTAGTACTGGACAAAGTGCGTACCCAAGAAACACAGCCTATTGACACCGTGAGAAAACTAATTTTCACTGTCGTAAGAGTGGAACGCTACTACGGCAGAGAGGGACCAGTGCAGTGCTATAGATGCATGGGTTACAACCACTCCAGCATGATGTGTGAGCGTAGGCTTACATGTTTGCGGTGTGCTGGGAACCACTTGCTAGAGAACTGCACTAAATCTAGGGACGAGTGCAAGTGTGCTAACTGCGACGGTACACACGTGTGTACCAAGGATGCTCTACATGAAAAAAGATCATCGAGAGCCGCCACAAGAGCCGTCCCGAAGATCAAGTGGTTCGCCCAGGGGTGTCCTTTGCCACTGCCTTAAATAAGGCAGAGTCCTCTCTGGGTCGAGTGGAAAAAGAGGCTGCTACACCAGAGAATGCTTCCCCAACGTCAAATGCTGTGCCATCACCTCCAGGTCCTATAGAAAAGGCGACAATGCCTAAACCCCCTGCACCAAAACCATGGAGGGAGAGGAGGAACAGAAAACATAACAAGGCGAGCAAATCTTCTGCTCCCAGTGTAATTTCGGAGCCACAAGCTCCTGAAATAACTACAGATGTACCTGTAGAGGCAGAGCCTATTTCCAGAGATAGGGATATACCCTCCACCCCAATTGCACCACTGCCTAACACGGCGACAACCTCCTCCACATTTGCGACCATTTCGCAAAGAGACGTGGAGGATTTTAACTCCCTATCCTCGTGGTTTGGGGATTTCATCAACAAGGCACTTCCTGCACTTCGAAACTGTAAGATGCAGATGAAATACCCCAACATGAACCCCATGCAGAAGCATTCCATCTTGCTTCAGACACTGGAACAGCTCTATCCCAACTCATCTCAATAATGGCCGGAAGACATGGCCGGAGACCATTCAGAGCTGCGATTTGGAACGCCAATGGACTACAGAGTCACTACCCAAACCTCACTGAGTGTGTACAGTATTTCGGAATCGACATTCTGATGGTCTGTGAAACACATTTGGATGCTGCCACCAACTTCTCCCTCCCTAATTACGTCACCCATCGGTCTGATAGGGTTGGCCGACAAGGGGGAGGTACAGCCATCTTCATTAAAAACCATATCACACATTAACTTTTCCCTCTCCCACCACTTCAGCATGTAGAAGCCTGTGCTATTAGGCTATCTTTAGGTGGTCTAGATACATTGCTGATTGTGGCATATCACCCCCTGATCATCGCTTCTATGAAGCAGATTACACAGCTTTATTAAACCTCCACCCTGTGGTCTGCATTGCAGGTGACCTAAATGCAAAACATGCCAATTGGCATAGTCGTGCCACCAATGCGAAGGGGCGAGGACTATTCCGCCTTATAAGCGGTAACCCAAGCCTCATTGCGCATTGACCGAGAGAGCCCACTTTTCATCCTGCCCGAGGGAGACCGGACGTGCTGGATATTATGGTCACTAAGAACGTTACATTCCATATAGATCTCACGATAGTCAATGAGCTGGATTCTGACCATCATCCAGTATTAATAGACTCTGAAACCGAAATTATAATGTCAATATATATTTGATAATGGAAATAAACAAAAGGAGATTCTAGTCAATAGTTATGGGGAAGACGTAATAAAGCTGAATAGATTAAGGTCTCAAGAATGGAAGCCTAGGCAGATTTAAATGAGTGACAAGGTTACAATTGTTGTATGTACAAAGCTCTAACGATCCCGCGGGCTGATTCCTATCTTACCATGACGTATTCTAAAGTTAGCCAATGGAAATCGCTTCCTTCTTGTTGCTCGCGCAAATACAAATGCAACGCAAGACACACTCATCTTGAATCGAGTCGAGATAACGCACGTGCAACTTGGGAGTTGTACGTAAGCTAGCACGTATACATAATTCGGCAGTTGCTAAAGGGTGACAAAGTTAAAGTGTTATAACGTTGTAGTTGAAGTTACAAAGTTACATTCTATTTAAATATCGTCGGCAGTTCTCTACAAATCTGGAAATTTACAAATAAAGTGATATGATGGTTGATTCTTCGTTTGGTTCCATTCCTACCATAACTCACGCACACCCTGCAGATTAGGACCTCTTGCTAGAGCTAGTCCGGACACCAGACACGTGATCTTATAGGTCTTAAGTAGACGTCTTCGACGGAGAGGAACGTTTGTGTCAAATGGCGAAACAACGTGTGGCACGATAAGACGACGAGGATTGGGCCAACGATATTCGAAAAGAAGAGGACCAGCAGAAGCTGAATGAAGGAGTGTAATTTTAAAGCACAGCTGGAACCATCGTTCTTGGCCCCTGACCTTGACTGGAAGTCCTTTTGGCGAATCCATAGCTTTTGTCTGTTTCATCAGCTCATATTGTATAATTCTGCGAATGAAACCATGCACAGGGGGAGGGAGGGGGAAGGTAGTGATGTCTGCATGTCTTGCTAATTCAAATGTGCTTTTTAGTGCAGCCAGCAGTTGAAGACATAGACCTTTGGGATAAAGAGTGAATATGGTGAATTTGTGAGACATTGATCATAGCGTAAATCAATTATGCCACCTGTAAGTTCTAAATTAGGGACTAAAACATTACACAGTCAGAGTAGAGAAATTATTTCAAATGTATGGACGTACATGAAGGAAGAAGCTAAAAGCAAAGAACTGTTTACATCAGAAGATTTTTTTCAAAAAAATTCTAAAGTTCAAAAGCACGTATCAGATGCCACAGGAGTATCAGAAAGAAGGTACATCGGGGAGACATTTTTCTGCATGGACTGTACTGCCTTAGTAAGAAGAATTTATCTGCCTATAATCCTCACAAAAGTTAAAGGCATATGGAGGCGGGCCGTACTGCAGACTCCAGCGAATCGTAAGCTTGCCCCTCCTACCAGCGCTGCCGAATGTGGTACGTAATCTTATGTACAGAACCTCTGCCGGTACACGCACTACGCTTGGCAACAGCGCTCCGCTTGAGCATTGGCTAGTGTTCACATGCCTTTAACTTTTGCGAGCAGTATAGCATAGCTGACGCGGCAATTCGCAGGCTGTCTGCAGTCACCTGGCTTGTTACTCGTCCGTGTGCGCTTGCAGGCCTCCAGAAAAAAAATTGTAGCAAATGCACTAATGCAAGATAGTTTTCAACATCTTATTCTATAGATAAAATGTCAGGGAATACGTATTTTTTTTAAGATTTTTAACACATCGATTTAAATTCTATTTTTGGTTTTACAAAATATACCATAAAAAAACAGTCCAAAATTTATGTGTAATAATGATTGATCGAAAGTTGTTAAAAGTGTTATATTTGACCTTTCCAGTGCGCCAAACCCCAACTCTCAACTTTATATGAACTTAGAGTAACAAGTGATTTTATATTACGGTGCGCGCAGAAATTGCTTAGTTTCTAATAGCCATAACTAAGCAAGTAATTTAAAAATACGGAAATAAAAAAATACGGGTCTCTTTATTTTATGCCCATTATTTATAAACAATTTTTGAACCTCCTACGAAAAAGTCGTGTTTTACGGGTGTTCGATTTGACGTGGATTCCCAAATTGATGGCCAATCCACTGTATTCTGTGCATGATTTTTATAATCTAGAATGGTAATTTTAAATTATGACGTTGCTATACTGTAATAGTTTTTGGCAATAAACACCATCCATCTGTCCGTCCGTCCCTCCCTCCATCCGTCCATCCGTCCATCCGTCCATCCGTCCATCCGTCCATCCGTCCATCCGTCCATCCGTCCATCCGTCCATCCGTCCATCCGTCCATCCGTCCATCCGTCCATCCGTCCATCCGTCCATCCGTCCATCCGTCCATCCGTCCATCCGTCCATCCGTCCATCCGTCCATCCGTCCATCCGTCCATCCGTCCATCCGTCCATCCGTCCATCCGTCCATCCGTCCATCCGTCCATCCGTCCATCCGTCCATCCGTCCATCCGTCCATCCGTCCATCCGTCCATCCGTCCATCCGTCCATCCGTCCATCCGTCCATCCGTCCATCCGTCCATCCGTCCATCCGTCCATCCGTCCATCCGTCCATCCGTCCATCCGTCCATCCGTCCATCCGTCCATCCGTCCATCCGTCCATCCGTCCATCCGTCCATCCGTCCATCCGTCCATCCGTCCATCCGTCCATCCGTCCATCCGTCCATCCGTCCATCCGTCCATCCGTCCATCCGTCCATCCGTCCATCCGTCCATCCGTCCATCCGTCCATCCGTCCATCCGTCCATCCGTCCATCCGTCCATCCGTCCATCCGTCCATCCGTCCATCCGTCCATCCGTCCATCCGTCCATCCGTCCATCCGTCCATCCGTCCATCCGTCCATCCGTCCATCCGTCCATCCGTCCATCCGTCCATCCGTCCATCCGTCCATCCGTCCATCCGTCCATCCGTCCATCCGTCCATCCGTCCATCCGTCCATCCGTCCATCCGTCCATCCGTCCATCCGTCCATCCGTCCATCCGTCCATCCGTCCATCCGTCCATCCGTCCATCCGTCCATCCGTCCATCCGTCCATCCGTCCATCCGTCCATCCGTCCATCCGTCCATCCGTCCATCCGTCCATCCGTCCATCCGTCCATCCGTCCGTCCGTCCGTCCGTCCGTCCGTCCATCCGTCCATCCGTCCATCCGTCCATCCGTCCGTCCGCCCGTCCACTGCTGGTGTTCTTAAACACTCAAGCCATATGTGGGCAATGTTTAAGAGGTGGAATGAGGACTGAAAAATTCAATGCCACAATAAATAAATAATAATTACTATCTAAAGGTTACTTAAAACCCAGGACATAAAGTACTTACAATTGTAAGTCGCCCTTGGGATATTTATCTCTGATGTGAGATTCCCTTGTGGTCTAACCGGCAAAAGTAGGAATCAGCTGGGGAACTTAATCTGTACTGGCAAGTTGGCCATGTTAGCTTAGTGGTTAAAGCAGCCGCTCGATAAGCGGAAGATCCGTGGTTCAAATCCCGGCTATGGCATTGAGCTTTTCAGTCCTGGTTCCACCTCTTAAACTCGTCTTAACACTGAACGTTCACTAATGTTGTCTCAACTCATATGGAGCAAACACGGCACATGGGTCCTACATGCCAACAACGCTCTTGTTACATTGAATGCAACCTAACATTAGTTACAACTACATGAAGGTGCTTGGCACTTGCATTCTCTCTCCAGGCTATTGGCAATGGCACATAGATTGTTCTCCATGCCAAATCATATTTTTGAGCATTTTGGCACTTACGTCCTTTTCCATGTCAACTCTGAAATTAGCGACAAAAATGCATTTTTCAAAAACTGCCTTCACATTTTTCAGAGAAGTACTCCAGTGGCATTTACAGAAAGTTAATTAAACTGAAAATTAATTGAACTACTTGAATGGTATTATTACTAGCAGAGAAGTATATTTTTATTTTTTTGAAGTTGTTGTCTTAAAATTGCTTTTCTTTTCAGCATAAATTATTTTTGTCAGTCAATGAATAAAGCAATAATCAAATGCACATTTGACTCCTTAGATAACACGTGTGAGAATATGCATAAAAATTTATATGCAAATCGGAGCAAAACTGAAATGTAAGGAATGCATGTCATACAGAACGGAAATCCAAGAGAAATAATCTGATTTGTTGCACTCACATGAGTTTCTCTACTCTTGTACTAACCATTATTACAAACTCTTATTCTTCTATCTCCTTCGTGTTAGTTGAGATAAAAATTTGCAGAAATTATCTTATTGCTTATTTTCTTGCACGTGCAACGGGAATATGGGAGTATAGTAGACTTTGAGTGATAGTTAAATCTTTTAAAGCTTTCAAATTCCGTTCTCTTTGTTCACCTAACGTATAAAAATTAATAGCGATTTTCCATTTGACAGAAGTATAAAGTCTCCAGAACTTATACAAATAACAAGGAATATCCGAAATGGTTCTCTCTCTAAAAAAAATATTTGGACATAAATTATGTGTTTTAGCAAGATCTACATCTTGTGTGTAGTAAGATTTTGTCTATCTCTTACGATTTACTAGTTATTCAAAAGTCATCCAGAGTAAACAGGACTACATAGACTATAGTCAGAAAATTCAAGATATAGATTTAATTTTTCATCAAAGTATCTCAAGCATTTTAATCAAAATCGTTTGAGCCATTTTCAAGAAAATCAAATTTTTTTTAAAATATTCCACGTAAAGGGTAGTTTAGGGTGGAGCAATTTTCTTCAAAATCTTCGTGTTGCTTCCTAGAAAAACATTAAACTTAAGCACCAACTTTGGTTTTTAACCGACTTTTCGTTTTTGAGTTATGCTGTCCACAGACACACACACGCACGCACACACAGAGTGAGTGAGTAAGCAAGTGAGTGAGTGGAACTTAAGGGTTCATCGACACCTAGGTTCATTTGGGCCCGTTGAGATAAATTACTGAAAAAGATATAAATATTGTGGGTGACAATCACGAAACCCCCCCCCCCCCCCCCCCGCCTGTTAGTATGTTCCAGGATTTATTGTGTGCAGTTACCTGTTTATTTTTCCGTATGCTTAAGATATTAAGTTGATTAATGCGTGCATAGAAACAGTTTAATCTAATTAGTATTTGCCAGGTGAGACAATAAAATAACTCAGTCTAGAAACGCACAAACCCCACAAAGCAAATTACATAGTTCCATTTTCAATTTTTTTTTAATTTTTACTTTTCATTATTTACATTTCCGGAACACAAACAGCAAATGCAACACTAAAATGAGCAAAACATTAAAAGTAAAATATGTATTTAGGCTTTCACGGCCGGTGTCTTGACTATTCGAAATGTTTAGTTCTTCCGGGCTTGTAGGCCGTGGTCTAGAAGGCATGGTAGATACCAACGTTTCGCCAAGTACTGCGCTTGGCATCATCAGGGTAACACGATCCTCCGTCTGCACTGGTCAGAGTTTGAATGTGGAAGCAGAGAAATAGTGGAAGTTTTGACCGTTAACGTCCGTTACGGTTATTTATATGGGTGGGGGTGGGCGGGGCATTATTGTGCTGGCTACGGTAGTGATTGACCAGTTGTAGGTGGGGTTTTATTATAACTGTTGTGTGCGTCTGAAAGTTTATCTAAAACCGGTATCCATGCTTTATGTACACGTAGTATTTCTTCTTTGCGATTGAAGTTGTTGTCTTTGTGTTTGTAGATTTCTGTGGCTTCCCTTAGAAATAAGCAACACACACACACACACACACACACACACACACACACACACACACACACACACACACACACACACACACACACACACACACACACACACACACACACACACACACACACACACACACACACACACACACACACACACACACACACACACACACACACCTTTCCTTGTCCTTGTCCTCTCAAACAGTGTTTTTACTAAATTCGTTTTGTTTATAGAGGAACTACTTCGGTATTCTCTTATCAACCTGGGGAATCCACGAAAAAGCGCATGTCAGAGTACCCGGACCGACGGGAATCGAATCCGAGACCTCCCTAATGTGAGCCTTGCATTTGCATCTCACTTCGTAAACCCAAAGGGAGGAGGATCACTAGGCTACTACACCACTGATGGAATAAGAGTCAAATATGAAGTAACAAACTAATTATAGGTTCACCCGAGTCTCTCATTAAATAGTTGTATTATGAGCACACGCACGCGCGCGCGCGCGCGCGCACACACACACACACACACACACACACACACACACGTGATATTGTCTGAGCAGACGTGTTCCCCTAAACGTTTACTAATTGCAAAATTTAAAAAGCACCAAATTTCCCTATTAAAAGTAGAAAATGTGATTTTATAGCTACTGATTGGTTTTGTTCATATTTGTGGGGTTGGTTTCCATTTAAAGAGGTTATAGTGGCATTAGAACAAGTACAATAATTGACTCCAGATGCAAAAAATCACTTCTGATTGACAAAAGCACAACGTTTAGTCTGCTAATATCTTTTATAATTTACATTAGAACAAAGCTTCCTGAAATGAATGAGCCTACAAATATTTTATGGATATAGTTAAGTAGCATGAAGTGGCTACTGAAGGTATATGCAGAACATTGTTAGTGTTTAAATGCCCATGGCTTTTCTAATAATTTTATCCCAGAAAAGCTTATTGCAATTGCAACGGATGGGGCTGCAGCACTACTGAGGAAGAATTTCTCAGAGATTTTTGTCTGACATTGTACCAATTGAGCTTTCAATTGGAGATGTGATGAAAAAGATTTTGCATTTCAAGTAAATCACTTAGTCCTTTTTTAGATAAATTATGTTCATTGCGTCATCAATCACTGAAGAATGCACGAGAACTGAGACAGCATGCTGAAGAGCTTGAAACTCAGTTATTGAAGATCAGTAGAAGTTTAGGCAACAGATGGGTAGCCCTAAGTTCCAGAAGTGTATCAGCTGTTTGGAACAATTTTCAAGCCTTGGTTGTCACTTTGCTGCTGCTAAAGGTGATGAAAAACAGGAACTCTGCTGAAAGAAGCATGTGTGAAGGCTTCTTAAAGCGTATTGCAAAGGATGATTTCATTCTTTATCTTGGATTGATGTATGATGCTTTGCAAAAAATTGTCAGAACTAAGCCTTGAGCTTGGATCACGAGATATGCCATTGTATTCAGCATTAAAAATCAAGTATTAGTCTTTGAAGACCGGAAAATGGAGATCGGACCTCATTACAAATAGAAAAAAAAGGGGGAAAAAAATACAGTGAAGCACTTGAAGCACAACTACAATCGAGATTCAGAGGTACTCTTCTAGATATTGGATCAAGAAAGAGCTGTCTTAGCCTTTCAAAATCTTGTGAACAATTGAAAGGAAGAATGGACAGTCGGCTTCTACAGGCAGTGGACACAGGAATTTCTGAGTTTGCCCAAGTATTAGACAGTTCAAACTGGTCAAATTATCTCGGAATTACACACGTGAACCTGAAATAAAATCTTTCTGTAAACATTTTGGGCTACCCCAAAGAGAAATTCTGAGAGTTTCAGGGATTGTATTATGGACAAGGAAGTACAAGAGTCTTTGTTTCCTCTTGCGAATGTATTGAAGCGTGTTCTAATTTCTACCAATTTTGCAAACGACTCTTATCATCATTCCTACTAGGCTTCATTATGGTTTTCCACAGTTTTAATGTTTATTAAATGCTTGGGCCTCCTCTCCAACTACTTAAACCAGCAGTATACCTGAACTCTAGGGTTTATTAAAAGTCGACACATAGCAACGCACACCCAAAACAAGCAGATGGCGTGAGGACTACACCAAAAATGTCATGATGCCATTGTGGAAGCTGCTGTAATAAGGTAATTTTATCGTAACTCATTATAGTTTAAAGGAAAATCTGAAATCATACCACTGATGCCTTTCCTGTGGATTTATTTATTATCATTTAGATGATTGGAGCTGCAGCGACAAGTGGCCTATTTATACAATCATTACAGTCACGTTATGTGCTTCGCTTACTTACTCGTACTAGTGTTACTTGGACTTCAAAGCGAACACGTCCAGTCCAAGAGCTCCTCTAAACATTTTCGTATGTTCTTATTTTAGAAAAAGAGTACTGTACATATACATACAGGGTGGAAGGGAAGTCATAACATTAATTTAAACCAGTGATAGATCTCGGTATTTGGAACACATTTTGTATGTTACGTTTTTCTCTCTGACCATTTCCTAAGGAGGTATTTTAGTTTTATCGAAAACAAGCTGGCAACACTGTAGATTTCACTTTCACTAGGTCAGTACATAAACAAACACTCGTAACGGACCCCTCCGAAGGAGTGTCGCCTTGTCGTGGCGGAGGGTCTCAGTACCTGAACCAGACGGTCTACTAAGTGTTCTTTCGACTACTGGAAGGCAAGAGGTGAGGGGAAGCAAAGAACATTCCAAACGGGTAGATGAGGCTCGTTAGTCTTGGTCGACGACTCATCTAGGAGAAGAGGACTCCGAAATCAAACTCCCCCAGGGGCTCCTACTACGGTAGGTACGGGTTTGGCGTACCCGGGGCCCCGAGCCATACTCTCGATTGGGTTCCTCCAAGAGGTGAGAGGGCACATGCCAAACGCCCAATCAACTTTGGTCCACTTTTGTGTTTGACCTCCCACCTGTTACCTCCCTGTACACAGTCTGACGGATAACCTACGCGCGGGTTGTAGGAGGATGGGGTCACGCAAGGGGTGACTGGGTAATCGCGTAAGTCCCAGCCCCTGGTTATCATGTAGGATCTGTGTGCGTATCCGCTGATAAAGGTCAGTCCCGGGGAGGGACCATTGCATGAGCTGATGCACTCCTGAAGGCGATTGGGTCCCTCTGTCTATACATTGGGAGGTGAGACCCTAGGGTGAGCAAGGTCCAGGCCAGGACTCTCACCTAAGCCGGGGTGGCGCCCAGGATGTGAGCATGCCATCGGAGACATTTACAATGGTGGAGGATGAAAGCGCCATGAGTGCAAAAACTCATAACAAAACTAAACAAATGAAAGTATGTGTAAAGGAAGCAGCAGAGTCGAGTGGTCCTCGCTACTTAGTAATAACTAGAACTGAGGCAGAGAAGAAATTTTTATCGGTGAGCCCATTTACCATTCAAAAGGGTTTGGATAACATTGCTGGTCCAGTAAAGTTATGCACTAGATCTCGCAATGGCACGCTCCTGGTTGAAGCACATTCAGCTACCCAGGCAGCTAAGATACTTAAAGCGAACATGCTAGCAAGTTATCCTGTTCGTGTTGAGATGCACAGAACCTTGAACTCCTCGCGCGGCGTGATAAACACCCGTGCATTGGAAGGATTATCAAATGAGGAGATTCAAGAGAATCTGACTGAACAAGGCGTCATTCACGTTTACCGGGTTCAACGTAGAGAAGGTGGTGAATTAAAGCCAACTAATACCCTGTTCCTGACCTTTGACCGGGTAGATCTCCCGCAGAGGATTAAGGCAGGGTACGAATCCATCGAAGTTCGGCCTTTCATCCCGAACCCGCTCAGATGTTTCAAGTGCCAGCGCTTTGGACATACAAGCGAGCTTTGCAAGGGACAAGCTACATGCCCTCAATGTGGAGATGAATTCCACGATGGTGCATGTACAGCAGCTCCGTCATGTGTGAACTGCAGAGGTGAACATCCATCCAGTTCCCGAGATTGCCCCCGTTTTGTAGAAGAAAGAGCGATCCAAGAGATACGGGTTAAAGAGAAGGTGCCCTTCTTAGAAGCCCGGAAGCTCTTGCGTATACGCCAACCCTCTGTTCCAAGGTCCGGGACCTATAGCTCAGTTGTAGCTAAACCGGTACCGAGCAGACAGATTGCAACACAGACCAGCGATTTCAATGGGGCAACAATATCTGGAAAGACACTTGTAGCCCGTAGCTCTATTCCAAAGCCTTCAACATCAGCGCGCACATCTGTGTCAACGTCAACGTCTACAAAATCCGCAAGTGCAAAGGACATCAGCGTCACATCACCATCAAGAGAATCAAGATCAGCGCAAAAAACTAGCAAGCCCGTAAGATATAAAGCCTCACCGATCAAGTTTAAAAAGAGTTACACAAGGACCGACTTCCTCAAGGAAAATAGTATGTCTAATCCCAGTACATCGAAGGGATGTAAGAGTCCACGAACATCTCCTCGAACATCTCGAATATCCTCTTCTGGAGAATCTTCAGGGCTGGACTCTGACCGGCGTCTTTCATCTTCGCCGGTCTCCGTGTCAAATCGGTTCGAAGCTCTCGAACCAAAGTCAGTATCGGAACACGGACGTCCTCGGCAGAGGACATGGAACTGGAATCTGCCCACACTGGGAGACCCCCAGTAGAAAAGAGGCGCGAAAAAGCGCCCGATAAGAATGCCAGCCCAAGAGAAAAGAAAAAGACTAAATTAGTTCGACAACCGCCTACTCCAAAGTAATGAAGAGTTACCTTGAAATTACCTATCCCATACACAATGCAATATGGCTATCCTACAATGGAACGTACGTGGAATTCGGACTCAAAGGCCAGAACTTGAGCTTTTGCTCAAAGAAAATGAACCTCTGGGCGCACGTTTGCAAGAGACTAAGCTACGTCCTCATGACGCTTTCCATCTAAGGCGATACACCCCAATACGGTGTGATGTTACACCAGAAGAGGGTATACCGGCATATGGCGGCGCTATGATGCTTGCTAGAGATGACGTGTATATGCAAACTCTACCATTGCACTCTGATATACAATCAGTTGCTGTATGGATTAAACTGTCAAACATACATTTCACCATCTGTAATCTTTATTTGCCTCCGTCCCATGACTTCACGCACATTGAGTTAGAAGATCTAGTTTCCTAGTTACCAACACCGTTCCTGTTGGTGGGAGACTTCAATGCGCACCACCCACTGTGGTGTTCAAGTCGCGCTTGTGCGAGAGGTACACTCATTTCCGATTTCTTCGACAGTCACAACCTAGCTCTCCTCAACACTGGAGAGCCTACATTCATTTCGGACTCTCACAATAGTTTCTCGCACCTGGATCTTGCAGTTTGTTCACCTCAATTGGCAGTCTGCTTACAATGGAATGTCATCTCTGATTTACACTCTAGTGACCACTTCCCATGTCTTATTAGTCTCTTGACACAACATAGTTTTTCCACACGTATGCCCAGATGGCGTTTGGACCATGCCAACTGGAACCTTTACACCCAGTTGGCTGTCTTTACGTACAACGAGCACGACTCAGTGAATAATTTGGTGCAGCATCTCACGGAGACGATTCTCTCTGCTGCTGAACAATCGATTCCGCGGTCGACTACACACCCCCGTCGATTTCCCGTCCCCTGGTGGACGGAAGAATGTCGGAATGCCATTCGTGCTCGAAGGCGTGCACTTAGGGTTTTCCAACGTCACCCTACTTTGGAAAACCTAATCGAATACAAGAAAATGCGCGCCAGGTCCAGGCAAGTCATTAAGGATAGCAAAAAGTCATCATGGAGCAAATTTGTAGCTTCATTTAACCGACACACACCTTCCTCGGTTGTGTGGGATACATTAAGGCGTGTTGCAGCTAAAACGCCCCAAATACCAATAGCGGGACTAAAAACAGCCACAGGAGCTGTTGTTGATTCATTTGAAGTGGCCAATACCTTTGGCAGTGCTTTCGCACAAGTGTCTAGCTCGGAAAACTACTCCCCTGAGTTCCTTCCAATTAAAACTCAGGTGGAATCTCAAGGCTTCTCGTTTCGTTCTAGAAACGTAGAAGATTACAATCGCCTATTCACCATGGCGGAGCTGGAGCATTCCCTGAAATCTTCGCGATGTTCAGCACCAGGACCGGACGGTATTCATGTACAAATGTTACAACAGCTCTCTCTTCAAGGTAAGGCATTCCTGCTCGAGGTCTATAATCGTGTTTGGGTTGACAGTATACTCCCAGGAAATTGGCGGGAGGCCACCGTTACTCCCATCTTGAAGGCTGGGAAGGACCGTCATCTTCCCTCCAGCTATCGTCCTATTTCCCTCACCAGTTGCGTTTGCAAGGTGATGGAACGCATGATCAATGGACGATTGGTATGGTGGTTAGAAAGTCGTAACCTACTGACTAACATCCAGTGTGGTTTTCGACGACGCCGTTCAACAGTTGACCATCTTGTGTCAATATCGACACAGATAATGGACGGCTTTATGAAGAACTGTCAAACCGTTGGCATATTTTTCGATCTTGAGAAGGCTTATGATACGTGCTGGCGAGCAGGTATTCTACGTTCCCTGTATGCCTGGAACATACGTGGACGCCTACCACTTTTCATTCAGGAGTTCATGAAGGACCGCTTTTTCCGAGTGAGGGTCGGCTCGGTTTTTTCTAATTCTTTTGTTCAGGCGGAGGGAGTACCTCAGGGTTCGGTGCTAAGTGTCACGCTCTTTGCTATAGCAGTTAACTCCATCTGGAAATGTGTTCCACCTGGAGTTTCGTCATGCCTATTCGCAGACGACTTCGCTGTCTGTTGCACTTCTCAGAGCAAGAGACGGCGTTCTTACAACGGCGCCAGCAGCAATGTTTGGACAACCTTAGAGAATGGAGCGTGAAAAACGGCTTCCGTTTCTCAACTGAGAAGTCAATCTGCGTTAATTTCTGGCGTCGTAGGAGACGATTACCACCTTCTCTCCGCTTCGGTCCAGATTTACTTCCCTTCGCAGAAGAGACGCGCTTCCTGGGTTTGATCCTGGACAGGAAGCTTAGTTGGTCGTCGCATATTGCACAGCTAAGAGCACGATGTGACCGTTCCCTAAATATCATGCGAGTGCTGAATGGCAAATCGTGGGCAGCGGATCGGACAATTTTGTTGCGAATATATCGCGCATTGGTCCGATCCAAGCTAGACTATGGGTGTATTGTTTATTCGTCAGCACGACCATCTGTGCTGAGAAGATTAGACGTGGTCCATAATAGGGGCATCCGCATTGCAACAGGAGCTTTTCCAAGAAGCCCAGTGGTGAGCCTTTACGCCCAGTCCGCAGAATCTCCTCTGCAATACCGGCGTGAGATTCTCTTGGCAAATTATGGTTGTGCGCTTAGATGTATGCCTAAGCACCCAACGTTCGCTTCTTTTTTCACCACCACGCTAAGAGAACGATATAGGAATAGCACCCTTAGTCCTAAGCCTACGGGGTTCCGTTTCCAAGACCTCGTAGTGAAGCTTGGAGTGGAACTGTTTGGGATGTTCGCCAAGGGCGAGAGGCTTTACCCCCCTTGGCTATCTGGTACGCCCCATGTAGATCTTGGGATGACCGTACACCAGAAGTCCACGATGCCTATTTTAAGTATCCGCACGTGTTTCTTAGAATTTTTGTCAGGCTACACTGACCGTCGATATATTTACACCGATGGATCAAAGAGCACCAACGGTGTTGGATGTGCTTATGTTTATGGAACCGAACCATATACATTCGGTTTTCCAAATAGCACTTCCATTTTTACTGATTTTGAGCGATTCCCTTTGTGCACTGCAGAGCCTTTGTCACCCTGTTGTTGTACAACGTATCCAGGATGCCCTCCATGTTTTACACGCTTCTGGTGTTGAGGTGGTGTGTGCATGGATTCCTGGTCACGTAGGTTTGCCGGGGAATGAAATGGCAGATTTAGCAGCAAAGACGGCTACTACAGAACCCAGTATTACCATCTTACGTGTTACCTCGGAAGACTTTAGGCTTGAAGTGCGGAGAGCGGTGCTATCGTCCTGGCACGACGAGTGGTCAGCTCTCCGCGGTAATAAGCTTAGAGAAGTGAAAGAACTTCCGATAAACTGGGTAACTTCCTGTCGCACATCTCGTCGCGAGGAGGTTAGTTTGGCTCGATTAAGAATAGGGCACTGCAACTTTTCGCATGGTTACCTATTTAAAAGGGACCCTGCTCCTATATGTCCGCTATGTGACAACCTTTTGTCGGTTCGCCACGTGCTGCTAGAGTGTTGTTCTCTAGCGCACCTTCGGGATTCTCTGCAGCTGCCTGCCAGACTTGCAGAGGTCCTAGCGGACGACAAAACAGCGGTCGATAGAGTTTTTAATTTTTTAGCGGAGTGCAATATTAGTTTGAGGATTTAAATTATCTGTGTCTGCTTTTTGGCGTATGTATCACCTTGTTTCATATGTGGCTATTGCCAATGTTTTTTACCTTTGTATATTTTCTTGTTGCTAGTATTTGTATTTTTGAGTGAAATTTATATCTGCCTATTGCCATGAATCTTTTAAGGGCGCTGATGACCTTGAAGTTGAGCGCCCTTAAACCAAGCTAAACTAAACTCGTCACGGAGCCGCGTGGCTCTTGAGTATAAACATAAAGACATACCATGCCGTGATGTGCTACGTCGTAATAAATAAGTGCATCCGAATTCTCCGGTAACGCATATTGTTACCTAAACTCACAATCTAAGGATATTGTTTATCATTTCCTTCAACATCAAACTTAAATCGTTTCCTATCTGATACTGCTATAATTTAATAAACCAAATCATCTCTTTGACTTATAAACACAAAGGTACATTTGTAGGCTCTTACAAAGTGTACCAAATGATATTTTTAAGGTGACAACAAAAGAATAAGCAATGAACCAAATGGTTCACCCACTTCACAGGTATTGTTCAAAATGTCCACCATTTGCGCACCTGCAAGCCTTACACCTTTTTTACCGATTGCATCGCACTCTAACAAAAACACCCTCATTGTTGCGTATTTCTTCCACAGCCAGATAAATGCATTCTCTCAAAGATTCGAGGACAGTAGTTTTCTGTTTTGTAGATCCTACTTTTCACCTGTTGCCAGAAGAAAAAATCCAGAGGATTTATACCGCGTGGAAGGGAAGTAATTACATTAATTTAAACCAGTGGTAGATCTCGGTATTTGGAGCACATCTTCCTACGGAGATCGTTTTGTCGAAAACAAGCTGGCGGCACTACAGATTGTGTGTCAGTAAATGGTTCGGTACATAAACAAACAGGCGCGTCACTACCAAGCGTCTCACGAAGGTCTCCTTCCATGAGTAGGCCAATTACAACCGTCACCTGCCAAAACATCAGACGAAAGAGAAAGTATTTATATCCGGAAACCAGGTCAATTCCCTGATCAACCTCAACTCTACGTTGTCGACTTACCTCGCGTCTGAAAAAGGCGCTCGGAGAATTCCTTCACGATTAATTATTTCGAAACCCTATGTGATTTCCCATAATTACTACCGAAGCAATGTCAGAAATAAGTTACTCTACGCATCTTACAAGTAACAAACTATTATCTTCGTACATTCTTGTGGGATTACAAGAATGTAATTGCATCCAATTTGGAACAAAAACCATTTATTTTTTCGAAATGCCATCAGACATTTTTGTTTGTACTGCTTCTATAAATCACATATTAGAAGGAAGTGTTCCCTTTAACACTGTATATAGGGTGAAAAGTACTGCTTCTGTCAGAATACCTGGCTAATAGATGTAGGTGTGAGAAATTGAGAAATATAAAATACTAAGTTTCTTTCCGGTAGATTTAATCGTTTTGTAATAATGTACATTTTTATGGCAACGCTGAGCTGACGGTTTTAGTCCTCACATACGCCAACGACGTGTGTTGTACCAGACCAGCGTGTGCATCCAGCCCACTACTGGCTCAGATGTAAACAAAACACTCGACCGACGTGTGCTTCGATGTAAACAACACACTCGTCCAGAAACGAGGAAATGTTGCTGAGAATGCGTTATGTGCTTACTACATGTGCATTGCATACTATTTTTTGCACTATGTGTATTTATATTAATTTGAATTTTAGTAATTAAGATATTAGCTGAAATATTAATAAATATAATTGAAGATAAATGTTTGATTTTAGAACGTGCATCGCCTATGTGTGCTGCTATGGAGAAATAATAAATGTTGTTGGTCATGTCGCCATATTGTATTTGTTAAAATTGTAAAAACGAATTTGACTGAGGGTTTAATTCTGATTATGGAGAAAGTTTTAGACGAAGAAATATATAAAAGAAGTTTTGATGTAAAGATCAGGAGTGGGAATGGTGGAATTGCATTCTATAATTGTACAAATTGTAATATCACAATCAACATTTCAAAATAAATGTTTTTACTTACCGCACTAGAGCTTTTGGTCATTTTTTGAAGTACTGAGATTTCTTTTGTTTTCATACCAACTAGATTTGAGGCGGGAATGTCAACTTACGATGCATAGCAACAATAGCGGAAAGAATGGAATATTAGTTTTATAGTGCAAAAAAGTATTTATCTATGTTATCCTCACCCTGTAGGTATATTTTAGATATTCATATTCCTGATCGGAGGTGACACTAGAAAAGGCTTTGATGTTTGGCCTGTTTGGGCAACGATGTGGATTTTTGAGCTCTGCGTTATCAAACTGCGACGCAGTTTCAAAAATGGTGGGTGTCACAAAAGCTAAAGCTGGCAAAGAGCGACTGTTGATTTCAATTTCACAATGTTAATATATGTACTCAAGCCTCGTTTTCATTATCATCACTTTGTATGTAAAGTAATATTTAAAGCGCTGCCTCCAGTTCAGTTGTGCTCTATAATTAACAGGAATATAAGCACAGCTCGTAAAAAGTGTCCGTAAATTCTCTCTCCGGAGAAGAAGATATTAAACATATTACCCTGTTACCTTCCAGAAAAATAGGAGGAAATACGCCAGATAGAAATGTCAAAGCACCTTACATTTTCCCTATTACAAATCAGGAAATAAAGATAAAGTGAGTTACATTCACATGGGTCCTCTTCCACCTCATATTAATGTAGATGAACATTTGGAGAAATGGTTTCATGAAACACCAAGTTGTAGGTGCAAGAGTGATTGTCAAATCGTTAATGTAATATTAATTATTATTAGAGCGAGGACATATATCCACTGAATAAGAAATCAGGTTGACTGCACGGCGAATTGCTTGCTTGAAGTCATCGCTGCTACCTTGACGTCATCGCTGCTACCTTGGACTGACGGGTGAACAGCGTGCTGTGGTTCAGTATGACAGTTGCACCGTACATATAAGGGAGTGTTATTTTCTGTGCGATCTGTGTTTACATACGAGGTGAATAATTCTTCAGCTTCAGGTGATGGTAAATTAAATAAGTTATTGGAAAAATTTGGAAGAAATACTTTCGTTTTGAATGGTGATACGATACACTGTAAGTTATGTTATTGACAAATTAGAGATTCCAAGGAGAAACGGAAATTGTTGAAGCAACATTGTAATACCAAAAACATAAAGCACTTGTTGCAGCATCAAAGAATAAAGAACACGACCATTTGTCACTTCAATCGGAGTTTTTTTAAGACATGTGCAAAATAGTTCATGTAAAATCATGTAATGATCCTGACTACGCTACAATGGTTCATATAAAATTAGTTTACAACAGCTAGACAAAATGTCATCTACGTATGACGAACACAATGCAAAATATCTTACGTTTGCTCCCGTTACATCTTGTGACGTTGAGAGAAGTTTCTCGCTGTATAAACATTGTTTAGATGACAAGTTTTACTTTTGAACAATTTAAAAATGTATTATTGCTCACTACAATGTTTTTGAGGAACGAATAGATGACGATATGAACTGATGTAAATGGACTAGAGCTTCTTACACAGCCCTGCCCTTTTGTTTACATGTTCTGAACTCCTGTCCTACGCCGTCTGCCAGTCACCACGGAGCGTGTATAGTACGAGCGCGCAAACATTGTAGGCGATGGGATATTTATCCTCGCTCTAATTATTATAATTGTGACACCGACCCACGTCAGTGGCAACATAACAAAGGATGGTCCGTGCCGGGCTGTCGCACCCAACTGGCGCGGTGCGTCACAAAGGCGGTCAAGGTCAGGCGCGACTGTTAGTGACTGTTAGTGTATACGTAACTAACATCAATGAGCGCGGCGCATATCAAAGGATTGCTGGAACATTCGAGAAGTGTCTGGCAGCCGGCGTGTTTGTAGAAGTTCGAGAAAGGAGGAAGGACCTAAGACATTATCCCCGCTATATAAGGAGGTGAAGCAGAAAGACAGGAAGCAAACAAACAGAAGTAGTGAATTACAGACAGGAGTCAATCAGTTCTTAGTTTGAGTGTTGTGTCGTCGGTCATGAAGGAAGATACTGAAGCAGTTACGTGTGCTGAGTGACTGTATGGTCAGGGTCAGTGTTTGAGAGACAGAAAGTGAGGAAAGACAGAAAGGAATGAGTCAAATCTACGAGAAGAACATAGATGTGGGTTGTAATATCACGAAAGACTGTAGACCGTGTTAACGTCAGTAAAAGAGAACTGTGTACTTCTGATAAAATTTTGGAGGAAGAATAAAGTGACAAAAAGTTATTAGACTGATTGTCATTTTGTTTTATTATTATTATTATTATTATTATTATTATTATTATTATTATTATTATTATTATTATTATTATTATTATTATTATTATTATTATTATTATTATTATTATTATTATTATTATTATTATTATTATTATTATTATTATTATTATTATTATTATTATTATTATTATTATTATTATTATTATTATTATTATTATTATTATTATTATTATTATTATTATTATTATTATTATTATTATTGTTGTTGTTTTTATCATCATCAGCAGCAGCATCATTTTTATCAGTCATCGTTTTGTTTTTGTTATTGTTATTGGTCTTCAAATATACATTTAATAAATGATCATATCGCAATTATTATAGTTAATCATGGTTGAAATTGTAAACATGCTACAGACTTTATGCATAATATGTACCTACATAACCAAGAGAGGGAGAGAGAGAGAACTGAAGAACGTAAGCATAGCCACCGATTCTGCTGGTTATCACTAAATCTACTCTTCATAAGCAAAGGAATCTATATGTAAATTTACTTTTGTTCCAGTGATGTGTGAACCCAGTCCCCGTAAGAACCTGGCAGATTTAGCGATGCTCAACCCGAAGGAGCAGCAACTCATTCTTGATGTAATAAAAAGGGACGAAGATCTCAGACATCAGGAACAACTAAAGCTCATGTGAGTATTACTTTCTGTTAGTTTGTAAGCGTTATTTGCGCGGTTAGTTTAATCATTAAGATTTTGTAGAACACAGCGTATTTCCTATAAATTCACAATTTTACTACCACATATTTTAGTAGGTATCCTGCTGTAAAGTACCATAAGCAAGCGCATGTTAGCGCAAAAGCACAAAAATGACTGTTGCTCTGTTTTAGCCGAGCGAAGGGTATGTTTGTGGTCAAACTTGGGTGTCGCGTGCCGCCTGAGTTGAAAACTAGGTAATTTATCGGCAGAAAAGCTTTGCTATATAGTCTCGCTACTATTACGTTTGAGCGAGTCTTATTTAGTCAGGTAGTAATATCTTCCCCTGGTAAAAACGCTGGTGAACGTACAGTAGGCTTCAATTGCTGTCACTTTAAAGTACTCACATTTCTCTTAAAATTAGCTTTATACTAGCTGAAATACTCGCCGTTCGCTGTGGTTTGACGATTTATCCCTATAACTTTTAGACTTTTATAGCTTTTAATGAAGACATTGTAATTGACAAAAACGGTTGAATAAATATCCTTTTAATTGCGGGCGATATCCTACTTATGGACAGAAATCGCCAAATGCTAGCACACAAGTCCCAAATAGCGGTCAGTAGATATAATTGTAAAATACCAAAAAAACAATCAAAAATGGGTTCATATGAAGTTAGAACCAAATTAATATTGGAAATTAAAATAGTGGAACAAGTAACACATTTTAATTACCTACTTTGGATGTGATATTACATACATATAAAAAGACGAAAATACAGAAAATAAAATATCTAAATTCCAGGCAATATGCGGGACCATTAAAAGCACGTTGTGTCAGAAAACAAGAAAAATACAAAACTTAAACTATACAAGACAGTTTCTTCTTTGTTGTACAGTTTGTCCAGATCGTCCTGTCACTCCATATGCACAAGAGAGGAGAAATTTAAAGTGACTGGAGTGGTTGGAAACAAGCGAGTAGTGTCAGTCACATACACAAACAGTGTATCTTTACATATTGTAAACAATTATTGTGTAGTTACCGCTGTCAAAGCAAGTGGTATACGAAATCCCACCTCTCCTATTATGCAAGTGGGAGGCCTCTGATATTCCGCATCTCTACTTCAGGAGTGGGGAAGTGCCACAGCGAACTGGACGGGCTGTATGTACGTGGAAACTGAATAATAAAATCGAAGGAAGGAAGCAGAATACAGGTAGCAGAGATGTTATTATTGCGGAATGTGAAAGGATGCACGCGAGCAGATAGAATACCAAATGTGTTAGTTTATTTAGCTTCTTAATCTGCTTTCAGGACCCTTAAAACATTAACATTTGTTTTATCTGGTACCCAATAGAAATTTATACTATTAAGATTAGTGGTATTAATTAATTGGCGTTTCCTTTGTCTCGGCTGACTCATAAGTAATGCCACGAGTGATTGTCAATTTATCTAGTCAATTTGACTAACATGAATTCCATTTATTAACACTATTTCACAAATTAAAGAATGATATAACCAATAGATGGGGAGAACTGACACATTGTATCAGTTCCTCTACATTGTATTTTTAACCCCGTCGACTCTCCTATACACGCCTAGCTACCAGGACACGCCCTCCCCTGGTACCTCAGAGAACCGGTCAATCCTCCACATTGTGTCAGTGATGGAATCATCTCGCGTAACCATATAAAAATATACTTCAACGTCGAATGGGAAAACAAATACTTTCTGTTTCTAGTACAAATAAAGCATTGTGTTTTCTAGGACAAAAAAGAAAATTTATGTAACGTAATCACAAAATTAATACATCATGTTTCTATTCAATTTAGCCTTGAAACTTAAGAACCTTGTTTGTAAATACATGTGTATACATAAATACAGTCCTCAGCAAACCAAACCAAGCCATGCCAAGCCAAACCAAACCTAAAACCAAACCAAAAACCAAACCAAAAACCAAACCAAAAACCAAACCAAAACAAAAACCAAACCAAAAACCACATCACACCACACCACACGCACACGCACATGTGCACATACACTCTTTCCGATGAAATCTTTATTGAGTTTTTAACTGAAATACACCATGACTGAATGTTTCTTAGACCGGCCGGACCGCCCCACGGCGGCAAGGAACTGGGCGAGGACCAGCGCGCTCTCCGCCAGCGTTAAAAACTGCAAGTCAGGGCTACGGAACACTATCTTCTGTACTATAACTTACACTAGGCTTACCAGCATCACAACAGATGTTGAAATTGAACGCCAACACACTTAACACATTCAATTTTTACAATTGCTTAAAAGCTACAAGTTTTACATTTCTATTGGTACATATGTCCTTAATACATTGAATCAAAGACGATATCCGTCCGTCCGTCCTGCTGGCAGGCTGAGGTTCAGCCCGATATTTTGCTGCGTACCTACCCTTAATAGGGTTTAACCACAAATAGATTTCTTAGATATTGGGTGGTTAAGGGTGACATTGTTTAAATTTTAGGTTAATATTTATTTATTAAGGAGGCTATTTTGCCCCTTTACTGGTGACTCGCAGAAGTCAGCAATGTCTGCATTCTGTGGGTGTAAAAGTTTGGATAAAGTTTTAAGATCTTTTGGAACTTTTTAAATTTTGAATTTTGTTGAGGGTTTGAATTTTGAGCCGAATAGCTCTTTGTTGGGATTATATTTGTAGTTTAGCTTTTGCTGTTGATGGGTTTAACTACTTTGTTATGGGATATACCCGCAAGCCATACGGGGAACCCTATAAGACCTGAAGCGGCGTGTTCTGGGGTCATAATCCCCTAGAGATCTAACCAGGGCGCTTTCATGAGTTGGTAACTTGTCATAGAATTTTGCTGCCCGGCTCCTAATTTCATCCTCCACGTATGGAAGAGATGCGGATTCGTGAAGTAGTCTCACGGGGAAGAATAAGGAGACAGAGAAGATGGACCGAAGTCCCCTGTTCTGTGCCCTCTGGAGCCACAGGAGCCAACTGGCCGCCGCCATGCCCCACACTTCACAGGCGTAAAGCATGAGGGGGACTATAAGAGCCCGGAAGAGGTGTAATTTCAGGCGGACTGGCATCTCAGACCTCAGCATAGGGTACAGTGAGGCAATAGCCCCCTGCGTCCGCGCCGATAGGTCTCTAATATGCCCCCGGAAAGTTAGAATCCTATCCAGTCTGACTCCTAGATAGGTGATGGAGTCTCTCCACTGGATCCTTTGACCCCGAAGTTGGAAAGTGGGGCAGTCTGCAGGTATGGGATGTCTCGTGAAGAGGATGACATGGCTCTTGTCCGGATTAACAGACATTCGCCATCGCCGAAACCACTCTTGGACGAGGCGGAGGTGTCTTTGTATGGCGTTGAAGGCTCTGAGGATGTGTTTGTTGGTGCAGTATAGTAATACGTCGTCTGCGTATTGAGCTATACTAACCTGTGGTTCTGTGGGGAAGTCTGCCATGAAAACACTAAAGAGTGTAGGGGACAGAACAGAACCTTCGGGGACTCCGCCTCTTATTGCCCTAAGTGTGGAGGTTCGCTCCGCGACTGTGACTTTGAGGGTCCGGTGTCGGAGGAAACTGTGTAAGGTGTGTATAAGCTGTGTGATTAGCCCCAGGTGGATCAGCTTGTGGAGGAGCCCTGTGTGCCAGGTCCTTGAGAAGGCCTTTTCTACGTCCAGAGGCACCGCAGCAGTGAAGGTGCGTTCCTGGAAACCCAGGGCAGCAGCCTCCACCACCCGCAGCAGTTGCTGAGGCATAGAGTGCCCAGGACGAAAGCCGAACTGATGTTCAGGGATAGCTTGAATGTTTCCCAGTAGAGGGGATAATCGGTTTAAGATAATCCTCTCGAGAACTTTGGAGAGGATGGACAAGAGGATTATGGATCAGTAGTTGGAGGGATGCACCTGGTCTTTCCCAGGTTTCAAGATGCAGATCACCCGAGCCTCTCTCCACTCACGTGGGAAGTGACCCAGGGTAAGGCACATGTTGAATACCTTAGTTAGGAAGAGCACGGCGTTGAAGGGAAGTTGACGAAGCATGAGGGGAGTTAGTCCATCAGGTCCCGCCGCCTTTTTGAGTTTGAGGCGTTGTAATGCGCCATGGGTTTCGCTGGGGCGTATCACCGGCAGTAGTTCCGCATCCTCCGGGGGGCGTCAAAGAAACCGACGTACGTCTCGGCAGGTACGTTCTGAGAATCCGTAGTCCTGAGGGTCGTCTCTTGGACACGTGGTGCGTTCCAGATAGTCGGCGAACACGTTGGCTTTGGCTTCAGGTTCATAGGCCAAGCCTCGGGTGCCCTGAATTGCAGAGTTGTATTGGCCGCGACGGTTTCGAACACCTTTGGCGATCTTCCACACGTCCCCACTTTCAGTGTCCAGGCTGGCCATCTTGTCCTCCCACGCTCACACTCGGTGCTCGCGTAGTCGTCTCCGACCAGTCGGCGCAATCGCCGTAATAGGGCTCTGTTGTGGGGCGTGCGATGCCTTTGGTAAAGTCTCCGTGCCGCCCAGGACCGGCGGATGAGTAGGATTATGTCAAGTGAGAGGACGTCTGGGTATAAGGGTGCTGGAGCACCGATTGTGAGGTTATGGACAGTTCTTGTCACAATGGATGTGAAAGAAGAAACTGCCGCCTCGACAGTTGGAATGTCATTGATTCTGGGGTTGGGTGGGATGGAGGTGCGGAGGCAATTACGAACTCCTTCCCAGTCCGTTTCTCGAGTACATGTCGAGCTGTCATGACTGGCAATCCGGGAGTTCATTTCTGTTATCTGTTATCATTTCTGGGTTGTTATCTGACTGGAGTGCGTTTATTTATGTCAGTGTGAGATGAAATGGGAAATGCTTGATGATCGTAAAGTCTCTGACAGAAGGTAGTCCTAGACCATGCGGATGATGTGTGGGTTGCCACGGGCCCTCCACCCGAAGTTCGGGCGTCCGCCCTTCGAACGCAGTGCCAGCGTTGGTGTTTGGCATTGAAGTCGCCAGCGAGAATGGCCTTGGGATAAAGGGCTAGGATACAGAGGTAGTCATTTGGTACGAACTGCCTTCGGGAAGGGTGGTATACAGAGACTATCAGTATATCCGTGCCGTCAAGGTTCAGAGTGATAGCCGTGGCCTCTAGGGTTTGAAGGGGTGGGAGCTGGTTTGGACGATGGACCACGTTCTGCCTTACGAACACCACCGTTTCGCCTCCAGGACGGCCTTGACGATCAGTTCTGTGGCAAACGTAACCAGGTAAACGGAAGCGATCATTTGGGCAGAGATATGTTTCGCTGACTAAAATGGCGTCTAGGGCATAGGTACGGGCAAAGTGGGATAACTCCCCCGCCTGGCCGGCCAATCCGCGAACCGAAACGAGGTGCATGATCTAGTTTGTCTGGCCATTTTGGGCGCACTGTACTAGAGAGGTCAGGAGGGCAAGCCCCTCCATTCCAATGAGCGCCTTTGCTGTTGAGTCGCTCGCGGAACAGAATCCGACAATGAGGTCGCATATCCTTTGCCCATGGGTCTGCAATACTAGCTGCACCCATTTAAGCAAGTCAGCAAGGTCAAAGCCAAGAGTTGAGGGTGTGTTGGGTGTGGAAGGAAGAGGTGCTGGAGTCCCCTCAGCCCTAGCCTCCTCCTGAGGACGTCGAGTGGTGGAAACATCGCTCACCTCGGCCACTGGGTGCACGTTTAGGCTCCCGGGTTTTTCTCTCCCTCTGCGGTCTTGTGTTTGCTTGCATGGGAGGTTTATTCTGGGGCTGGTGTGTATTGTGTGATGGTTGTTGGTGTTGCTCTCGATACGTACGTGGACCCGTGGTGCGATGGGTGGTTTGAGCATAAGACACCTTAGGGGCGTTGGCTGGTTGAGGTTGAGTCGCGTGGTGTCTTTGAGGATTCGAGGTGGAAGTTCTCCCTTGGTCTCCCCTGACGGTAGTTGAACCTTGGGATACCTGTGGTCTCCTGGAGGCGATCACTCTCTTCCTCGTGGGACATCCTCCGTAACAGGCCACATGTTTGCCCTTGCAGTTTGCACAGGTGGGCTCGTCCGTGATTACTCGAGGACACGATTCTTTGTGATGCGCTTCGCCTCAGCGAAGGCATCGCAGGTTTCTGTGACAGAAGTGGCTAAAATTATTAAAGCCAGGATACCGGTAGCACTGTGGGGGCCCAAAATAGCTCCTCACCACCTCCACCTTCACCCTAAGGTAGCAGAGAGACGCGACTCCATCGATTTTCATCTCCGGATCCCACGCCCTTTCCACCACAACCAGGAAAAGGGGAATTGGCCTCTTGGATTCTCCATAATCGTGCGGTTTGGTAAGCTGCCCCACCAGCCGAGGGGTGATGCCTTTACAGGTGAGGTCTTCCTCGATATCGCCCACTGGCGTATCCACCGGAAGTCCTCTGATGATTCGGCGGATGTCTCGAGTTTTGCCGAGACCAAAGGTAAAATGAAGGAGATTCCTCCGCTCAAGCACAGATAGGAGAGTCTTATAATCCTCCACGTGTTTCGCCTGAAAGACGTAGCGGCTCTTCCTCCTCGTCACCGAACACGACCCTGAAAGTGTTGACATAACTTCCTTAAAGAAGCCTACATTCCCCTGAAGTTGTCCACAATGATAGGCGGAATATGCCGCAGGGCTGGTTGTTGTTGTTGTTGTTGTGGTGTTGGCCCATCAGTCGAAACAGTTGGTGGGTTCTATCGGCGCTTCTTCTGGGGGTTGACCAATTCCCGAAATTCTGCCTCATCCACCTCCGTAGAGATGTCAGAGGAGCTTACCTCGTCTTCGTCCATCCTGGACGTGTCAGACGGGACCACGGTCTCGTCGGTATTAGATTCCACGTCTGAGTCTTCGCGGGAACTGTCAGAGTCTGCCTCTGAACTTTGGCCTAACCGTGAATTTAATTCGCGTTTAGAGTCTTGGTTAGATTTATATCCCGCTAGGGCCAAACGTTTGGCGAAGCCATTTCCGCCTTGTTGGGGCTTTCGGCGCCGCCGGTTGACTGTCTCCTGAGTTGAGCTCTCGGAGACGTTATTTGCTGCGCCAGATGTGCTGGGCATTGCTGAGTCCCGTATTTCAGGTCTGGGATTGTTTGTTTTTAAAGTGGGATTGGGTACCGGTAAAGATTTAGTTGTAAGCGTTGCTCAGTACCCGAAGGTGCAGCGCGCGTACAAAAGTATCGGGCTGACCACTTACCTCCAGCAGCGGCTGCTAAGAAGCGTCGCCAACAGAGGACCGAACACACAAAGGATGCGCCTATATCCACCCGAAGGTGTTGCCTTTGGCCTTGTTGACTGAACCGCTACTGCTTTTTATTTAAATGCAGCTAAGGACGATTGATAGTCGTTTTTTGCTCATGTGTAGTTGCTAGGAAGCACAAAACTCTTCTCAGCGTGTAGTACTAGGAGACCAATCCTGGTACTTGATGCAAGCACTAGTCAGAAGCTCCAATGCAAAGACCAATCAGGAGTCAGCTGTTGTTGCCACTCCAGGAAAGCTAGCCTTCAGTGAGCAATAAAGCTTGCTTTTCAAACTTTTTCTTGTAGAGCTGCACCAGTTGTCTTGGCTAATATATTTATATTAGCCCGAAGTTTGAAGCTCGTGCAATCCACCGGCTTGATTTGTAGCACTTCACCTTGATACGGGATCTCCTGCTCCGTAGAGAAGGGTGAAAATTCCGTCTTTCCACCAGTGTCCATCAAACATGTACGCGCTGTTCGAACACCAACGCTCGAATCCAAAGACGATAGTATTGACTTCTCTCCTTTTATACCCAGTCCCATCAATATCCATAGTATCCGTATCCGTATTCAAGGACATGAGAAGTTATGCTGTAACTTGTGTATCTTTCTTGTCCCATGTTTCTTAATTTTGGATTAATATTTAGATTGAGTATTAGATAAATATATCTTTATGCCTTAAATCTTTGGACTCATATCATTTAGCAACACACCTTCCGAGTATAAAGTAGTGCTCAGATATCAATATTCTAGAATTATACAATAGTTATTTACAGGTATGTTTCGAGAAACACAAATTAACCTTAACAGGGGACATATTTTTCTCTTTATACATTACAAAGTTATTGTTCATCCATAATGAACCTGATTATTGTACCTAAATAAATGAAATAAGGTATTTATAACATAAATAGTATCAAAATATTTCTGCTTCTAGAAACTTCGCAATATGTCCTGTAGTGCTAGAATAAAGTTTTTAGAAGCAAATGTAAACTGTCACTTGCACACATCTATAAAGCCAATTGAACATACCACACAAGTAGGACCTCTTTTGACCTGACTTAGCTCCTAGTCGTATACACTGCTTGAGATACAAAATCACCTAAAATGCCCACCGTATTAATGAACTAACCGAAATATTTTCAGAGAATGTGGTGATGTCTGAAACAGGTAAACAAGTAGGATCCTTATGACCTGTTTGCTCAAATTTCGGGGTTACAGCTGTAACTTTCTAAAGTGCTAGTACTCCACTGGCTAATACTAACCATTCCAGAGCACAACAGACGAAAAGGAAGCCACGTAAAGCTTTCTGACACGATGATTATGACATCAGTGTTGAGCATATATCATTGGTTTTGTGTTCGAACAGGACGCAGAGTCCGAAGATGAGGCGGAGGACCTACCCCCCGCAACAACTAAACTCCAAAACCTACCCCAACACGGACAACAACGACCAGCTAGACTACCACCATCACCTAAACCGATACGTAAGCAAAACGCACCACAACCCTCCACCTCTACTGCCACTCCTACTCCTACGCAGAACCCCACCCAAAATCCCGAGCTCCAGAAACCACCGAGGATAATAATCCCGGACAAAACCCAAACAGTTAAGGTCCCCCGGCTTCTCCGGGACTCCCTGCCAGCTGGAGCTTATAAACTCAAAATCACGAGGGACTGCCTCAAGCTCTTCCTCCAGTACAAGAAGGACGCCAACCAAACCATGCAGCTCCTGAAGGATGCCGGAGTAGAAAACTGCAGTTTCACCCCCCGGAACGACCAGCCTCTGCGATGTGTAGTCAAACGTCTCCCAGTGGATATGGAGGTAGACTATATCAAGGACCTGGAGCAGAAGGGGTATACTGGCGTCCAGGTACGTGAGCTCATTTCCCGCGGCAGGCCTCTGCCAATGTTTCAAGTAAGTCTCGACAGGACCACCACCAACCAAAAAATTCTTCAAGAACGAGAGGTGTGCCATATGATGGTCACCGTGGAGGTCTTGAAAACTAATGCCAACATCACCCAGTGTTATAACTGCCAACAGCTGGGGCACACTTACAGAATGTGTCAGATGACCTCCCAGTGTGTCCTTTGCGTTGCCCTCCACCGCCTTGCTGACTGCCCCCAAAAGGCAAAGCAGGACGCTGAACCCCACTGCGCAAACTGTGGGGAAGCGCATCCTGCCAGTTACAGGGGGTCTGAGACGTTCAGAAACGAACGCCACCGCCGTCAACTGGTAACCATAGCCAGGACCACTCCAAGTGCTCAACCAGGGCCCAGAACCATTCAACACCCGGCCCCGGTTCAACCAGGATCTCAACCTCCCAGCTCTCTTAGCAAAACTGCAGCCTTTCCTGATTAACTTCAGAAGCTGCACAAGCACTATGGAGAAAACAGAAACCATCATATGCCTCCTCTCAACCCTCCTAGAGTAAATGGCCGATGTAAGGGGAGGTACAACTTTAACCCACGCGCTCCTGTGGAATGCAGATGGCATCCACAGGCACCAACGCGAACTTGAAAACTACCTACGGCGTAATAAAATTGACGTCGCATTTATCTGTGAAACAAAATGAAAACAAGAGCACGCTTTTAAGCTCCAGGGCTTCCAAATTTTCCGGAATGACAGAATTGGCAGACGGGGAGCAGGGACTGCTCTTTTGCTGAGCAACTCAATTGCTCATGCTCCTGTCACGCTACCTGCAATGGCAGCTTTAGAGTACACGGCTCTTAAAACACGGGTTAATAGTCAAACGGTGATGCTGGTAGCACTTTATCGGCCCCCAACTCCCCAGATTTCATATGTGACCTCGAACAAGTCCTCGCTTTAGAGGAGCATGTTATAATTGCAGGAGATTTCAATGCCCGGTAACCCTGGTGGTTTTCACGCCGGGAAAACGCGGCGGGAAATCTCTTGGTTGAACTTATAACTGATAATGATGAAATTGAGGTACATCTTCCCCCACAACCCACCTTTTGGCATCGATCAGGGCACTTTGACCCTGAGATTCTGGACATCGTACTCAAAAAATGCGACACTGTTAAACAACTTTACTGTGTATCACAGCCTGGACTCCGACCATCTTCCTGTGCATTTCGACATACAAGGTGGTATTTCAGCCGGTGTCTCTGGCCCTCGAAAGAGGGCAGACACCGACTGGAATAAGTTCACCATCGAAATGCACGGGATGGCGCAACCCAGACTGTCATACTTTAGCGAGGCAGACATAGATGACGCCATTGAAAACTTTACTGCCTCGCTACACACAGCCAAGAGAAGTGTTACCACATACACCACAAGACCACCCGGGTTTTGCACGTACCCCGAGGTAGAGCAACTCATTGCGCGGAGACGACGCTTGACAAAACTGTGGCGATACACCCGACAGCCTGAATGTAAAGTGCTAGCAAAATGGCTACGCAACGTCATTCGGCAACAAATTAAAATCAACAAAATTGAACAGTGGGAAAACAAAATGCTGAGTACCACCCATTCGGACTCTTCTTTGTGGAAATTACTAAAGGGTTTCAAAGTTTCCACGAGCGTTAACACCGCAACTGAGGCGCTGCACACTCAAGGCGGCCTGCACTTCTCCGAAGAGCAGGAAGCCGAGGTCTTCGCTGACTGTCTCCAAGACAGATTCACCGAAAACCCAGTGACCAACTGTGAAATAGAACGGGAGGTCCAGACGTGGGTACAAACCTGGGTGGCGCAGAAGCAAGAGCAACAACTACCCATCATAACACCGCAGGAAGTTTTCAAGCTCATTGGGAAATTGCCTAATGGGAAAGCTGCCGGCCCAGACAAAGTGACTTATGAGGAACTTAAGCATCTCTCGAGAAAAGCTCTGGTGCAACTAACAAAGATATTTAACGCCTGTTTGCAGCAAGCCTATTTCCGCTCTACTTGGAAACGAGCTAAGGTTATCATGCTCCCAAAGCAAGAGAAAAGCACCAAACAACCGCAAAACTACCACCCCATTAGTCTTTTGTTTACTATTGGTAAATTGCTCGAGAAATGTATCCTTTCTCCACTACAAAAAACAGTCTCGGCAACACATGAACTCTCAAATTCACAGTTTGGCTTTAGAAAAGGACATTCCACTGAACTACAGCTCCTCAGACTAGCTGATGACGTAACAGAGCAATTTAACAATTTGGCTTCAACGTTGGTGCTATTTCTGGACGTATTTGACCGCATTTGACCGGTGCTGGCACAATGGCCTCATTTACAAACTGCACCACAATTTCCCGTCTCTTCAAAATTATCTACACTTGCTGCACAATTTTCTAGAAAAACGGCAGTTTTACATCCAAGTGGGCCGCTCCTCCTCACGGGAGCGAGTGATGCGGGCTGGCGTCCCACAAGGGGCAATAATGTCCCCTTTTCTGTACATATTATTCACTAATGACTTCCCAGTGGACGTCAGATGCAAGGTCACCATGTATGCTGACGACACTGCAATATACAACCACAATAGAAACCCACGTTTCGGCCTTGCAGAAATGCAACGTTATGTGAACAACTTCCTCTCATGGCAACATGACTGGAAAATCAAAATTAATCCCGACAAATGGCAGCTGATTCATTTCTCTAAGCGGCATCACACTTTGGCAATGGACCTAACGGTCGGTGGTCAAATATTGCACTGCCGTCAGCAGGTTAAATACTTAGGTGTCACCTTGGACCGCACAATGTGTTGGTCCACCCACATAGAAATAGCGTCAATAAAGGCAGACAGCGGCTAAAGTTGTGCGCCCCCATCTTCCGTAGTAAACAGTTGCGACTGAAGTCAAAACTGATACTATATAGGTATTTTATTCTTTCGGTGGTCCTGTACGCGTGTGTGGCCTGGGCTAGTGCCTCCAAAACTGCCCTGAAACAACTCCAAACCCTCCAAAACCTCTCCCTCAGAAAAATCCTCTCTGCTCCACTCCTCACCACTAACCACTCTCTTCACCTCGAAACCCGGATCCTATTCATCACGGAGGCAATAGAAAAACGAGCAATGGCGGCATGGACGCGAATTAGAAACCACGAGAATGGCGCAATCGCCAATATCGGCAAAGGCGAGCCGAAGCACCGCATACTAGAATAAAAATATTTTAGAAGCGGCTAGGCTCGCCGACTAATGCGCGTCCATGCAACCTCGTTCCCAGGACCCATAAATGTTCTGGCAGAGGCCCTCGTCTCGGAAAAATATTCAGGAGCTGCCACCGCGGGACAGTGTGAATAGTGTAAATAGTGCAGTGCGCGAGCTGAGACGCATATTTCTGATGTGCCCAGTGCAAATGAATGTGTGTGTGTGCATAAGTGTGTGCGTGGGTGAATGCGTGAGTGTTCTGTAAATAGTGTAAATATGTACATATGTATATAAAACAAAGAAGGAACAGAACTAAAAGAAAGACAAAAATGAACTATTCTCGGTGACCTAATGATGGTCACCGTATGGGTTTAGGATATAACACCAATCAATTGTAAAAATGTACAAAGCTATTTACATGTATATGTAAATTTAAGCCTGTAAGCCGGGCCGATTGTACCGGCACCAGGCTAAGAAGTCTTAATAAACTAAACTTGAAAAACTAAAACTAAAGCTCTTTAATTACTTTTTTTTGTCTTTCTTTTGAAGAGAACATATTTATGCTGTCAATTTATGCGTTTTTATTTCAATACATCGGTAAAATTAATTACAATTCTTGCTGACAAAACTTTGAATACTGCTCATCATTCGTATGTCGTACTTCAAAATGGGAAGTGGTTTAAAGGGTAAAAGAAAATATAAATACATCTAAGTCTTTACGTCAGTGTTACAGGAACTGCTGGAGATGGTGACCTGGGTTTTAATGGCAGAGTTGACAGCGTTGATGGAACGATCGTCGTGCCCTATCCCAGTAGTATTCATCCTTTTTTTATCTTCGTAGCCCCAAAAACAATGTTCCATTCCAGCCTTAGAGTTATATAATATATATGCATATATAACCATATCTAAAATAGTTTTAAGGCTTTATAATTTATTATATATTACAAAAAGAGGATTATGCTATAAATGTATAAAATAAATATAGGAACTGTATTACACGTTACACATATACAAAAACTATGAAATTCTAATGTTTTTGACCTATTCATGATATGGCTGAGCTTGTTTTCTGGACACCAGTCCCCCCCCCCTCCAGGGCCCTACTACGGTAGGTATGGGTTTGGCACACCTTGGGTCCCAAGCCATACTCTCGATTGGGTTCCTCTAAGGAGCGAGAGGGCATATGCTAAACACCCAATCTACTTTGGTTTTCTTAATTGTTTGGCCTCAAAAATTGTACCCTCCTGAACAATTCCTGATGGATACCTTTTGCGCGGTTTGTTGGTGGACGGGGAGACGCAAGATGTGACTGGGTAGCCACGTAATTACCAGCCCCTGTGTTCGTATCCGCTGATAAATGTCAGTCCCGGGGAGGGGCCATCGCATGAGCTGATGCACTCCTGAAGGCGACTAGGTCCCACTGTCTATACATAGGAGTTGAGACCCTAGCGTGAGCAAGGTCCAGGCCAGGATTCTCACCTAAGCCGGGGTGGTGCCCAGGAAGTGAGCATGCCATCGGAGACATTTGCAATGGTGGAGGATATCATCGCCATGACACATGTCAGAAACAACCAAAAATATATAAGGTTATGGTGAAGGAAATAGTCGAGTGTTGCGGTCCTCGCTACTTAGTTATTTCTAGAACTGAGGGGGGTAAAACGTTTTTGCCTCTGGTTGAAGCCCATTCAGCAGACCAGACAGCAAAGATACAGAAAGCAAGTACGTTAGCCAGCTATCCAGTACGTGTTGACTTGCACAGAACATTGAACTCCTCATGCGGTATGGCTAGTACCCGCACATTAAACGGACTAAGAAATGAGGAGACTAAGGAAAATCTGGAAGAACAAGGAGTTACCTGTGTTTATCATGTCCATCGCAAAGAGAGGTGAATTGAAGCCTACTCGTAGCCTGTTCCTGACCTTTGATCGGGTAAATATCCCACAAAGGATTAAAGCAGCATATGAATCGACCGAAGTAAGGTATACATCCCTCAGATGCTTTAAGTGTCACCACTCTGGACACACAAGCGAACTGCGTAATAGAGAAGCTACCTGCGTCAATTGCGGAGGCATAGTACACTCCCAATTGTGTCAACTGCAGTTCACACATCCAGCTAGTTCCGGAGAATGCCCTCGTCTAATGGAGTAAAGGGCGATCCAGGCAATCCGACTCACAGAAAAGGTGTCCTCTAGAGGTCCGGAAACTCCTACGTATCTGACAACCCACCCTTGCAAAGACCGATACCTATAGTTGCAGCTAGGCCGGTACTGAAAAGAGAAATCGCTACAAAAACCTGCGATCAAAACGGATCCACAATTTCAGAAAGGATTCTCGTAGCAAGAAGAGTTCCAAAATCTTCAACATCTACAGGTAAATCTATGTCTCCTACCAAGTCCGCAAATAAAATGAACACCTCTACAAGGTCATCGTCAAAACTGTCAATTTCCAACAATGGTACGAGTAAGCCCGTTAATTATGACGCTTCGCCGAAAAGTTCAGGACAGGGTATGCAAGAACCGACTTCCTCAAAGAAGAAAACATGTCTGTTCCCAGTAATCCAAGGGGAGAGAAAGGGTTCATCCCCTCAAAGGTCCTCTTCTGAGGAATCCTATCGATTTCCTGTCCCTTGATGGACGGATGAATGTCGGAATGCCATTCGTGCTCGAAAGCGTGCTCCTAGGGCTTTTTAACGTCACCCTACATTAGATAGCCTAATCCAATACAAGAAAATGCGTGCCAGGTTCAGAAAAGTAATTAAGGATAGCATAAAGACATCATGGAGTACGTTTGTAGCTTCATTTAAGCGATATACATCTTTCTCGGTTATATGGAACAAGTAAAGACGCGTAGCCGGTAAATCGATCCATATACCAATTGTGGGCCTTAAAACAGGTACAGGAGCTGTTATTGATCAATTTCATGTGGCCAACACGTTTGGCAGTGCTTTCGCTCAAGTGTCTAGCTCAGATAACTGTTCCCCTGAGTTCCTTCTAATGAAGACTCAGGTGAAATCTCAAGGCTTGGCGTTTCGTCCTAGAAACGAAGAAGATTTCAATTGCCTTTTCACCACGGAGAAGCTAGAACATTCTCTTTCATCTTCGGGACTATTAGCACCAGGACCAGACGGTATTTACATACAAATGTTATAACAGCTCTCCCCTGAAGGAAAGGCATTCCTCTCAAGGTGTATAATCGTGTTTGGGTTGACAGTATTGTTCTGGAAAACTGACGGGAGGCCATTGTTGTATCGATTTTGAAAGCTGTAAAGAATCGACATCTTCCCTCAAGCTGCCGTCCTATTTCCCTCACCAGTTGTGTTTGCAAGGTGATGGAACACATGATCAATGGACGATTGGTAATGGTGATTAGAAAATCGTAACCTACTGGCTAACATTCAGAGTGGTTTTTGACGACGCCGTTCAACTGTAGATCATCATGTGTCGATATCGACGCAGATAATGGACGAATTTATAAATAACTGTTAAACCGTTGGCATGTTTTTCGACCTCGAGAAGGCTTATGACACTTGTTGGCGAACAAGGGTCCTACGATCCCTATACAGCTGGAATATGCGAGGACGCCGCCCACTACTCATTCAGGAGTTTATGAAGCACTGCGTTTTCCGAGTAAGTGTTGACCGGTCTTTTTCTAATCCTTTTGTTCAGGAGAGGGGAGTACCTCAGGGTTTGGTATACGAAGTGTCACACTGTTTTCTGTAACAAATGTGTTCCACTTGGAATTTGGTAGACTACGCCGTACATTGTACTTCTCAGCACACGGCGCCTGCAGCAGTGATTAAACAATCTTCAAGAATGGAGCTCAAAAGACTGCTTTCGTTTCTCAGCTGAGAAGTAGATATGCGTTAATTTCTGGCACGTAGGTGACCATTACCACCTTCGCTCCGTTTCAGCTCAGATTTACTACCCTTCGCAGACGAGACGTGTTTCCTGGGGTTGATCTTGGATAGGAAGCTTAGCTGGTCATTCCATATAGCACAGCTAAAAGCACTTTATGACCTTTCCCTGAATATCTTGCAGGTACTAAATGGCAAATCGTGGGGAGCGGATCGTGCAATTTTGCAGCGAATGTATCACGCATTGAACCGATCCAAACTAAACTATGGGTGTATCGTTTATTCTTCAGCACGGCCATCTGTATTGAGAAGATTAGACACAGTCCATAATATGGGCATTCGCATGGAATGGGAGCTTTCCAACAAGCCCAGTTGTGAGCCTTTACGCCGAATCGGCAGAACCTCCTCTGCAATATCGGGGTTAGATTCTCTTAGCAAATTATGGTTGTGCGCTTAGGTGTATGCCTAAGTACCCAACGTTTGCTTCCTTTTTCAACATCATGCCAAGCCCAACGACATAGAAATAGCACCCTTAGTCCTAAGTCAGCTTGTTTTCGCTTCCGGGAGCTTCTTAAAAAGCTTGCTATTAAATACCTAACATGTTTCCCAAAGTAGAGAGGCTCTACCCCCTTGGTTACGTGGCACGTCCCATGTAGATCTTGGAAAGACCGCACACCGGAAGTCCACGATGCCTATATCTAGTATCCTCACTTGCTTTTTAAAATTTTTGTTGGGTTACACTGACCGACGTTTTATTTACATCGATGGATCAAAGAGCACTAGCGGTGTCGGATGTGCTTATGTTTATAGAACCGAGTCACATACATTCGGTTTTCATAATAGCGCTTCCATTTATACTGCAGAGCTGTATGCAATATACCGAGCCGTTTTATATGTACGTCGTCGTAAATTAGGTGACTGCCTGGTTTTGAGTGATTCTCTTACTGCACTTCAGAGCCTTCTTGAGCTACACAACTCCTATCCTATTGTACAACATATCCAGGAAGCCCTCCATGTTTTACGCACCTCTGGCGTCAATGCCATACTTGCATGGATTACCGGTCACATAGGTTTGCCGAGGAATCAAATGGCGGATTTGGGACAAAAGACGCAATCACAGAACCCAGTATTACCATCTCACGTATTACTTCTAAAGACTTTATCTTTGAGTTCGGAGAGGGGAGCTGTCGTGCTGACACGAAGAGTGGTCAGCTCTCCGCAGCAATAAGCTTAGAGAAGTGAAAGAACTTCCAATATACTGGGTAACTTCCTCTCGCACAGGTCGTCGCGAGGAGGTTAACTTGAATTGGTTGCTTATGGGTCACTAATTTTTCGCATGGTTACCTTTTTAAGCGGGACCCTGCTCTTCTTTTTCCGCTGTGCGACAACCTTTTGTCAGTCCGTCACGTGCTGCTAGAGTGTTTCCCTAACGCACATTCGAAACTCTCTGCACCTTCCTGCGGAGGTCCTGGCCGGCAACAAACAAGTGGTCGAAGGAGTTTTGAGGTTTTTAGCGAAGATGGAAGTGATCTTGAAGATATATAACTTTTGATATCAGATTTTTATACTCTTTTTACATCTTTGTAACTTTATTTTACTTCCGGCGTTTACCTCTCTGTTTTGTATATTTATGCATATTTATTTTCGTTTTTACTAGTAATTTCATTTTACATTGAAGTTTATATCTTACTGTTTTTAAGGCGCTGATGATCAGGTAGTTGAGGGCCCTTAAACCTACATCTCTCTCTCTCTCTCTCTCTCTCTCTCTCTCTCTCTCTCTCTCTCTCTCTCTCTCTCTCTGAACACCAGCTCCTCTGTTCGTGGCTGAATGTTCGTTGGTGCGAGTATCAATGGTGATTCTAGATTCAAGCGATTTTTTTGTTTTATTTAGATTGCTCTCAATACAGAGAAACCCTACTCACGCAAATAAGTGGAGGGGAATGGAAAGTGTTTAATGGCAGTGTCACCAAGTTTAGTACATTCTTTGTGTGCATAATACCGAAATCACAAATTCGATTTTTATTTTCATGAACCGTCAACAGAGATTTCCAAGGACCTTTTTTAATTTTAATGGGAACATCGCAGGAATTGACGGCGGTGGTGCAAACAATTTGTAATCCAATCTTGTGCACTGTCTATCGTCTCTCTCACTATCCGGAAAGGGCTTTAAAAACTGTGACCACAGATTTTGTAGGCCCATTAACAATACCAACTGGTCGATAGAGTAAACAAAATGGGTTCTTGGACAAAGAGCAATTCAAATCTCTCTGGCTGACATATTTTTCGTTATTTGTAATCATTCAGGAAACATATTATACTGACTATTCTTATTTTAAGTTTTATTATTTTTCATTATTTGTGATTATTTAGCAAACATGTATACTGATTTTAAATTTTATGTACCTTCTAAGAATTTTTCACGTACTCCTGGGAGTACGCGTAGCCCAGATTGAATACGCCCACTCTATTCCAGAGCGGCATCAAGGAAATGATGGCAGTGTTATTGCTCTTCTTCATATGTAATAAAAAAGAAAGAAAATAAAACAGTACATGTATGACAGGAAGCGAACCCATGATCATCGGGAGAATAGGTTTTGGTGTTAATAATTAAGAGCAATTAAACGTTTCTATGGTAGACTACATAACGCAAGGAGACAACTAATCGTTGTTCAGTGTTGCATTGTCAGGAGATTAGTGCGATCTGTGAGAGATTTGTGTGGATTCAATCTTGAGAACGCTGATAACGACCTGCTGAAAATCGATATTTCTATGCTCGAGCACTAATTTTAAAGACATGCTAACCCAATATTTTTACTCGGTTGGCTTTAACACTGACTTATCAGCAGGCACAGGAATTGTATGAAAATGCATATTTTTTCTCTGTTGTCAGAAAGTGTGATCAGTTCGCATGTGAGCGAATTGCTAAATTTCTAATAATTTAAATAAGATTTTTATGTTTATATAATGGCATATTTTCACGTTTTGTTATTATAAATAGTATTTCTGTATTTTTCAAATTATGCTGCATATTTGCATGCTTTACATAAAAAATTTAAAATTTTTATTTATTTGTTGTGAATTTGCTGCCCATAAATCGGTCTTGAAACTTGGCAACACTGATAGAAACTTGCAACTAAACCCTGCAACGCATTTAGCTACGTCATTTCGGGAAATCCCCGCCTTGTCTGGTTTGTTTCATCATTCTAGCATTACAAATGAAAGTGGGTGTTTAGGGGTTCTCGGAATAACGTTCAACTGTTGTTTGTAAACATAATATAATATTAATTTAGTTTGAACTTGTTTAATTCCTCTTGATTTATAATAAATTGTATCGTATTAAAGAAATGAATTTCAAAATATTCAAGTGTTACTTTATAGTTTGTTTTAGAGATTCACTTCCGAAATTTGACAGCAGGTTCATAAATCACAATAATTTCTCATTTCATCATTTGTGAGTTGAGACTTGACGTCAGTGGATTGCAGCTTGTACATACGAGTATAAAGTTTTTGTTTTCATAGAATCGTGCCGAAAGTACGCGTTTTCTAGAACTTCAACCTTTGAATACTAATAAACACAAAGATAATATCAAACTTAAATCCACAAAAAGTGTTCCCGTTCAAACACTGTTAAGTGAATGTTCAGACAGTAATTTTTCACAGTTTTCGTTTGATTTGTTTGAAGCATTTTTAGCGGCTGTCAATGTATTATGGAAACTCACCTATCCCACACTTAGAAATTTTATTTAGCAGTACACTAAGTGAGAAGTGCCAGACCAGTCTACTCTTCGCAAACATTACGTGAAGAGTTGTTACAATCTCGCAATTAAAAAAAATTAGAGAACAGATTGGAGATAATTTTGTGTAGGTGTTAGTCGATTAAACGCAGGACAGTGCAGGTCGGTTCATTGCAAATTTTAATTGTTGGGTCCCTCAAAAAAGACGAAACAACCACTCCATTTCTCCTTTCAATAGAGCTACTTGATGCTACAAATAGCTCTTCCATATCCAAATGTTTTAATTGGTTCATTGAACTTTCCACGGCCTGATGGTATTCAGGGCGAGCGTGCATTACTCTTTGTAATTATTGATGCTGCGAGGTAGATACATAATAAAAGTTGGCACTGCTCTGAAAGTTATATTTTCAAATATGGTACATTTGACTTGCTTTTCACATGATCGTTTGCAGAAACAATTGTTGGAAATTTCCCATTTGTAGATAATATGGTATGTTCTGTAAAGAAACTATTTGTTAAAACATCATATAGAAAACAAGCTTTCAAAGCAACCACACTGAATGCTCCACTTCCACCAAAACCTACTATAACGCGTTGGGGAACTTGGTTATGTGCAGTTCTCTATTATTCCAAACATTTGGAGACAATCAGGAATGTAGTGAATATATTTTATCCCAAAAATTATGAATCAATTAAAATTGCCCAAGATATATTAACGAACCCAGAAGTAGAAAGTAACCTTGCCTATATATCTGCGCATTTCTCTCATCTTCCATCTGCCATAACTTGTTGGGAAACCAACAACACTAAGTTGTCCCAATGGTTAAGTGCATTAAAAACCACAATCTCTAAGTTGAATTCACTACCTGGGACCATTGGCAATGTAGTGAAGGAAAAAGCATGTACTATTGTTTCAAAAAACCCAGGATACGAACAAATGTGTGAGACTGAAGAAATTTTAACAGGGAAACGCCCCCAACAGTCCAGTGAAAAGCCACTCAGAGTTAATCAAATAACAGCTTTTGTTCATGCACCTTCTATAATCCTGTGAGGTGGGTAGGCTTTCCCGAAAGAAATCTTAAGGAGCAACAGGAGGCGGCTAACAATGCAAAATGTAAAACATTTGGTGATAGGAAGCTGCAACAAAAAATTAGTTGAGAGAGAGAAGAACTAAATGTGAGCACTCATGCTGTTTTTGTTTTTTCTTATATAAGGAAAATATATTCTGGCCTTTAATATAAATGATAAATTTTGCCGAGTGAAGTCATTCGTTTGGTTTTTGCAAAGTTTTAATTTTCAGATTATTAAAAATTAACTTATATCTTGATAATTTTTGTTTTTCTGTCTTAATAATGATGTTTGAATATTTTTTATGGGCATATTTATGTGCATATTGCGGAAGTTTTCGCTGCATAAATGATTGCATATTAAAGGGATTATAAGAGCATATAATTCCTGTCCCAGTTTATCAGTATCTGATAACAGTACGTTTAACACCATATAACTCCATTATTTTAGCCGCGGACCATGCATTGCCCATCTCAAATATACCATTCAAAAAACTTGCATCACAATAGATATATTACGGAGAAATGCAAAGTTGACACTTGAGGTTCAACGAAGTACACATCGGTTGCTGCAAACTGTCTCGAAGTACAACGATCCTGTTGTATACTCATAGGAGGGGAGAAAGGTCGACAGAGAGAGAGAGAGAGAGAGAGAGAGAGAGAGAGAGAGAGAAAGAGAGAGACTGTAACGGAGCGTTCTTAGGTCGCTGATTGATGGAGCGAAATTCACGAGCGTTTTATTTTATTTTATATCGTACAATAACCGTCCTCTATAACACCAATCAGCCTGTTATGCTATACGAGCATTGGTAAATATGAGTTCTATAGACACACTTAAATTAGTATACTATGCGTATTTTAACTCTTATCATGAAATATGGAATCTTGTTTTGGGACAATTCATTAGAGAGTAAACGAATATTCCTCATGCAAAGTAAGGTACTTCCAACACCCACAGCAGACTCTCATACAAAAATCGTTTTAGAAAACTGAAGATCTTGCCCTTCATGCATATATTCTCGATCTCAAAATTCCTTACATACAGTCGAGCCACATTTATGACAAACCATAAAATTTATTAGATAGACATTACACAAAAGAGCAACATCTATCATCCCAGTGCAAAACTTTCTTGCTTCCAGAAAGATGTATACCATGAAAACATAAAATATTTGATGCTTTTCCTAATGCTCTTAAGGGAAAATGCTTTTAAAGAATATCTGTACTCAAAATCATTTTTTTCTGTACAAAATTACCTGAATGACAAACTATCCTGTTGATGCCTATGTAGCTTTGTAAGTAGTTTCTAGCTGATTTGGTGACAAATTATTGTCAATTACATTTGATGCCTACTCGAAAGCTACTTAAATTTACGTATATGTATTGAACTGACAAAAGATGCTATGCATTGCTAATTATAACAAGATAATGGAAGGTGGCAGGAAAAGCCTAGTCAAAGTTTAAACAAATTTAAATTTGTATTTGTAAATATACATTATGTTAGTCTTATAAGCACACAGAAGATTTGATTGTATTTGTGAATTTATCCCTGCTATGTTTTTGTGCCTGTATATAATGTGTTCTTATGCTATATTGGGCATTTCTGTTGACATGTTCAATGTTCACGGGCCTCTAAGGCTACTTTGAAAACTCACTGAACGCATCCAACCTGGTACATTGAATATTATCAGAACTCTGAACAAACATAAATACATGAAATCGACCAGATTATTCACCACCTGACTGAGCATTCTTTGTCCACCCCTTACCCTTTGTTAATCACATTCTAGAATGAAGTCACTGAGGCGGGTACTTTGACAGTGCTTCGTGAAAGGCCGCTATTACCTGTCTTAATGAGAGGACCAGCGAGACTGCTGTTCTCACTGTTTATTGTTAGGGTAGGGTTACCAGACGTCCGGAAATCCCGCACATGTCCTTTCACTTTAACCATTTGTCCGGCGTCCGGAGGGAATTTTCGAAAAGTCTCTAATGTCCTACATTTTCAAACACCCCGAAAGCGGTGATTTCCGAAATCCAAAGCCTGAATCCCAACAAATCCCCTGGGCATGACGGCGTCACGGCGCTCATGCTCCAGCACCTACCCAAAAAGGCTGTGGTCCGCTTGACCCGGATCTTCAATGCATGCCTCCGTCTTCGTCACTTTCCGGTTTTCTGGAAGGAGGCGAGGATGGTATGTATATTGAAACCGAGCAAGAACCCAGTCTTTCCTAACAACTACCGTTCCATCAGCATTCTCCCAATCGTCTCAAAAGTTTTTGAGCGATTGCTCCTTACCCGCCTAATACCTCTTTTTGAGGAGAGGCAACTCCTACCGGATCACCAGTTTGGTTTTCGTCGGTGACATTCCACGACCATGCAGTTGCTGCGTGTGGCCGAGATGGTATCCCTGGGTTTCCAGGGAAACATCAAGACCATAGCGGTGCTGCTGGACATGGAGAAGGCTTTCGCCACAACTTGGCACCAAGGCCTACTGTACAAACTAAAGCAGGCAAATATCCCTCCTGCATATCTCACTATTATCAGCAGTTTCCTTCAGGACCGCACTTTCAGAGTGAAAGTGGAAGGAAAACTGTCTACAATAAGACAAATAGCGGCAGGAGTCCCAGAGGGCAGTGTACTCTCCCTGCTACTCTTCGCAGCTTACATGTCCGATTTCCCCACGGAACAACATACTGTGACATGCCAGTATGCGGACGACGTCCTCATCATGGCACAAAATAAAAATGTGAGATATTGCCTCCCTCCCCTTCAACGACAACTCGACGCCGTCGACCGTTGGAGTGAGAAGTGGAGAATGGCTATTAGTCCGGGGAAAAGCTCCGCTCTCCTTCTTGGTAAGGTTCGCCATTGGCGGCCGGAACGGTCTCTTCGGCTTAGGCGGAGAAATATCCCTTGGGTAACCTCCGCCAAATATCTAGGCGTTCTCCTCGATTGCGGGCTAACCCACGCCCAACACGTCCGCGCAAAGGCCAAACTTGGTCACGCTGCGCTCAGACAGCTCTACCCTATCCTCAGATCTACCATGCCCAACCACCTAAAATTAAGGATTTATCGGGCAATCATTCCGCCATTGATCTTATACGGCTGCGAAGTCTGGGGATCGGCAGCACCATCTAACATACGCAAACTGCAATCAGTGCAGAACAGGGCGCTAAGAATGATATTCAATACCGGACGTAGATTCCCATCTTACATCCTTCACAACCAATCAGGACTTCCCTACATCATGGACATGGTAAGGGAGCGATCCCGAACCATTCATTCCAAACTAAACTCCCACGCCAATCAGCTGGTACGGGCATTAGGTCAATACGACCACACAGCACCTCGAAGAAGGAAAAGCTACCGCCTACCCAAGGACGCCCTTGGATAAGGGTAATGCCACTCCCATCTTCTAATACATCATTACCCCAACACCTATTCCTGCCCCCTTTCTGTATCCTAAACTAGGCATACAGAAAGAATCCATTGCCAAGGACACAAAAGCATGACAAGATAAAGACAACCTCCAATACCGCACAGATAAAGTCGCATTAGCGGCTAGGTGCTGTGCAAACACGACATCCCGTACAGGAGAACCTGTACGACCTGAACTCGGTCACTGGTCACAAGCAGTGATCGTTAGAAAATTAACTGGAAACTGGGAAAATAGAAAAGAATAATTGATTATTAGTCATAATTGCAATTCGCTTTGGCAAGATGGTATACTCATGCATTAATAACATTGAACGAGAGATTAGAAACGCAGCATTTGCACTCCAAGGCAAAGAAATGCGATGTTTTACTCTCGCTCTTCTATTTAAACCTTGGTTTTCCGAGAATAAGGAAGTAGAAAGTAAACAACGTGTCTTCTAAGAAACAAAACTTCTGAAAACCCTGTCGGTATTTCAGATATTGAAAGTTTCTTTGGTCAGCCCACAGTCAACATATGCTGGCACTCCGTTTCACGTACTTTATCACCACGTATCATACAAATCCATGCAAACTTTATCATCACATGTTCGAAATGCTTTAGTAGGGTTAAGAATAGAAAATAAATGTGTGGCAGATACAAATCTGGTGGCATACGTCGACCAAACTAATTGCGAAAGATTAGTTTTTTAGAGAAGTATGATTACTTTGTTGATCACATTAATTATTTCAGGATTTTAAGAAAATATACATGTATATGCCTTTGCGTAAGTATTAATAGCATCTAAATTATGACTTTACATTATTTTTGCATGGATCGATAATGTCCTACATTTCCATACAATAATCTGGTAATCCTATGTTACTGACATAGAGAGACAACTGCAGTTTTAATTTTGGTCCGCTTTCGTAGAATTGAACCGACTAATTCACACAAATGACGTCACTGGCGAGCCCAATGGTAGATTACCCACAGCAATTAGAAGTTTCTGTATTAGCCTGGTTAAGTTTATCAGTGTGAATATACTAAATTAGTGTTATATGTTGATGATTCTACTGGTATTAATTTTCGTTTTGAGTGCATTAAGGTTGCCTAAGTTAAATCATGTAAACCTGTTCATCTTAAACAAATTGTTTTGGAAATTGGTGAGGGTATTTTCACTACCGATGGCCAAATCCTTTTCGGCAAAAGATCTGAGGTGAAAGTAGCAGCACAAAAAACATTTACCGTTCAGCAACGTATCGGCTGTCACAAGCATGTAGTGGTTCAAAATGGTGCTAAGAAACACATTTTCCAACTAGTGTTCACATAAGGCACATCAACTAATGAAGATAGGGTTAGCAAATTATTTTGTCTAAATGTAGAATACAATGGTAAAAAATGCAGGGCATTATTGGTTCATGTAAAAATTTGCAAAAATAATGTAAAGTTTTAATTAAAATGCAGTTATATATTTAATATACGTATTTATATGTATAATATATTAATATTGTCACCGCGCCCGCCGCATCTAATTGCCGACAACAGCAGTGTCACCCATCGCATTATTGTCGGCACTACCGCAAAGGAGCCGAAGGAAAGAGACAGAGAATGGCCGCATTGTTGGGGCGCTTGCCGAAAGAGAGAAAAGGATAGAGACTTCGGGAACCTTCTGCTTTGTATTTCACCGCAATAACTGAACTTTCCAGAAAAGTGCCTGGGATATATAAATAGCGGTAAAGTGCGACAGAAGAGTCAGTCAGACGTATGTGAAGCGTTGAGTAGTCGTGCCGACGGAGAAGGGACAGTTCTTGTGTTACGAATTCGGAGCCGTGCTGTTGGTGAATCGGAAAAGACTTTCTTACTGTTGCAACGAGTGTACAAAGTTACTGTTTACGGAAATAAAAGTGTTTCTTTATCTAGACTACATCTGTCGTCTTTACTTTACACCCAACCAAAGTCACAATATATACATGATATAAATGAATAACACCGCACGAATTTTACTGGTGATAAACGGTTCATAGGCAATCAATTTGAGATAGGAAACCTATGGTACAGATTGCAAATTACAGAACTTAAAATTGTTTGAGGGTGTGCACGCCACTGATTATGTCCATTGCAACTGTAACGCATGATAAGAAAACAAGCAGGCAAAATTCGTAGCCTGTCTGTTTAGCGTAATGCTTATGGTGCCAGGACGCGGAAGTACACACATCTTAAAAGCACAGGTTCAAATACCCATAAACAAATAGTTCTATGTTCTTTTTTCTTCCTTTCTTCATAAGCGCGTGCTTAATCTGTTTTGATTTACAGGAAATAGTTGTGTCGTGTTGTAATTTTTCGTTTCACTAATACTTAAACTTTCTGTTTCAAGTTTGTTTAACTATTATTTGTACTTGCATGATCTAAATAGGAGTTACACACCATGGGCGTCGCGAAGGGGGGGGGGGCAAGGGAGGGCCCCGGCCCCCCCTTGGAAATTAATGAACTTAATGTGCTGACTATTAAACTATTATTTTAATTTTTATGTAAAGAACAATTTCTATTTAGCGCAAATTTATCCGCAACAATAAGTTTTGACAACAAAATAATGAATCAATGTTATCTAATTGCAAAATTCTAACAGTTGCCCCCCCCCCCCTGGTAAAAAGTCTGCCGACGTTCATATTACACACTAATAATTTCTTTTCTTTTTAAATAACATGGTTCAAGTCTAACTAGCAGCTTAGAAAGAAGTAAATAATTAAAAATTATTCATCATCCTGATGATGGGAGAGATGCACACTCCCGAAACGTCGAAGGCTCTCCAACACTACCACTGGCTCGAAGCCCCAGAATATCTTGAATAAGTAAATAATTGATAAACACTTGAAAGAGAATAAGGTTGAATTATTATTAACAAAAATTGAATTACTCGCAATATTAACATTGCAATACAGTAGGTAGATACAGGCGGAATAAATAATGAGTAAGTGGAGATTTCATATCTAGATTTCTTAATTAAATCTGACAATAAATTGAGCGATTCAATAAGAGAAAGAAAACAGGCAAGGAATGAGTTTATTATACAAGAAAAAAGATTTTCTCTAATGGAATAATAACCAGAAATAGTAAACTAAAGATTTATAAAACATTAATTAGGCCAGACCTATGGGTCTGAGGTTTGTCTACCACAATGAACAATGAACGATGAGAAGGCTTTGTGATCTTTCGAGGGAACACCCAGACAAATGTTTGGACCCGTACATTGTGGTGCACAGGTTTGGTGAGAGAGAAACAATCAAGAAATAAATTATTTAATAGAAGCTCAAGATGCTGTTAGATTTATAAAATCCCAGAGACTTAGACTTAGATGGTGGGACACCTGGAAAGAATGGGGTATGAGTGAAATCCAAAGAAAATGTGAAAGGGGAAAATATTTTCACAAAGAAGGAAAGGCAGAACAAAGTGGATGGATTGTATGTGGGAAGATCTTGCTGCAATGGGAGTCGGAGGCTGGAGAAGGAAGACGCATGATAGAAGAGAAGGGAAGAAAATAGTAGGGAAGGTCAAGTTGGTGGCCTCTAACATCAATACATAGCCGACATCGACGCACAAATGATCCGCGAACCCTGTTGAGCATCATGGTGCGTTATGAATCTCACCAATGACTGCAATAATGTGGGCAACCAGCGTATCCTCAGAATCTATTAATGATGATACACCATAGTTTAAAGATAACCCCAGAAAAAGAAATCCGTGGGATTGAGATCCGGCGTATGAGATGGCCAAGGCATGGTAGGACTGCCTCATCCGATCCAACGATTGGGGAAGACCCGATTTAGATGTTCCCGTACGCTTATAGCATAATGCGCAGGAGCTCCGTAGTGTTGGAAATGCGGTTGAGCGCGAACATCAAGCGACACTTCTTCCAAAAGAAATATTTTATAAGCGTTGCCACGCAGTCGATGAGGAAGGTGTGGCCCAAAGATGTGATCAGAAATAATGCCAGCCAACATGTTCACTATAAACTGCTGTTGCTGACTCTTCTGAACAGCGGCATGGGGTTTTTCGTATGCTCTTATGTAACTATTCTTTTAGTTTAGAATCGGACCATCCCTGATAAACGTGGCTTCATCGGTGAACAACACCACTGAAAACAGTTCCGATGGCTGGCTTAAGACCCATCGCAGCACTGCCAGCATAACTCACAATCTTCCGAAGTTAAGGCTTGCACCTTTTGCAGATGGAAGGGGTAGAGCTGTTCCTCATGCAAGACTTGCCATACACTTGTGTGGTTGACGCCCATTGTGTGAGCAATAGTGCAGGTTGATGGTTCCTGTTCCAGTAAACGCAGTACGTTTTCTTCAAACTCTGGAGTGCGGTGGGTACGTCTTGCACCGCAACCTGCTTTATTGGACACCACAGAATCACGTTCTCGTAACTGCCCATCTACAGATACGAAAGTAGTCCGATGGGGCTGCCGTCTATTGGGATACCTTTCACTGTAAATCCGTGCAGCTATTGCAGAACAACCTCCTGCTTCGCCATACACTAGGTGCATGTCGGCTAATTCTGCAAAAATGTAATTTTGTTCCATGTTCCCAGAGTACCTTTTTAACTGCTTCAACGCAATGTTATTGTATGCTGAAGGAAATAGGAAATGAGACTTGGGTGACTTGAGTAGGAAACAATCACCATATGGTAGTGTTAGTGTCTTCCAGGATTATTAGGTCACCTATCACCAATATTAGACGTTTTTCATGCTTACACGTAAGTATTCAGTACCTCTTTTGGGGAGTTGTAATACTTTGTACTATTACTTGGTTCAATGTTTTGTGAACAATGTTTTGTGATACTGACATGTTAGGTGATCTTTCATAATGTTTCACCAAATAAAGGAACCCATTCAACATGAATTTTGTTTCAGAGTCTGCGGCAAACCAGAACTTTAAACCAAACTTATCTATTTGTTAGTAATATATTGAGTAAAGCGACATCGAGCCTTACATAGATACAGCTGCTCATTTGTAGTAATATCTGCACCTGGTTTGTAGCTCAGTATGCAGTTGCGTACAAATGGATTCCAGATTGGAGTGGCTGCTGCAAACCATCAATCTTCAGTCTCTCTTTACGTGTATGTTTATTTTCAAATCTAAGCATCCTCATCATAATCTCAATAAATTTGCTCCTTCCCATACCATGAAATTGTGGCCTGCACACCTGTGACCATAGACATTTCAAGGGGAAGTTCTTCCCTCCATACTGCCCATGTACATACAATATGGCAAGTTGGTCAAGCTCAAGAACCCAAGGGTTCTCCTGAAGGACTTTACAGGCCCTAATTTCTGTGGAATCTTTTAAATTCTGGAGAATATTAGCATTCATCAACACTCGCCATGCGCTGGTATAGTTTCCACTCATAAGTTTCTTCGCATGATCTGTAGGTCCTGGCCTTTCTGTCAGTACATTATGACGCCTACGCCTTCCAGGTGTATTTCCTGATTCAACTCTTGTCCTCACTGTACCATCAATAGTATCCTTACTTTCCACAGTTGGAAAAATTGTTTTCTGTGGAGCTTCACATCTCCGATTGAATCCGCCTCTCTTTCGTGGAGCAGGGACGTGTGTTACTTGGGACAGTTCGGTAACAGGGTGTTAATCAGCCGGTTTCTCTACATGATTTTCATTCATTGTATTATCACCAATATCGGATTTGGATCCAAGCGCTGAGGGATATATTAACATCATCAGCATAATTTATGATAATTCATCATTATTAAACATGTTTTCTCCTTCTGACTCGCTGCCTGGTATACTGGTAATAATTCAATATTTCCTCATCACTTTGAAGATACGATAATAATTCTGATGTAACATGGCAGGCATAAGGTATAAAGTATAACTTCAAAAATATTTTTCAATTCAATATATTGACACATTTGCTAAAACACGTCCACACTCACGCTAAACATTATCAAACTAGGCTTCAACAATGACCGAAAACCTGGATTGCTTTCAGAACACGTTGTTACCATTATTTAGTTACGTGCCCCCCTCCGTTACAATACCTCGTACCTGGATGATAAGAGATAGTAATATCACAAAATAGCTCCACATACCAGCATTGTCATTGCTATAGGAAATTCGGTATGTGTGTCATAATAAGTCAATTATACATAATACTGAATACAGCAACATGTTCATAACGCTAAGCTTGCATAAACTAGCACACTTACTTCTTACAGTGTGATAGTGAATCGCTTCCCGGCCTTCGAAGTTCTTTGTTCTTGCTGCACAAGTTTTTAGAAAATCGACGCTTCTATGTCCAAGTGGGCCAGACCTTATCCCGGGAGAGTGTAATGTAGCCTGGCGTCCCACAAGGATCAATCATGTCGCCCTTCTTGTACATGCTTTTCACGAATAATTTCCCAGTGAATGCAGGATGCAAGGCCGCCATATAGGCTGACGACACTGCAATATACAACCATCATAAAAATCTCGCTTCGGTCTTGCAGAAATGCAGCGATATGTAAACCACTTTCTCTCGTGGCTCCGTGATTGGAAAATCAAAATTAACCCCAGCAAATGCCAGCTCATCCGTTTTTCAAAACATCACACTTTGTCAATGGACCTAACAGTCGCTGGTGAAATATTGCACTGTCATCGGCAAGCTAAAGGCCTAGGCGTCACCATGGATCGTACAATGTGGTGGTCCGCCCACATAAAAGGTACCGCCAAGGGCAGACAGCGACTAAAATTATGCGCGCCTGTCTTCCGCAGCAAACAGTCAAAACTGAAATCAAAGCTTAAATTATAGAAATCCTCCATTCTTTCGGTGGTCCAGTATGTTTGTGTGGCCTGGGCCAGTGCCTCCAAAACATCAGTTAAACAACTCCAAACCTCCATAACCTCTCCCTCCGCAATATCCTCTCTGCTCCCCTCCACACCACCAACTACATCCTACACCAAGAAACCCACCTCCCATCCATCCCAGAGGCAGAGACCAAAAGAGCCTCATAGACTAGACTAGACTACCAGATGGCAGGCTGAGAACAGCCCGAGGTGTGTCATTCGTATACCTGCCCTTGTAGGGCTTAACCACTGTATGACGGGATTAGGATGTTATAGGATGGCTGGTGAAGAATGGGGATTGTGGATTGTTAGGAGGTAGCATAAATTTATGCTCCTCATCGGGTGTTAATTTTAGCGTGCAACTACCGTTGGGTACTTCTGATGGGTGGTCCAAATATGGATATTTGGCGAAAAATTTTTGACTTCCAATCTACTCTTGGAAGGACTCTAAGGAGCTCAGCTTGCGCTGTTGATGGGGTAGCTCCTGTGTTACCGGGGGTGCCCGCAAGCCATGCGGGGAACCCGGTGTCGCACAAGCGTGCGTTCTCTAGGGATATAGTCCCCAAGAGACCTAACCAGGGCGCTCCGATGTTGTGGAAACTGGTCGTAGAATTTGGTTGCCCGGCGCTTAATTTCGTCCTCCACGTACGGGAGGGAATAGTGCAGTAGTCTCGTAGGGAATCTACGGCATACAGAATAGATTACACGAAGACCTCTATTCTGTATACGTTGCAGACGCAGGAGGTGGGTTTCTGCAGCCATGCCCAGATTTCGCAGGCATATAGGAGGATAGGGACAATGAGAGCCCGAAAGAGGCGTAACTTTAAGGGAATTGGCATCCCCGACCGCAGCATGGGGTACAGTGAGGCAATTGCCCCGCTGGTCCGCGCTGATAGGTCGTTGATGTGTTCCCGAAAAGTTAGGCCCTTGTCGAGCTTTACTCCCAGGTAGGTAAGGGAATCTACCCACTCTATCCTTCGGCGAAGGTATGTGAATGTGGGGAAGGTGGCGGGAAAGCAGCGTTTGGTGAAAAGTATGGCGCGGCTTTTCTCCGGGTTGATGGACAGTCGCCAACGCCTACACCACTCTTGGATGAGGCGGAAGTGTCGCTGTATGGGGAGAAAGGTTCTGCGAGGGTGTTTATTTGTACAGTATAGCAGCACGTCGTCAGCATACTGGGCTATGCTAGCGTGCTGCTCGGATGGAATGTCGGCCACATATACGCTGAACAGCGTAGGGGACAATACAGAACCTTCAGGGACTCCGCCTCTGATTGGCCTTCGTGTAGATTTGGTTCCCGCAACTGCGACCACAAAGGATCTGTGTTTTAGGAATGAGTGTAGCAGGTGTATTAGGCGTGTGGGTAGCTCCAGTTGGATGAGTTTGCGGAGGAGACCGGCATGCCAGGTCGTAGAGAAGGCCTTCTCAACATCTAGAGAAACCGCGGCGGTATAGGCTTTGTCCTGGAAACCCAGGGCGGCAGCCTCCACCACACGCAGCAACTGCTGAGATGTTGAGTGGCCAGGCCGGAACCCAAACTGATGGGGAGGGTTGGCTTGAATGTCCCTAAGATGGGAGACAAGCGGACTAGAATAAGCCTCTCGAGTACTTTCGAGAGCACAGACAGGAGACATGTGGAACCGTAGTTGGCAGGATGAACCGGGTCTTTCCCAGGCTTCAATATGCAGATCACCCCGGCCTCCTTCCACTCGCGTGGAAAGTGACTAAGGGCGAGGCACATATTGAAGACCTTAGTGAGGAAGAGCACGGCCTTGAAAGGAAGGTGGCGGAGCATGGCAGGGGTTAACCCGTCAGACCCCGCAGCCTTTTTGCGGTCGAGGCGCCGGAGTACGCCCTGGAGTTCACTTGGCTTGATGATGGGAAGCCGATCCGCCTCCTCATGAGGACGTCGAAGGTATCGACGTACCTCCTGGCGGACACGGTCGGAGAAGTCTAGGTCCTGCGTATCATCTCTAGGACGCATAGTCCTCTCCAGGTAGTCAGCAAACACATTTGCTTTGGCTTGGGGTTCATAGGCCAGGCCTCGGGTGCCTTGGATAGGTGAGGTGTGTGACCCTCCTCGGTTCCTGAGTCGCTTGGCGATCTTCCACACGTCCCCATCTTCCGGGTTCAAACGAGTCATCGTGTCCTCCCACGCGCGCACTCGGTGCTCGCGTAGACGGAGACGAACCTCGTGGCGTAAACGCCTTAGAACCGCTAGATGATGGGGCGTGCGGTGCCTCTGGTAGCGCCTGCGAGCCGCCCAAGAGCGGCGGATGAGCAAAAGAAGCTCTAAAGGCAGGACATCAGGATGAAGAGGAGCTGGGGTGTGGATGGTGAGGTTGTGGATGGTGAGGTTGTGGACCGTTCGCTTCACAACAGAGGTGAAGGAAGAGACCGCAACCTCTAGGGTTGGGATGTCTGTGATGTTGGGGTTGGCGGGGATGGAGCCATTCAGGCAACTTCTGACGCAGTCCCAGTCTACGTTCCGATGTTGGATCGGGACCTCATGGCTGGCAACCTGGGTGTTAATGATGGCCAACACGGGATTATGGTCTGAATGAAGTTCGTTGACCGATGTGAGTGATAGATGATATGGAAAGTGCTTGATGATTGCGAAGTCTATGACGGATGGCCGCCCTAGACCTCGCGGGTTGCCAGGGACCCTCTACTCTAAGTTGAGGGTCCGCGTCCACCATTCTGATGATATCGTTGCCTCTAGCGTCTGCACGGGGGCCGCTATGGCAGCGCTGATGCTTAGCATTTAAGTGCCCAACAATAATGGCATGATGATATAGGACAAGGATGGAGAGGTAGTCGTTTGGAACGAACTGCCTCTGGGGTGGGTGATAAGCTGACACCATCAGGACTTCAGTATCTCCGAGGTGGACACAAGTGTCCGTGGCCTCTAGGGTTTGAAGTGGAGGGAGCTGGATGGGTTTGTGGACCACACTGTTCTTCACGAAGATCGCTGTGCCGCCCCCACGGCGGCCGACGCGGTCCGATCTGAGACAGTGATAGCCCTGGAGTCGGGATGTGACGTTCTGATGGAGATGTGTTTCTGAAACCAGAATGAGGTCTAGGGCATGCGCTCCAGCAAAATGGTGGAGCTCATTCTCCTGACCGGCCAAGCCACACGCGTTCCAGAACGCGAACCTAAACGAGGTACGAGACCTAGTCTGATCCGCCATTCTGGGCGTGCGGATGACGGTGGTCAGGAGAGCGAGTGCCTCCATAGCTATGGCCATTTTGCTGGCTTGGTCGATGGCAGAGATGAATCTTACCAGCAGTTCGCAGATCCTCTGACCATGGCTTTCCAACAACTGCTGCAACCACGCCAGTACGTCCTGGAACTGAGGTGTGGCAGGGGTAGTGGTTTGTTGTGGAGGTGGTTGGACAGGAGGGCTCGGTAGCACCGGACCCTCTTCGACCGCGACCTCCCTCTGCTGGCGGGCGGGCGTGGGAACCCCACGCTCGCTGCGAGCTTCGGAGACGGTAGAAGGCCTCCGAGGGCGTCGGCGCTTTCCCGACCTAGGTGGAAGGGGAGCTGGTTGGGTAACTGGAGCTTGTGTTTGTCCTCTGGGGTGTGTGTTGGTGTTATTTCGCGAAGCCACAGTCCTACCCGCAGCTCTGCTGGTCACTGCCGCGTACGCTGAACCCTGGGTCGGTCCTGCCGGAGCAGGGCCTACCCGGGGGCTGTCCGCCGCAGAAGGTTGGACCACCTGTGATGGGTACTTAGCAGCTAAGATGGCCTTCCTTGTTGGACAGCCTCCGTAGCAAGCTACGTGTGCGTCGGTACAGTTGGCACACTTGGGCACATCCTCCCGAGATTTCGGGCAGACCTCTTTTGAATGTTCACCGCCGCACCTCACGCAGCGAAGTTTCCTATGGCAAAAGTGGCTGGAGTGGTTAAACCCCAGACAACGATGGCACTGGGGAGGACCGCTAGAGCCTTCCTCTCCAGAGGAGAGACCCGATGATGATGAACCGTCGTGCATATTGACGGAAGATCTGCAGGAGTAAACACTCCCACAGTCCTCGGAGTCAGACTCCGGATTTTGGCCTACCCGTGGAACTTGTTCACGTGGGAGGCCCTGGCTGGTGGTAGGTTCGGAAGCCTCGACTTTGCGGCACTTGCCTCTTCCGCTTTCGCGTTGAATGGAACGGCGCTTCTTAGCCTCGGCAGAGGTCTTTTTGACAACACCAGTGGAGGTGCTGGCAACGGGAGTTGCAGACTGACTGGCAGGACTTCGGGACTTGCCGGGGGAAGAAGGAAGAGAAGACATGGTAGGGAAAGTGCAGGGACAGGTACAATACTGTACCCTAGGGTGCAGTATTACACAAACACACCTCGCGTGTTCAGAGCCTGCTCTGAATGGGCGCGCATTAAATATCACAAAAACAAAGTAATCTCCTACATTGGTAAAGGCAAGCCGAACCATAGAGAGCACGCCCGCATTAAAAATGTTTAGATTGGGCATGACGGACCAAACATGCGCGGCCGTTTTCCCCGGCCCTAGGTCACACTAATATTACAGCAGAGGCCTTCGCCACGGGAACTTCAGAAGCTGCAGCCTACTGCACAGGATAACCGCGCGTGTTTGTGTGAGTGTCCGTAAGCTTAAAAGCCGTCACTCCCTTACATGTAGAAAAAGAGAAAATACTCTTCTACTAGTTCCTTTTCCCTCCCATTCGGATTGAAAAAGGATACTGGTAGAAGAGTGTTTTCATTTTTTCCATGTGTAAGGGAGCGACGTCTTTTAAGGTTTTTAATGCCAACTAGAGGTTTTATACACTATGTAATAGGTCACGGCCTGTATGGGGACTGCCTTTTTAGATTTGGCCAATCCGAAAATTCGACATGTAAATGTGGAGCATTCCTTTTGGGAATATCCAATCCAATGGGCCTATAATGTAGAAATGCACTCGTTACTAGCAAACCAGCAAATGTATAATCTAGTTAGACACAGGTACTCGTTTGAGGTCATTAACAAATTAGCAGATAGAATTTCCACCTCAAAATACTTGGAATTTGTAAATAGATAGTTAACCTTTTATGCATGTAATTATATTGTTAAGTTTATCAAAGTTAATTTGGTTAAAGAAATTGCTGTTGCTTTAATAAATTGTAATATATATTGTTAAACTTGTTAAAGTTAATTTTGTTAAAGAAATTGTTACATGCTTCTGTAATTGTTATAAATTGTAATACTGATGTATTGAAAATAAATAAATAAATAAGTGCAAAGAGTCCAGTATATATTATACAGGTTGGATTTCATGGAGATATAATTTGTCCGTGAGCTTGTGTGGGACGTACCGCGTATGCCCAAGTGTGAGCGCGCGCACGTGTGTGTTGAGTGTAAATGTATAGAAGAAGGACAGTTTAAAGTGAAAAACCACAGGACTGTTCTCGGTGGCCTAAAGTTGCTCACCGTATGGGTTTCTGTTCAAGCCAGAAAGACAATGTAAATAGAGCTAAGTGTATAGGCACAAATGATAATTGTAGCCGGGTCTATTGTACCGGCACCAGGCCAAAACTATTTTAATAAAGAAAAGTGCAAACTGGAAACAAGAACACTTCCTAACTGCATATGTGTCGGAAAGATGTGCTTTCATTTTATAGAGCAAAACTAGAGCAATTGATTTAAAGGTGTTTTCAACGGCTGTGGAATGCGTTTTCCTTCGGAAAATCTATATTTCTTAATTTTTATCCATTATAGCGCAAGTTACTCTATTGAACGCTTTAAGCTCAATTTTTGCTCAATATTTTCACCCAGGTTTAAATAAAACCTAAAAAGAAGCAATTATTATGTCTTATTGGCTGTAAATGAGGAAAATATTGCAAAAAAATATGTAACTATTGCAAGAGTTTCGTGTTAGAATTTGACAATATATTTAACATATTGCTTAAGTACATTTTTCAGTTGTTATTCCCTAAAATTTGATCAATCTATACATTCGAAAATAAATAGTATTGCAAGGGACGGTATTACCCAAACGTCATTTTAACAGACCGAAATGAAGATAAAGTCAGCTGCATAAATTCATAAATTACCCTCTCGTGCAATTGAGTTGCACTTCAAAAATAATTATACTAATCGACACATTTTCCTGAAATGTGACATCACGCATCATGATCCCTAAAATTATAGTATATTTTATATTAAGAGAGAGAAACGCATGTTTTTCCACCAAGTAATCATGTGCATACAAATGTACCTACTCGTGAAAATCCGTGAATATAAAATCTGTTTCAGTCCCGTGGTGTATACACTATTTTTACATGCCGAGCTAATTTTTTCGCGTCTAACTGCAATGGTCATATCGCCAGTCTTTCCTGTGGAACATGTTGCCTATGATGGGAGTCTTTGACAGTGGGTTATTTTAGGTATTTTAAATATTAAATTCACACACACATTCGCACTCTAATTCATACTCCCCTGCCGGGAGTCGAATCCGGGACCCCTTGCACCGACAGAGCTACATTGTCGCGGTTTATTTAACTTTATGGCATTTTGCTGCAGCTTCTTCATTGAGGTGAGGCTTCGGAATGATTGAAAGGATATACGTAACAACGTTGATACAGCATTGTTTACAATGTGAATTTAAATTCAAACTGGATAATTTAAAAGAACCAAAAGAAATAGTGTGTGCTACTAGTAAGGCAATTAGTGGTTAGTTACCGAAAAAATCCAGAAGATTATTCCAAGGGTACACTCATTTTCAAGAAGTGTTTACTGGATAATGTACTAATGTATTCAGTAAATGCCCGTTTTACTTCATAGAAAGAGGGAAGGAATAAAAGTATTCTAAAGCGAATGACGACATGGGTTATTCATTAAGGATAGATCGCTGTAAAATGCGCAAAATTAGAGTTATTGGTATTTTACCAATATTGATTGAGTGCTTTTATAGGTTGCATTGGTTTGTTGGTTAATATTTCTTGCAATAATAATCACATGATCCATTGTTTTCATTATTAGTTAATATGTCTCTCCCGTTTTAGGTAACCTAAAAACTGACATTTAACTACGGTACAGGAGAAAAAGGATGATGTCTTGATTAACATATCAATAGGTCTATAAAACTTTAGAAACCTTTCACTGGTGTTACTGTAAAGTTAGCTCAGGTTTCAGGAGTAAGTCATTCAGATTTTGCACTTCTCAGCAATAAAGAGTTTCAAGACAAAGTGATATTTTGGGTGACATTCTGAGCGCTTCGGACTTGTGCTTTTCACCTGTAGTAATGCACCGGGATCTTTCGCTCTTTCTGGTGTCAGCTTTTCTTATTTTTAAATGTTCTTTCACGCGCCGAACACGAGATTGACTCGTCAAATTGTAATTGTCCAAAACGTCCGTAAGCATACCTTTGGACCAAAATCCTTTCTATCCTTGATAACCATGACTCAGTGACAACTTGCCATCTTTTGTACCTGTGCTTCTGACGGGTCATCCCCGGGAGGATGAATGAACCGAATGGTTGCCACGACAGAGCAGAGGGCAGGGTCCCTACACTTTCCCAGTTAGAAGCTCCTGACGGAGGCTGGCTCAGCCCGGTTGTCTACCAACCCTTTGAGTCCGTACTGCCCAGGAGGCGCGGGACTCGGAAACCGCCTCCCCTCCCCCTCCTGTTGTGCCATCCCATGGGGTGGCCGGAAACCAGCAGGCTTGACTTCCATTTTGGGGGGCGAGATTTCCAGAGCGCATTTGTTCCCTCTGCCGTGCTGCTGCCGCGACGCTCGCCGACGGTTCCAATCCCGAAAGAAACCTAACGGTATGAAGGGTAAATTAAATGATTAATGTAACGAAATGGAGGGGCAGGAAATTGGGAGGTTATGGAAATCCTTCCGGGGATTAGCCTGGCGACCTAGAGAAACCTCCGAAAAAAACCTTGGGTCAAGAAGGTCGTCCATGGGGGTCGATCCCGCGACCTCCCGAATACGGGCTTCAGACTTTACCGCCTGAGCCATCCCGCTCGGTTTGAGAACCATACCGCCTTAAGAAGTTAATAGAGAACCAAACTGTAGTTTCGAGTGAGTGCATGTTCCTTTCTGACATTGAGAATTCGTGCCAATTGAAGGGTTCCTCAATGCTGTGTTTGAAAAAAAGGGTTGGACCTCCGTTAAAGGTTGCTAGGAAATATTAAAGGTAAATAATCCCTATTTATAACATATATATGGAAAACATGAGAAGTTTCAAAGCCTAAGAGTGCTTTTCTTGTTTTGTATGTTTTGTTCAAATATTCTGCTGAAAACCTTTAATCGCAGAAGATGTGAAACAAGGACAAAAGTTTGCGCAGGATTCTTGTCGCGACAGTGATACAATTGGAAATTATTTTAGAATATTGCACACAAGAAGCAACACGTCTAGAAAATATCATATCAAATTATTCAACTCAATGTTTGCATAGCGACCGACGACAACCGCAAAAGATAGGCCCCGGGGCTTGAGCTGGAACCTGCCATAGTGAATCGCACACGTTACCGTAGCGCTCAAAGCATGGCTCTCTAGTATGCTCTATAACAGCAATGTCTAACGTTTGCGAAAGAGGGAAAGTTGGGTTTAGTTTCCTCCATTATACGCGTCTTTGCCACTCTAACTCAGACGTCCATTGTGTTACAGTGGCGGGTTGGTTACATGCACGTTGCGTTTGATTTACGAAAGGAGTTTCAAATCTTATGCTGTAAACATTTGTTCATTAGTAGGGCTCGGAAGTTCATACCCTAAAAACACTGAAATATGCATGCAAATATGCTCTTAAAAACTTGAAAATATGCCAACAAATATGCACTATTTAATTAAAAGAATTAATGTCCCTTTGCTGTAGACAAGGCGAGTTAGTATAAATAATAAACAGTTACCTTATTCCTTAGAGGTTGCAACAGAAGTGGTCCCACCGCTAGTATTAATTCCTAAATTGCAGTTCACAACCAGCATTTTGCACAAATTTTCAACTGTAAAACATCGTCTGTTGTATCGCAAAACACTTTTGTAACGTGAAAAACTTCCCTCCACGTCACAAGATGTTATCGGGGCATATTTAAATGATGTTAACTGCTTCGCAGAGACAGTCAAGTCTCTTGGTGTGACAGATAGTTTTCTTTCGAGGATGTCTCGAATATCGCACATCTGTTTATAATCAGAATTTTTTGAAATTCACTTTCTCTATCACTTTTTGTCCTATGCTACCCGGAACCGGACATAGATCACATTTTTTTTTCTTCAAAAACAGTTCCTGATTCATGCAAAGGAGATCCTACAGCTTCCAATGCTGTTATGGCTGTTGGTAAGAAAGAAAAATGGGCAGATATGAAACTAAGATACTTTTTTAACCCATGGCCTGACAAGTTACAAGTTTACAAGTTTCTTTATTCATAATTTTAGCCTGGTGCCGGTACAGGGGGCCCGGCTTACAGGCTATAAATATATATTTATTTACAATTTTTTTTTACAAGCTTATAGTTTTGGGTATCACCAAAAACCCATACGGTGGCCATCTTTAGGCCACCGAGAATAGTTTTCGTTAGTCTTTTGCTGTCTATTTCAATTATTTGTTGTTGTTTTTTTCCCTTATATACATATATACATCTATATACACACATACACGCACGCATTCACCCACACACTCACATTCACACGCTTACACACACACACGTTCACTGGGCACACCAGAAATATGCGTCCCAGCTCGCGCACAGCGCTATTTACAATATTTACATTTTCCCGCTGTTTTCCTGCGCGGACAAGGTGTAGCTCCTGGGTGTTTTCCGAGGCGAGGGCCTCTGCCGTAACGTGTGTGTGGCCTAAGAGCGAGATTGCATAGACACGCATTAGTCGGCGAGCCGTGCCGCGTCTATAACATTTTTATTCTAGTATGTTTGCGGTGCTTCGGTTCGCCTTTGCCAATGTTGGCGATCACGTAGTTTTCGTGGTTCCTAATGCGCGTCCATGCTGCCGTTGCTCTTTTTGCTATTGCCTCTGGGATGGACGGGATCTGAGTTTCGAGGTGAAGAGTTTGGTTAGTGGTAAGGAGTGGAGCAGAGAGGATTTTTCTAAGGGAGAAGTTTTGGAGGGTTTGAATTTGTTTGAGGGCGGTTTTAGAGGCATTTGCCCAGGCCACGCATGCGTACAGGACCAGCGAGAGTATAAATGACCTATATAAAATCAGCTTGGATTTAAGTTGTAGCTGTTTGCTGCGGAAGATGGGAGCGCATAACTTTAGCCGCTGTCTGCCTTTGTTGGCCGTATTTTTTATGCGGGTGGACCAGCACATCGTGCGGTCCATGGTAACGCCAAGGTATTTGACATTCTGGCGGCATTGCAATATTTGACCACCGACCGTTAGGTCCATTGCCAAAGTGTGATGCCGCTTTGAAAAATGTATTAGCTGGCATTTATAGGGGTTAATTTTTATTTTCCAGTCATGGAGCCATGAGAGGAAGTTGTTTGTGTATCTTTGCATTTCTGCAAGGCCGAAACGAGGATTTTTGTAGTGGTTGTATATTGCAGTGTCGTCTGCATACATGGCGACCTTGCATCTGGCATCCACTGGGAAATCATTTGTAAACAGTATGTACAGGAACGGTGACATGATTGCCCCTTGTGGGACGCCAGCCCGCATCACTCTCTCCCGAGAGAAGGAGCGGCCCACTTGGACGTAGAAGTGTCGATTTTCTAAGAAGTTGTGCAGCAGGTACAGATAATTTTGGAGTGCCGGGAAATTGTGGTGCAGTTTGTAAATGAGGCCATTGTGCCAGCACCGGTCAAATGCAGCTTCTACGTCCAGAAATAATGCCAACGTTGAAGCCCCATTGTTAAATTGCTCTGTTACGTCATGAGTTAGTCTGAGAAGCTGTAATTCTGTAGAATGTCCTTTTCTAAAGCCAAATTGTGAATTTGAGAGTTCACGTGTTTCCGAAATTTGTTTTTGAAGTCGAGAAAGGATATGTTTTTCGAGCAATTTACCAATAGTAGATAAGAGACTAATGGGGCGGTAATTTTGCGGCTGTCTGATGCTTTTTCCTTGCTTTGGGAGCATGATAACCTTGGCTCGTTTCCAAGTAGAGGGGAAATAGCCTTGCTGCAAACAGGCGTTAAATATCTTTGTCAGTTGAACCAGAGCTTTTCTCGGGAGATGCTTAAGTTCCTCATTAGTCACTTTGTCTGGGCCGGCAGCTTTACCATTAGGCAATTTCCTGATGGGCTTGTAAACTTCCTGCGGTGTTATATGGGGTAACTGTTGCTCTTGCTTCTGCCCCACCCAGGTTTGTACCCATGTCTGGACCTCCCGTTCTATTTCACGGTTGGTCACTGGGTTTTCGCTGAATCTGTCTTGGAGACAGTCAGCGAAGACCTGGGCTTTCTCCTCTGCGGAGAAGTACAGGCCGCCATGAGTGTGCAGCGCCTCATTTGCGGAGTTAACGCTCGTGGAAACTTTAAAAGCCTTTAGTAATTTCCGCAAAGAAAAGTCCGAATGGGTGGTACTCAGCATTTTGTTTTCCCACTGTTCAATTTTGTTGATTTTAATTTGTTGCCGCATGACGTTGCGTAGCCATTTTGCTAGCACTTTATATTCAGGCTGACGGGTGTATCGCCACAGTTTTGTCAAGCGCCGTCTCCGCCCAATGAGTTGCTCTACCTCGGGGTACGTGCAAAAACCGGGTGATCTTGTGGTGTATGTGGTAGCATTTCTTTTGGCCGTGCGTAGCGAGGCAGTAAAGTTTTCAATTGCGACATCTATGTCTGCCTCGCTATAGTATGGCCACCCGGGTTGCGCCATCCTGTGCATTTCCACGGTAAACCTATCCCAGTCGGTGTCTGCCCTCGTTCGAGGGCCAGAGACACCGGCCGTAATAGCGCCCTGTATGTCAAAATGCACAGGAAGATGGTCGGAGTCCAGGCTGTGATACACAGTAAAGTTATTTAACAGTGTCGCATTTTTTGTAAGTACGAGGTCCAAAATCTCAGGGTCAAAGTGCCCTGATGTGTGCCAAAAGGTGGGTTCTGGGGGGAGATGTACCTCAATGTCGTCATTTTCTGTTATAAGTTCAACCAGGAGATTTCCAGCCGCGTTTGTCCGGCGAGAAAACCACCAGGGGTGCCGGACATTGAAATCTCCTGCAATTATAACGTGCTCCTCTAAAGCGAGGATCTGCTCGAGGTCTTGTGTAAAGTCTGGGGAGTTAGGGGGCCGATAAAGTGCTACCAGCATCACCATATTTTGTACAGTTTTTATTGATGAAGCATCTTTCGAGTCCAATGAATTAACAACCTCTTCGACTATTTCTATTATTTCTATTATTTCTACATAATATAAAACTGCATCAACCCATGTTCCCCATTGAGTTAACACTGGTGCAGGAGGAAGTTGGATATTAGGTGCTGTTGATCTAAACAACTTAACTCTTGTAGGAGATTTAACAAAAATTCTCTTTGTACAGATACAAATCTATCTACCAATGGGAAAGAATCACTTATTGTCTCAGAAATGCGACGAAGAGCGAGTGCCAAACAAGTTATATGAATTAAGTTAGGAAAAATACCTTTCAGAGTTTGTCCTGATTTTACCATATAAGGGCCTGCATCAGTAACAAATAAAAGTAACCGGTCGTATTTGATTCAACATGACCATAGTAATTTCAAAGAGTCATCACAAACTGGGTCACAGTTACATTGTCAGTGGCCGACAATTCGCACACATTAAGAAGATAAGTAGTAGTCTTCTGTTCATTATTTAAAGCATCCATGATTATATTAGCAATAGAACGGCGCTCAGAATCAACAGACAACGACACAAAGTGATATGCTAATTCATTTTGTATATTTCACAATACGTTATTGTAACAATGTCCTACATAAGTCTTACGTAGTGTACTTTCTTCAGGCAGATGTTGCTGAGTGTACCTGGCAAGAAAGTCTTTATATGTCGGATTATTAATTTTGAACAAGGGAATATCAGCAGCTAAAAATGCTTGGCACAAGTCATAGAAAACTTCTGTAACCCTACTTCCTAAACACTCCACTAGCTGTTTTTGAACAGGTTCTTTGTTTGCGAGTTTTCTGATTAAATTCTCCTTGTTTTGCTGTGTTTATGTGCTGAACTATTTGAAATCTTATCTCACTCCCCACATTTTTCTCACACGGAGCACAAAACTTTTTCTGTAAATTAATTAATCTAGAACTCGAAGTTGGTTTTATTTTCGGCATTTTAAGAGCTTTTTAACATTGTACACGCCTAATTTAATTTAGTGGGAACCAGTTCACAACACTGTTACGTTTGAAGACCACGATACTGGTGAGCAGGCAAGCATTGCTATAATCGTGCTGCTCAAAACGTTGATCTGCACTTTATCTTTGTTAATATAAACCTCTCAGATCTCACTGATTATTCTCTACGCACATACATATAATGAAAGGATGGAAACAGGAGATTCACTGCATGACAACATAACTCAGCATTAGTTCTCGCCACCTTGTGGGTTGCATCATCATGTGCAATACTACCAATATGAGAAATACTATCCAGATGGAAAACAATAATAAAAAACCATAAAAATCATTAAACTATGCAGTATATGGGCCACAATATTGAAATATTATGCATTTATCTAAATCAAGAAAATATGCAGTTATATGCACCATAAAATCATATCCAAATAACTGAAAATTCCATAATTCGAGCACATAATGTAAAAGCATGCATTTCTAACCCCTATGAAAAAGCATGCCAATGCATGAACTTCCTAGCCCTATTCATTAGTGACTTCTTTGGTAATGCTTACGTTTAAGGCGTTTGGCTACAAAGTCTTCTTAAGTGCATAGCCTTAGAAGATACACCAAGTGATCGTCGCGTAACATATTGCGATACACACTTTTATAGTTCAATTTGGAGAAACTTTGTTCGAAAATATATGTAGAGCTGTGCTCACTCTTATATAAACTATTTTTGCAAATGCTTATTTCTCTACCTACTTCATTTTAATCGACATAAGCATTTTCAGAAATTACCTTATTGCTAATTTTCTTATAGGTGCAAAGGGGAATATGGGAATACAGTAGTCTTTAACCGATAATAAACTGTTTTAAGAGCTGGTTACTATGCGATGCCTTTAAAATTCCGTTCTCTTTACAAGGCCAAAAGATAAAAACAAATAACATATTCCTATTTGAGAAAAGTAAAGTATTGGCAAATTCACACAAATAATAAACAGTATCTCGGAAATGGTTCATTAAAATAACGTATTTGTCATAATTTTTGTGTTTTAACCAGATCCACATTTTTTATTTAGTATGCTTTTGTCTGTCTCTTACTGTTTACCATTTATGCAAAGGTCATTCAAAATGAACTGGTCTTCTGATATTCCCAGAAAATTCAAGTTATTACTTAGAAACTGCCACGGAATCGTCTGTGTCCGTCACTGCTTACACGTCACAAGGAACAGCTGATTCACCCTCCGACTGAAAGAGGAGGTAGGGAATAGCCTCTAATTGTGTAAACATCTCCAAAGAGACGAGGTTGCGCATCGCTGCTCTATGCTATAAGCCTACCTGTCTTTGTTATGGCACGTAGTTACCATTTCGTCCGTTGGGCGTTGTCACCGACGGTCCCTCCCTCTCCTCTGGATGTGGCTACAAATGAAACATTGCGACTCATTTTGCACTTCAACATTGCAAAGGAGCGGAATGGTAATTAAGCCAGTTTTCAAAATGTTCATTCTAAATGTCACTGCTGTACAATCTAGCATATGGCTGGCTGCTGCTGCTGCAGTCTGACAAAAACCAATGAAGAACATTTCTATTGGCTCAGCATTAAAATAGCTATCTGGTTATGATAAAGTGAAAATAAACGTTCAGCATATCAGCTGATGCCATGCTAGAATCAGTGCTTCATGAGTTTCATTGTTCAGAAATTACTTTTCAGAATTTAAAATATTCTTATTCTGTGTTTTCTGTAATATCCAGGGAACAAGTTCTCTAACCAGCCAGGTCATTCATCATCGATAGAGAAAAGAAAATGTTTAGTATATTCAATATTCGATTATATTAAATGACTAATGGACGTAGTCGGGATGCAACCCGCTGTAGGCAGTGCAGCAAAAAGGAACCGCTAGTTCATTCGGCCAGAGCTTGAAGGAGGGGGAAGGGGTTAGGTTATCCTAAGGCACGGTGGTCGTGTGCCAAACGTTAACAATTGAAATATTGGCATTGCAATATCGCCTTAATTATGCCATATGATCGCGAACCTTCTTTACAGTAGGGGTCGAAGATTGCTTCGACGTGATTGCAAATAAGAAACCTGAATCTATAGACCGGAGCAGATATCTACAAACATGAAGAATAAATAAAACAGTAAAATATACACAATATTTTATTGTATTAATTACACCATGAAATTAACTTAACATTAATGGTCATTCTTTGAAAATATATTGTTGTCTATATAGATCGATAGGGGCTGGTTGTTTTCCGTTATACCTTTAAAGAAACGGCATTAGTTTTCTAGTTCAATATGGCGTACGTAGTTACGCCAATGATTCTTGGTTTCAATGTCCATTATAAGTAGTATTTTTAGCTAAGGCTAGAATTTCAGTAACTTTTTTCTTCCGAAGACATTGACTACAATATTTCTTTTTAGTTATGACCATATATATTCTATGGGATTGGAAGTACTGTGATAAGGGAGTAGTCTACATGGCCGTGCTTAGCAGCTAATTGATCAACAGCGTGCATTTTGTGTTTATTTTACGTTTCTTTTATAAATGTTTGCAACTGTGACACTGTGTTAGTATTGGCCTCTTACAATTCACTTGTAATACAACGTTCAACGTCGCCTGCACTGTTTTCATACGTACTGTGTGCGCCTCCACGTGCCGCTTGCTGTGCGGACCCGCTCCTCCCACCCCAACCACGCCTGGTGGCCGAAAAGAATGCGAATATACTGTAGCTCATGTTCTTGACTACTGTCCATACGGCAAACTTCTTCAGAACAATCGCCATCATCGCAACAGAACTGCTTTGTTGCAACAAACTACGAGGTATACCAAGAGGTCCATTACATCGCTACTGATAGGAGTGCCAGAAGAGTTGATATCATTGCTACAGACAGAAGCGAACAAACAGGCTACATTATTTACCCCACAATACGATTCGAAGTGGATTTGGAAGAACTAGTCTTGGTAGATCTCCAGAAAAAAATATTTACTCCTAACACACCCTATCTTAAAGACAAATATAAAATTGGCACCTTCATTGTCATGGACCTAATAAGTGGAAGTAATGGAACAACCCCAAAACAGCTCGTGGATCTCTGACAGCAATTTTCCATCCACAAGTAGTTTTGTATAGAAGTTGGCCTCATGGCTCTATATAAACTTTGAAGAATCATTTTTACCTCATCTGTTAAAGTGAATTTGTATTCTTAGTGTTGTGAATTTTTATTTAGACTTATACAGTTGCTCAAAATGCTCACCATTGGCGTCGATACACTTCTGGTTGTGAGTACACTGAACTGCTAATCGGGTAGCGTTTGCGAAAGTGTTCTCAGTGATCACAGCACATTTCGTTTCAATTTGCTCCTAAAGTGTTGCCAGTGTGGCTGGTTTTCTACGGTATACAACATTCTTAAGAGTTCCCCACAGGCAGAAGTTCAGCGGAATTAGATCTGGAGAACCGGTGGAAACTCAAACTTCTTCGTCCTCTCCAGTGACCTGAGAGATTGCCATCAAGGTACGCACGTACATCGTGGTGGTAATGTGGAGGTGCACTATCCTGTTGGAAGTAAAATTCCTCATTTCCACAGAGTGTACGAATGAGGGGTAAGGCGGATGTGCGTAGCATGTTCAAGTACACTTGGCCAGTTACTGTTCCATAAAAAAGAATGGTCCAATTAGACATCTAGATGGCAATTAACATTAATTCCAGGTAAATTAACAGCCTTTTCCACAAAAATCACGTGGACTGTTTGCACACCACTAGACACAGAACACCATACAATACATGACTATTGTTTTTCAATCTAACTTTGAAAAATGTTAAATAGATATTTCCTGATAATGTGTGTATGTATTTTTGGCACCCTCTTTACATAAAAAATATAGTTCTCATAATTGTGTCAAATAAAACTTTTTGTGGCATTAACTGTTTCAGAGAAAAAGTGAACAAAGCTAAATTATTCAGTTTAGAAATATGAAATAGGTTTGGAATGCGACAGACCATGAAGAAAACCTCTATGCACCTTTCGAGGCTTGTGTCGTCAAAAGCCACGCAGTCATGTAGGGTGAGAGGAACAGAACTACCTTACGCTGAAAAGACAATACCGTGTGCACATTGTTAAATATGGCAGAATTCTAGCCTGCTACATCCACCGGGACATTTCTACATAATTAACAGAGGTTAATAAATAACGCGCTCTTTACCGAATCTGTTGTGAATCCTTGGAGAGGACGGTCAGTTGTGATCTACTGGGATTCCGCAACATTACATCACCAGCTCTAGCCGTGGTCACCATACATCAGACGCATACAGATACTAAGCCCGAGATGGCCTCAGATTCACCTCGCCTTAACGACCACGGGCAGCGGTCCAAAATTGAGATAACTGACTCACTGTTCTGCCAGTTATCCAATTCCCTCATTTATTTTCCATCCATTTTGTTCTCGTAAAGGATCCAAACATTCCGCTTAAATTGCTGAACGAACAAAGTTAAGGTGCAGGCATTCTTACGTTTTACTTTCTCTACTACGTATAGTAAGTAGGGGAAGCATTCTATTCGACCTAAGGTTTTTATGTCGAAATTTCCCTGGAAATGCTTTGTGGTCCCCTGAATCCAAAAAAGAAAGAATTTTTAGAAAAATATCCGCACGCGCGCACTTCTGTGTGTGTGTGTGTGTGTGTGTGTGCGCGCGCGCGCGGAAAAACTGATATTAGGGTTTCAGCGAAAATACAAGTTTTGTGATTCCCGAAAAGGCGCGCACGTGTGTGTGCGCGCGCGCGTACGTGCGTGTTTGCGCGAACATAACGAAAAATTGGTTAAATACCAAACTTGGTGTTTAGGTTCAGCACCGTCCAACTAAGATTTTAAAGAAAATCGCCTCACCCAGTCAAAAAGTGGCTCTAACAATTTTCATTAAAACCCATATGTTTAAGGTATTTTTATGACAAAAGAAATATGTATCTTCAATTTTCTGGGAATGTCTTGAGAAGTCCTCCTCATTCTGGATTAATTTTGCGTAGTTTGTAAATCCTCAATTTTGCTGCACAATAATGTAGATCTGGCTAAAACAAAGACATAAATGTAGTCTAGAGCCTACTGTATTCCCATATTCCCCTTGCACCTACAAGTGAATTAGAAAATGTCATCTCCATTAACATGAAGTAGAGGAATAGACGTTTGTAGGAATATTTTGTACAAGAATAGAGAAAGTCATGTGAGTGCAACACATCAGATTATTACCATTTACTTTCTCTTCTACGTATAGTAAATAGTAAGCCACTCAAAAATTCTATACCGAAATCGAAAAGCAGTTACATACCAAACTTGGTATGGTTCCACATCTTCGAAAGATTCGATACGAAGATTTTCAAGAAAATGCTCCCCTTCCTAGGCTAATCCTTAGATGCAACATTCTTCGAAAATTGTAACTTTGTCAAGTAAGCTCAAACGATTTTGGTTGGTATTCTAAAAATGTCAAATTGTAGGTATGCCTCTTTTATTTAAAATACCATGTTTAAGATACGTTTATGATAAATGAAATAAGTATCTTGAATTTTTTGGGAACGTCCTCAGAAATCCTCTTCATTCTGGATGACTTTTGTATAACTGGTATGGTCGCGAGTTCAAAACCTGCACAGACCGATTGTATTTTAAGTGTGCTTAAAAGTGACAGCCCATGCCAGTAGATTTACCGACACACAAAAGAACCCCTGCGAGTCGAAATTCCGGCACACTCGCCGTGCTTATATGATCCTGATAATTGACAGTGTCGTTAACAATAGCACTTATTTCCTAATTGGTAAACAATAACACAGATGCAAAATCTTAATTTTTTCAAAAAATGTAGATTTCTTTAAGATACAATTTATGCAAAATAAGGTTGCTTTTGCATTGAACCATTTCGGAGATAATCCTTGTTTTTGTCTGATTTTCCCAATACTTCTACTGTTCTCAATCACGCAGTCGTTATTAACTTCATCTCTTGGCCGTGCAAGAGCACAGAATTTGAAACTACTACGTAGTGCCCAGCATTAAAAGATTTGACTATCGCTTGCAGGATATTTTTTTCCTTTGCATCTACAAGAAAATTAGAAATAAGATAATTTTTGCTAATGTTTATCTGGTTTAGCGTGAAGCACATATCCTGTAAAGCCTGTAAAGAGTGATTTTTACAAGAGTAGAGAAATGCATGTGAGAGAAACACATAATATAAGTAGAGGAACTACTGATTCCACCCACTGTAAGTACCTACACATTTTGAGATTCCTGAATGAAAAAAGGTGTGTGTGGGTGTGGGTGGCTGCCACACGTGTTTAAAGTTTAACTATCGGTTCAGTCTTTTGTAGTTCTTGCACCTACAACGAAATGTGTAATTAAAGCACCTCATCAAACATCTTCACAAAACCGTATAGATGAAAAAATAAGATTTTGTAAGAATAGTTTTCAGAATGGTCGGTAGACAAAATTATAGTTAACACATCAGATTTTTTATCTGAAGGAAGGAAGGAAGGAAGGAAGGGAGGAAGGGAGGAAGGGAGGAAGGGAGGAAGGGAGGAAGGGAGGAAGGTAGGAAGGGAGGAAGGGAGGAAGGGAGGAAGGGAGGAAGGGAGGAAGGGAGGAAGGGAAGAAGGGAGGAAGGGAGGAAGGGAGGAAGGGAGGAAGGGAGGAAGGGAGGAAGGGAGTAAGGGAGTAAGGGAGTAAGGGAGTAAGGGAGTAAGGGAGTAAGGGAGTAAGGGAGTAAGGGAGTAAGGGAGTAAGGGAGTAAGGGAGTAAGGGAGTAAGGGAGTAAGGGAGTAAGGGAGGAAGGGAGGAAGGGAGGAAGGGAGGAAGGGAGGAAGGGAGGAAGGGAGGAAGGGAGGAAGGGAGGAAGGGAGGGAGGGAGGGAGGAAGGGAGGAAGGGAGGAAGGGAGGAAGGGAGGAAGGGAGGGAGGGAGGGAGGGAGGGAGGGAGGAAGGAAGGAAGGAAATACATACATACATACATACATACATACATACATACATACATACATACATACATACATACATACATACATACATACATACATACATACATACATACATACATACATACATACATACATACATACATACATACATACATACATACATACATACATACATACATACATACATACATACATACATACATACATACATACATACATACATACATACATACATACATACATACATACATACATACATACATACATACATACATACATACATACATACATACATACATACATACATACATACATACATACATACATACATACATACATACATACATACATACATACATACATACATACATACATACATACATACATACATACATACATACATACATACATACATACATACATACATACATACATACATACATACATACATACATACATACATACATACATACATACATACATACATACATACATACATACATACATACATACATACATACATACATACATACATACATACATACATACATACATACATACATACATACATACATACATACATACATACATACATACATACATACATACATACATACATACATACATACATACATACATACATACATACATACATACATACATACATACATACATACATACATACATACATACATACATACATACATACATACATACATACATACATACATACATACATACATACATACATACATACATACATACATACATACATACATACATACATACATACATACATACATACATACATACATACATACATACATACATACATACATACATACATACATACATACATACATACATACATACATACATACATACATACATACATACATACATACATACATACATACATACATACATACATACATACATACATACATACATACATACATACATACATACATACATACATACATACATACATACATACATACATACATACATACATACATACATACATACATACATACATACATACATACATACATACATACATACATACATACATACATACATACATACATACATACATACATACATACATACATACATACATACATACATACATACATACATACATACATACATACATACATACATACATACATACATACATACATACATACATACATACATACATACATACATACATACATACATACATACATACATACATACATACATACATACATACATACATACATACATACATACATACATACATACATACATACATACATACATACATACATACATACATACATACATACATACATACATACATACATACATACATACATACATACATACATACATACATACATACATACATACATACATACATACATACATACATACATACATACATACATACATACATACATACATACATACATACATACATACATACATACATACATACATACATACATACATACATACATACATACATACATACATACATACATACATACATACATACATACATACATACATACATACATACATACATACATACATACATACATACATACATACATACATACATACATACATACATACATACATACATACATACATACATACATACATACATACATACATACATACATACATACATACATACATACATACATACATACATACATACATACATACATACATACATACATACATACATACATACATACATACATACATACATACATACATACATACATACATACATACATACATACATACATACATACATACATACATACATACATACATACATACATACATACAATAGGAGGAGAAACTGATATCCTTGCCATTTATCACATCTTGAACCACAGTAGAATTGCGTGCAACATGGTGATAAAGCATAATTCTGCCTTTTAGTGTTACATATCAACTTAACCATAATATTGCCACCGTAGTAGCTCTATTATACTTTCGTAGTACTGTCATCTGGTGACAAACATTTCTATTACTAATTCCCACCTGGGCTTCTGGTTGTTTTCATTTAGATTCATGCTCTGTTCAGCACCAACCATAACACAATGTGCAATTATTTATGTATATCAATGTTAAATACCTGTACAATTAAATGATTTTAGGGCCTAAAATATCAGGCCTGAGTTACCGCTATTCCCAAAGAAAGAGGGTATTTTGGGTATTATTTTCTCTCCCTTATTGAATGCAATAGTCCCAAACGTAGCAGGAATTAAAAGAAATTGCAAAATCAAAATTCATTCGAATTTGGGCCCTTAGAATCAAAGGTTAATTTGCTACATGTATATATATATGTAGAAATTAATTTTCTAGAACCTAAAGTTCGAATCTCAGTTAGGATGATATTCCTTTTTAACCTCAGAAGCTCTGACCTCGGGCTCGTTTGAGCTTAATTTCAAGCAGTTCATCAGTTACAAAGGTATGTTTTGGCTGGCCCTGTGGCGCAGTCGGTAGAGCACCTGCCTGCTGTGCTAGGGGTCCCGGGTTCGATTCCCGGCAGGGGATAGGAATTTTTCTCCAGCCAGGATTATTCCTCATCCTTCTCTGAGTCTGGAAGTATGAATGTGTGTGTGAATTCAAAGTATAAAACCCCCAAAGATCGAAAAACCCAACGTTAAACGTGTAACACCATTTGCCAATAAGCAAGGCCGCCGATATGACCCCTGCGGGACATAAATGGAACAATTAAAAAAAATATGTTTTAGACGTAGTGAAATGCGTAGTGGTTTATGAATGAGTTGGCCTTTGTATGTATAAAACCATAGGGGTGTCCAATTTCCGTGTCAGACCTACACGGGTGCCTCAGTTGGTTAGACGCTGGCCCAGACCGATGGTTTTTGAATATGCTCCATGTCAGTAGATGTAGTGGCATGTAGAGGAACACCTGCGGGACGAAATTCCAGCACATTGGCGACGCTCATATGATGCTGGCAATTGACAGCGTCGTTAAACAACAAAATATTATCATCACATCATCCGACTTCCGTGTATTATCATCCGGGAACAGTACGTGATAAAGCACAGCGCCCACTTGCATGTATTGTTTATTCCAAGGAGGAAACAGAGATGTTATCCCCACCATCAATTTGCATGACGTCACTCGCGAAAATACTAGAAAGGCCATTCGCCACGACTAAAAATACTCTAGGTACTCACTTAGTTATCTTATATAAAGTAATCGATTAAAGAACAATGCTCATACCAGACTCTACAGACGAATATTAATAAGAACAGCCCAAACAATGAGAAAACTCCCTCCTGAACAACAAGAAGAAAATCCACCACTACTAACCCTAATCGAAATTTATGACAAACACCAAGAGCAACAGAAAGAACAAGTAGAACAATATCTCCAAGCATTAGTAAACATCTAATACTCATCACCCCCCGAATCAAGAGAACAAAACCACAAATAATTTAAAAATTGCAAAGCTGAGCTAACAAATAATAAAAAACATGCACCAAACAAAAAGTCTGAGGGCAGAAGCAGAGACGGCGACATGTTGTGGGACCCGGGGCTTAACAAACACACTTAACATTGTAAATGTGTAAATATGCAAAATACAAACACAAAAAAAAGAGAAAAAAAATTACAAAAAAAAGCAACAAACAAACAAACAAAAAAAACAACAAAACAACAAAAAATATATATAAATAAACAAAATATATATACGAGTATATGTACAAAATAAACAGCAAGATGCATATTTACACATCATAATAACAACAATAATCTGCTGAAGGATCTCTCACGTAACAAGACAAAAATAAAAATACTAGGCTGAAGAGGGTAAAACCCTAAACTGCCTGGGTTTTGGTTCTACCAAACCCAAAATCCAATTTTGAATTGAATTGAATTGAAGGACGTCAAACTAACGGGGGAGGGAGTTATCGGACTACTGATAATGCACACACAAGTGATAACTATAACAAATAAATCTTCTTACCTGCTGATTACTTTAGAACTGGAAAAACAGCCACCATCACTTTCTTCACTCCCTGTACAGTTCGATATCCAGGGGCAACACGCATACATTTAGTTAAAGGCAACGGGAGCATTATTTTTTCACTTTATTTTAGTTCTAAGTATCATTCAGTGGTAAAGTAACAAAATAATCAATCTTGTTCAACAAAGTCACACGTCTGTCATAATTTGTTTTTGGGGGTCGCTTTATTTACAGATATCTCTGGAAATAAAATGTGTAATTCATTTTATTGTAACAGATGGTAGTAGCCTCGCAAGAAATCCACAGCTTCCTCTCCTATTGCACTGTTCTCCTAGGTCTAGTATCATATTGATGGTCTTGACTTTGGAACAATACTCAATGGCAATTATGTTGACTCATTTATTGGTTGAACCAGTAGCGTAGCCTATCAGACTCGGGCATTAACTCAACGAATATTGTGAAATTCGTTAAAATGTGACCCAACCCAAATAGAATTGCCCTTCGGAGTTTTAATCTTTTATTGTCATCTGAAAGAAATGCGTCATAATACTGAGAGAATGATTCAAAAGAAAATCTGCTTTTCTGTCGAAACTCATATCTTCAAAGCAAATAAACCACTGTTCAACATTTCCGTCAGCATTTGTGTAACGAATGGTACAGAGTTGTTCTTCAATATTAATGTCAGGAGTTTCATTTAATATTAATTAAACAAAGAAAGGATCAAATTTCTCTCTTAGTCCCATGTGTTATGATGGCACTTGCACTACAAATGAAGTCATTCTGAATATCAGCTGAAGTTGCACGAAAACCACTCGACTTTTCCAAGAGCTCTTTCAGAGGGTTGTTATACATATTGCTTACTCATTTAAATATTCAATATAATTTCCTCTGAAGATCCTTAATTGTCATTGCGACCATGAAAACCAAGTGCCTGATTTCCTAGAAAACATGCAGCCCGTACAAAATGAGAAAGTAAAGCTTTGTTCTTTTCTACTTTACTGTTGTTCAAGCGAGAGATTATACTGATTCTTCAATAAAGATTCTATTCTTGGATTTATCCCGAACATTTTAGTTGTTTTCGTGTGTTATGTGATTATAGGGATTATTCTCATTTTGGCTGTTGTATAAATGTTATTTAAATCTTCTTAACCACTAGAATTCCAGATGTACCTTCCTTTGAAAAAAGGTCAACAAAACATTTTAGTATTACGACACAGCCATGATTCACTTTCATAAATTTTGATCTTGCACGCCTTACACATTTTTAATGTTCGTCGTAATGGTAAGTGCAGGCTTTGGACGATCTGTTTTAATTGCACATTCCTTTTTAGAGAAAGTATCATGTTTGGAAGCTTCTTACTTTGAGTTTGTCCATCACACAAGTTTTTATTTTCCTTACAACAGAGGCACGGAAACGAAGTTTTGTTTACTGCTCTAGCTGTCATTCACTTCATGACATCTCGTTTTTGTATTTGCCTGTGTGCATGCCTTCGTCCCAAAATTCGCGCAAATCTTAAGCTACATTTCCTTTAATAAGTAACCAAGCGTCCAAATCATGCTTAAATGCCCGTAATTGAAGAACACGCGTAGAAGAAGCAAAACAAATCGTGAGTTACTCTATTCATCACAATAAATACAATAATTTTAGCGCGATTTTTAACAATAACGTGATGTACAATAACACATTGCATCCCGCGGGTCAAACGCTTGAGGCCTGCACGGGCCGACTTTCTTAGACCTGGCCTGGCCCGGTCCGGCCCGGTATCAACCAACCCGGGGCCCTAATGACCAAGTTGTCGACGGGCCCTTAAACCCAACACACTCACTCACCCAACCAACCCGGGCGCGGCCCGAGCCCGATTGTGCAATTTTCTTTTAAACAAAATTATCCTGCAGTTATTGACAATATTATTATTATTATTATTATTATTATTATTATTATTATTATTATTATTATTATTATTATTATTATTATTATTATTATTATTATTATTATTATTATTATTATTATTATTATTATTATTATTATTATTATTATTATTATTATTATTATTATTATTATTATTATTATTATTATTATTATTATTATTATTATGATTGTTATCATTATCATTATCATTATTATCATTATTATCATTATTATTATTATTATTATTATTATTATTATTATTATTATTATTATTATTATTATTATTATTATTATTATTATTATTATTATTATTATTATTATTATTATTATTATTATTATTATTATTAATAATGATATTGTATATTTTCTAAAATCCAATTTTCGTCCAAATACTTACGCTAGCGAATGTTGGGTACCTGCATAAATAACGTTAGTAGGTACGAGTACATTAATTTTGTTTTAAGATCATGATATTGTATCGCCAAAGTCTTAAAACTAACTTTTTTTTTCCAAGTTTGAAGAGAAGGTTATTGGTGTGATACTACCTTTTCTACAAAAACTCCCTTTAATGTCTTTGGTTACCAGTATCAAGTGCTGATGAGATATTTTTTTTACATATAACTTGGTTGTAACAGACAGAAGGGCAATGAAAAATGAAAGTGTCACAGCTTGTTGTATGTTGCAATTTGACGATACTGACTGATGGATGATATATGTAGCGATTCATCTCATGATGATAATAATAAAATAAATGTTTTAATTTAGAGAAATGCTGAACAATAATGTTGCAGTAACATTACTACAGCGTCAGCCACAAAACAAACTGTAATTATATCAGTATAAACATCGATGCTGTGTTAGCACTTTACAAAGCAGGAGGAAACACGCGTCACTAGCAGTATAAAACAATCGAATACGCCTTGGGTTCGAGATAAGAGTGTAAAATGTTATACGTGGAGTGAGTGAACGGATTGAATTGCAGCCGAGTACTGAGAAATAATATAAGCAGCATTTGAAACGTGTCAGCAAAATAATCATTTAGAATTCTAGTAAAGAAATGCTGCGGTAATTGTGCTATTCTCGGCATTTCAACATTGGTGACCAAGAAATATGATACATTATTTTTTGCCTCCTAAGTGAATGTACCACTGAAATTTAGCACAAATCTCGCAAAACTTTACATTTGTATTCCATGACTTTAAAAATACTAGGGACCTTAAATTCAAAATGTGTTTTGACTTTTTATATTACAAATAATGTATAACAATTACAAATAATATTGCATAATGTACCCTAAAAATGAAGAATAATAATGTTTTTCATTTTAAAATTTAAGCTTTTTGAAAATTATTTTTTAACCATATTCACTTTTTGAAAACGTCACACGATGCAGTTTTCATGCAGTTCTTCGTATCATTTCCAAAACACAAACAAGTAAATCTGTCATATATATATATATATATATATATTTTTTTTTTTTCTTTTGAACGGTTTTGAGTTACTAAGAAACTTACAAAACTTTATACGTACTAGAAATTTCAAGCGACAAAATTTAAACATTATTGTCTTTTGAGCTGATGCTAATAAAACAAATTTGTACGACAGATTTGCACATTATAATCAGATAAATACAATAGAACCTTAAAGCTAGGCATTTTTTAAAAAATATATTGTCGTGTAGAGCATTTGGCATAACATTATAAAATCCGGATTCAACATTTCATAATTCGGAAACTGAAGGATATATCACAGTAAAATTCAAAACCCTCTAATGGTGGTATAACACAGCATTGAAAATAAATTTTCAGCTAACTTGGCTGAAAAATTTTAAAAATCCGTTTTCAGTTGTTTATTCCCTTAATTTTCAAGCCCGAGCCCGGCCCGAGCCCGTCCCTATCCGAGCCCGATCCCAGCCCGAGCCCGACAAGCATTTTTCAAATTAGGCCCGAGGGCTTGACCCGAGTCCGTGCAGACCTATATCAAACGCACACACCAGTTTTCTGCAGCTGACGATAGATAACGTTGACTAAGCTTTGTTTCCAAACATACTCCCAAATTATTTCAGAATGGCGCGAATTCAGATCATAATATTAAGGACAGCTTGATTTTTAATGAGATTAAAATGATTATGAACCATAAAATTATAATGAACACCAATTTGTTAATCAGTTTGAGGAAAATTACAGGGTATGTAGTACACAAAACGAATTTAGTAATATGCACTGTTTGGGATCACCTCTCAGTTTCTTATCGTCTTGCGGGGTCTTAAAGGACGTTAAGTGTAAGTACTGACCATTGAACTATTGAACAGTTGCGATACGGTGCTAGAGGCGTGGCTCTGTAATGAGAAGTAAACGTGGGGGAGGGATACACCTGGCCTTCTAGTTAACTACGTTTCAATTTTCTTTAGCGTTATCTCCAAATTCTTAATGTCTGTTATGGAAAAGGTTGCAAATATTACTTGAAAGCTTTGTCCTTAGGATCACAAAAACGTGTAAAACTTTACAGTAAACATAGGATGTATCAGGAACAGTGGCACCATTGGAGAGGAATAAAGAGAGCGGTAACGATTTACTAAGCGACAAGAAAAAATCAATATTTCCCTTTCAGGCCAACGTGTCATAGGTTATAACTTGTACAGGCAGTGTCATGGAAGTGCTGTGCTGTCATTGCAGAGGGGTAAAGGAAGGGACAGAAGGGGAAGCTACGAAGGCCTCGTTAAACAATCTGATGCCCTTGCATTTTACTAAATTCGTTTTCTGCACGTTTCTCACATCCAATGACACTGCGCTCCTGGGTTAAATTGATCATTGGATAGCTTGCGTATTATTTCAAAATTATCATCTATTGCCTCACACACACACACACACGCACACACACACACGCACACACACACGCACACACACGCACACGCACACGCACCCACGCACACGCACCCACGCACGCACAGACAGACACAGACAGACACACAGACACAGACACGACACACAGACACGCACACACACACACGCACACACACGCACACACACGCACACACACACGCACACACACACGCACACGCACGCACACACGCACACACACGCACACGCACCCACGCACGCACGCCCGCACACACAGACAGACAGACACAGACAGACACACAGACACAGACAGACACACAGACACACAGACATACAGACACAGACAGACACACAGACACAGACAGACAGACAGACAGACAGACACACAGACACAGACAGACAGACACACACACAGGCAGACACACACAGACAGACACACACACAGACAGACACAGACAGACACAGACACATACACACTCTTCAGTTGCTCTCAGCCTTACTTTCAGACTAAAAGGATAATTAAAAAGGTGACAAGAACACTCCTTTAAAGCTAGGAAATCTCTAGATCCTTAGAGGAAGTCGCGGATCATTTCGAAAGCTGTACAAATACACAAAAACATGTTACCGAAATTGTAATGACTGGGATGTCGAGAGGTTCACCGGGAGGTGAATTTGTCATTTCGTATCGATTGCATTTAATCCAATTAACCGAATCCTACATCGTTAACATTCTTTTGCAAGTGAGTGTACACAATAGGCATCTCCCCGTTGAAGTAGAAGAGGTAGTCAATTATTCAAGAGACGTTTTAAATGTTTAATTTTGTACTTTTAAGTCGGTTTAGATTCCCTTCAAGTTATTCACAGTGCTGTTTAATTATTGCGTGCATTTAGAACCCATAGCCTGATACAAAGCAATACAACTTTAAAGTCATTTTAAATGACTGGTAGATGTAATAAAGCGTAAAAAATAACAATCTAAAAAGGGCTATTTTTAAATCGCTGGACGCACAAGCAAATATATGCAGTCAAGTTGAATAAAAGTTTCCGTCAGAGCCGTATGCTGCCTCCTGGACAAACGTAATCAAAGTAGAACTCAAATATAAAAAACTTTGAGAGGACTTGGGTGTTTCCGGTTAAGCAACCTCTTATCCAACATTCCGGTACTGAATGGTGAAACGAACATCAAAGGTGAAAATACACGCAGTAATTCCAGTGTGTCTGTTGTGTTGAAATTATCATTGGCATATTAACTCTCCTGCGATTTGTGAAGGGTCAAATCTCCATATATGCTTAAAAAAAAAAATTGTATTAATTTACGGTTATTTATAGAGCTAGATGTACATATGGTTATCATAATTCATCAATGAATCCGTGGCAAGCACTGGTGAATTAATGGTCTATATTAAACACTGTTGCTATTACATACGAGTATTAAAAAGTTGGGAAGACACGTAGAAACCCTGAGGAACCCTTCTAAGAGGCCTTCCTAGCCCTCCGGTTGTTATAGATGACAGAAAATATAAATAAACAGTCTTTCGCGGGCTGCAGAGTCCCCCACCCCTGCAAACTACAGGCGTCACGAAGGGGTGCCGAACTGGAGGGTGGGATATGATCAGCGCACCGAGTCCTCCCGGTCGGTTATGCGGCCTTCGCGAACTAGAGTCGTTATTTCTTTATCAAGAGGCTCCTCAATTGGCTCCTCCGGGATCTAATGAGTGTCAGTGCACCCCGTACCAGACCCCCCAGCGGGGAAAAAATCCCCATGCCGGTACCGGAGATCGAACCCGGGTCCTCCGCGCAAGAGGCAGGCGTGTTTCAATTGCGCTATTGAGACGGTCTGCCCAAAAAATAGTATAACACTATTATCTTGTAATGGTTACATTTTCTAACTCTTGTGGCACTGTGTCTCGCTTACATTTGCTATAAAGTTGTTCAATTTTTGGTTTAATGTACTTGTCAAGTTTTACTACACGAATGTAATACCCAAATGTTAAAACTTTAAACTATTAGTTTATTACGTGTTGCTTTCCTATTCTACTAAATAATATGGTAATTAATATTCAGTTAACTTACGTAACTTAATGAAATGACCAATGACGTCAACTTATCTGAGAACCCGCTTTGGAAGTTTGGCGGTAGCTTATCTAAGGTCGCGAGTTTGAATCTCGATTAATGTGCGTTATCCGGATAAGGGGTTTTGTGGGTCTTTTCCTTATCCTGAGGAGATAAATATTGGGTAACTTTAAGCTCCAAGGAATCTGGGGTAATTTGGGCATTTCACCCATTCTTTCATTTTCGATATCACTTACCAGGTTAAAGGACATCTTCAAATTTCTCTCACAAATTACAAATTGCTGTTCACTATTAATTCTGTTGCTGAGTTCTTTTGTCTCCAAAACACGCTCATAATCAGTAAATCTGTCAAACTCGTGAGAATGCTTTGTCTAATAATCAGGGACAGGAATTATATGCTCTTATAATCCCTTTAATATGCATGCATTTATACAGTGAAAACTTCCAAAATATGCACCTAAATATGCCCATATAAAATATTCAAACATTATTAAGACAATAAAATTAAGATTTAAATCAACTTTAAATAATCTGAAAATTAAAAATTGGAAAACCAAACGAATGGTTTAACTTGGCAAAATTTATCATTTATATTAAGGGGTCAGAATATTCTTTCCTTATATAACAAAAAATAAAAGCAGTATGAGTACTCACATTTAGTTCTGCTCTGTCTCAACTTCTATTTTGTTGCAGTTTACGATCACCAAATGTTTTACATGTTCCATTGTTAGCCGCCTCCTGTTGCTCCTTAAGATATCCGTATAGCGGTAAAAACTTCTCTCCACCTCACAAGATGGTAGAAGTGCATACACAAAAGCTGTTATTTGATTAACCCTGAGAGGCTTTTCACTAGACTGTGAAGATTTCTTCAATCTCACACATTTGTTCGTATCCTGGGTTTTTTGAAGCAATACTAAATGCTTTTTTCTTCACTACATTGCCAATGGTTCCAGGTACTAAATTCAATTTAGAGATTGTGGTTTTGAATGCACAGGGACAACTTAGATTTGTTGGTTTCCAAACAGGTTATGGCAGGTGAAATATACAGATATATAGGAAAGGTTACTTTCTACTTCTGGGTTGTATAATATGTCTTAGGCAATTTTAATTGATTCAGAATTTTTGGGATCAAATATTCCTGATTGTTTCCAAATGTTCGGTGTAATAGAGAACTGCACATAACCATGTTCCCCAACCCGTTATAATAGGTTCTAATGGAAGTGGAACATTCGGTGTGGTTGCTTTGAAAGCTTGTTTTCTATATGATGCTTTAACAAATACTTTCTTTACAGAAGATACTAGCTTATCTACAAGTGGGAAATTTGTACGAATTGTTCCTGCAACCCGATGTAAATCATGTGCAAGACAAGTAAAATGTATCATATTTGAAAATATAACTTTCAGAACAGTGCCAGCTTTTATTATGTAACTTGCAGCATCAGTTACAAAGAGTAGTGCATGCTCGTACTGAAAACCATCAGGCCGTAGAAAGAATCAATAAAAAATTTGGATATGGAAGAGCTATTTGTAGCGTCAAGTTGTACTATTGCAAGGAGAAATGGAGTGGTTGTTTCGTTTTTATGGAGAGACTTAACAACAAAATTTGCAATAAACTATCCTTCACTGTCCTGAGTTTCGTCGACTGACACCCGCACAAAATTATCTCCAATGTGTTCTATAATTGTGAGATTGTAACACCTCTTCACATAAGTTTTGCGAAGAGCAGATTGGTCTGGAACTTTACACTTACAATCAGATTTCTATGTGTGGGATTCGTGAGTTTCCACAATGGAATGTCTTCCACTAAAAATGTTTCATACAAATCAAAGGAGAACTTTGAAAAATTGCTGTCTGAACATTCACTTAACAGTTTTTAAACAGGGGCACTTTTTGTGGATTTAAGTTTGATATTATCTTTGTGTTTATTAGTATTCAAATGTTGAAGTACTAGAGAACGCCTTAAACAACTAACCGTTTTCTAACACGCACAATAATACAAAATTCTACCATCTATAGCAGGCATGTCAAACAGCACTCGCCAAGTGTGAAAATATTCCCCTATTTTTCCTCCCTTCAAATCGGAGAGCGAGAAAAACAAAGCGAAAACCGGTTCTACTAGCGCGTGCTACTGCAGTTAAGAAGGGGTGGACTCCTCTCTTCACACCCTGCGAGTGATGTTTGACATGCCTGGTCTATAGTTATCAAATCTGTTTCAAACTCCCGTTGATATCCCTGTAACCTACCTTTGTCACTCACTTTTACTTTCGGCACGATTCTATGAAAACAAAAACTTTATACTCGTATGTACAAGCTACACTCCACTGACGTCAAGTCTCAACTCACAAATGATGAAATGAGGAATTATTGTGATTTATGAACCTGCTGTCAAATTTCGGAAGTGAATATCTAAAACAAACTGTAACGTAACACTTGAATATTTTGAAATTAATTCCTTTAATACGATACAATTTATTATTAATCAAGTAGAATTAAACAATTTCAAACTAAATTAATATTATATTATGTTTACAAACAACAGTTGAACATTACTCCGAGAACCCCTAAACACCCACCTTCATTTGTACTGCTAGAATGATGAAACAAACCAGAAAAGGCGGGGATTTCCCGATATGACGTAGCTAAATGCGTTGCAGGCTTGAGTTGCAAGTTTATATCAGTGTTGCCAAGTTTCAAGACCGATTCATGCTAGTATGTGCAGCAAGTTCACAAGAAATAATAATTTTAAATTTGCTATGTAAAACAAGCAAATATGCTGCATAATTTGAAAAATACAGAAATATTATGCACATTAACAAAACGTGTAAAATATGTCATTATATATGCACATTAAAATCTTTTATTGTTATAAATTTAGTAATTCACTCAGATGCCAAACGAGCATACATTCTGGTAACAGAGAAAAAATATGCATTTTCATTTAATTCCTGTCCCTGATGATAATTCCTTTTTATATTATATTCCTTCATTACTGTAATCACATCGCTAAAATTGCGCACATTCTTTGTTCACGCGCTGTTTTAAAAAATCATTGCCGAGCCATATATTTTCTGCACTCGGTATTAATTTTGCTGTTTTTCGAAAATATTTTTAACTTCTTGTAACTCTACTGCACAATTCACTGAGAACAGAACAATTAAACTAAACCCCAGCGCGACAACCCACGAGGGGCTAAGGCCTACCGCCCAGCCGCTGCGTCCCCCACCTCTGCCCACTACAGGCGTCATTGGTGAGGTGCAGTACTGGAGGGTGGGATGTGGTCAACGCCCCGAGCCCTCCCGGCCAGTTATGCGGTCTTCTAGACCTGAGAACAGAACAATTGCCAGTGGAAAATACCATTAATTATTAAAGACTTTCCAAGACATAATTAGAGGTGTTCAAAGCTTGTATAACATTAAAATAGACTGGAAACAAAATATCAAATCACGAGATTGTAATAAATCAGGGACTCTACCACCTACTCTGTCACCCACTCCTATTAATTTATATACGGATGAAGTTGCCAAGCTGACTTTAAATAATTTATAAAATCCCAGTAGATACACTTGTATTTGCTGACGACCAAGATACAATGCCTTCCTCAGAGAATGATTTACAAAGATCCCTTTTTAAACTAAACACGATTGCAGAAGACTACAACCTAGAAATGTCTTCATCAAAAACAAAAGGGATGGCCTTGCGTGGCAAAGAAATGCAAAAAACAAAAATATTGTTGAGTGAAAGAACACTAAAACGAGTTTGTTACAACTTAACTATCTAGGCGATTCTTTAGGGTTTAATAGAGAAAGCAATAAAGTAAGGAAGGAAGGAAACCCATCTAAAATGTTATAAATTATTGGCTGTGCCTGCATTATTGCATGGCTCAGAAATATGTACTCTGAGTAAACAAACTCTTAAAAGAATAGAAGCTGCAGAAATGAAATATCTACGATTATTGGCAGGATATACCTTAATGGACAAAAACGAAGTGAAGAACTGAGGATATTTAGTCTTATAGATAAAATAAAAGAGTATAGGACACAATGGTATGAACATGTCTAGAATGGATTCCAATAGAATGTCCTAGAATAGATTTAATTATCGACCGAGAAGTGGAAAAAGAAACCAAGGACGTTCCACAGAAGAGATGGATACAAATGTAACAATTGTAGCCGGAACAAGCCAACAAGGTTTAATCCCTGAAAGTAGAAGAAAATACAGGCGCTCTCCAACTCAGAATCCTATAGGCACAACAGGTACATCTGGTACCAGAAGGCTTGTCTATACTGGAAAGTCAGAATTCATCCCTCAGTAGGACCATATCAGTGTAGTTCGCCCTTGAACTTCAGAAAGTGCAACTGTTGTGCCTCTCGTCGTATATCAAGCGTCAACTTAGTTAAAATTTCTCGTCTTCTAATACTGGTCAACAGGAAGATTATGGCATGAGTGCTGTATACAATTTTTTATTAATTGAGCACCCCTTGTGACATAGATGTTACTGAAAGTTTCCAGTTGCTTCTCATTTTTGTAGTATGGCAAATCACTGATGACAGGAAACTGTAACTGGATAAAAATGTAGAGGGATATAGAGGATAAATACACATAGGTACTTAAAAGGATGAGTTTAGATTTGTTCTTATGTGGAAGGGACTAACAGATAGGTCTGTTTATAAACAGGCAAAGCAAGAATTCATTTACAGACGATCTCTTTAGTATCTGAGAAGCGTTTTGTAGTGCGGATGTGATCTAACAGTATTAAAAAGTAAAACATTCGTCTTGAAACACCACAACAAAAGTTGTGACGTACTGTAAAATTCATATAATAACATTTTACTTGTTGTTAACAATGCCACGTAACTGCATAAGTGATCCTAACAGTTTCTGTTACATTAACAGCGAAGTGGTGTTTGCTGTGTAGCAGAGAAATATCACTCCTGTAATAAAAACAGCTTACAATTTTTATTTTGAAGAATTCTGGAAATTAGAAGATCAAGGTAAGTGCTTGGCTCCATATATCTGTTTTAAGACTTGCTACACGAATCTTCTGGATTGGTTGAATCACAGGATGCCTTCGATGTCTTTTGTCATTGCAGTTATTTGCCTGGAGCCAACAAATCGCCCTGACGACTGCCTATTTTGTAAGGTTCCACCACTCCGAGGTATGACGAATTATAAAAAGAAGACAATTGTATATCCCAGTATGCATTCTGGTACTCGTTCTGTGCCCTATAGTGATGAGCTACCTGTTGCAACACCCCTTGAATCATATTCTGTAAACTCAGAAGACGAGCCTTGGGATCCACAACCATCCACATCTACAGAACCTGACTTTGCGCCTGAAGTTAACTATGAACATCACAAAATTAGCCAGAGTGAATTAAATGATTTAGTAAGATACCTGGAACTTTCTAAAGCCAAGGAAGAGCTGCTAGCCTCCGGATTGCAACAATGGAACTATCTTGCCGAAAATGCGAAAGTGACATTTTTTTCGGGGGCGTCAGAAACATCTTGAGAAATATTTTTGTGGGGAAGACGATTTTGTGTTTTGCAGTGATGTTAGTAGCTTTTTAAGTACTCTTAACATTGATCACATCTCTGACCAGTGGCAGTTGTTACATGAAAAATATGTGCAGGCTTCAAAGTAATTGCAATATTAACTGGACTCCAACTAGGCTACACTAAACACTGTTGTTGCATACGTGGATGGGACAGAAGAGATAGGGTCTTTTCGCTAAGGTATGGAAACTGAAAAAAAAAAAAAAAAAAAAAAAAAAAAACGAATGTTTAACACGAACTTTAGTGGAACCTGAGAGCATTTTAATTCCCCCACAACATATAAAACTTGGTTTCATCTAAAACTTCGCAAAAAGTTGGACCGAAATGCCTGGCATTCAAATACCTGGTTACAAAATTTCCTGGAATTAGTGAAGCCAAGTTAAAGGAAGTAGTTTTTTTTTTCTTTTTGGCCCACAGATTCGTAAATTTCGCCTAGATAAGAAATTTGAACATCTTTTAAATGATGTTCAGAAAGAAGCATGGATTTCTTTCAGAGAAGTCGTACACAATTTTTGGGAAACACACGAGCTGGAAACTATGAGGGCCTTGTTACAAACTTGCTGTCATCTTGTCACAAAATGGGACGCAACATGGCCCTTAAATTTCACCTTTTACACTTCTATCTAAATTGTTTCTCTGAAGGTTGTGGGGAAGTAAGCGATGAACATGAACATTTCCACCAACCAATATCGTTAATTGAAAAAGTTACTAGGGAAAGTAAGAATGCAAGAATGTCTTCTGAATACTGCTGGACAGTCTGCAGTGACTGTCAACTCGACTACAAGAAGGAAGAAAAAATAATGCATATTTAGTAAACGTAAACGATCATGAATATGTTTTACAGGACATCAAACAGATTTTCATAGAAAAAAATTACTATCGCATTTTTCCTTAATATTATCAGAATCAATATGTCATTTGCATTCATTTTTGTTATATTTAGGGCTAGGAAGTTCATGCCCTAAAAAACACTGAAATATGCATGCAAATATGCCCTTAAAACTTGAAAATATGCCAAAAATATCATTAACATGCACTATTGAATTAAAACAATGCACCTTTGCAGTAGACAAGGCGAGTTAGTATAAATACTCGTAATAAATAAAGTTACCGTATTCTTTAGAGGTTGAAGCAGAAGTGGTCCCACTGCTAGTATTAACTGCTATATTGCAGTTCACAACCAACACTTTGCACAAATGTTCAGCTGTAAAACGTCTGTTGTCTCGCAAAACACTTTTGTAACGTGAAAAATTTCTCTCCACGTCACAAGATGTTATCGTGGCATATTTAAATAGTGTTAACTGCTTCACAGAGAGAGTCAAGTCTCTTGGTGTGACAGATGGTTTTCTTTCGAGGATGTCTCGAATATCGCACACCTGTTTATAACCAGAATTTTTTGAAATTACATAATTCACTTTCTCTTTTACTTTTTGTCTACACCAGGAACCGAACTTAGATCACATTGTTTTTTCAAAGACAGTAAGTGATTCATGCGAAGCAGATCCTACAGCTTCCAATGCCTTTATGGCTGATGGTAAGAAAGCAAAGTTGGCAGATATGAAACTAAGATCCTCTTTTAACCCAGAGCCTAACAGAATATTTTGCACAGCTTCTATTGATGAAGCACCTTTCGAGTCCAATGAATTAACAACCTCTTCGACTATTTCTATGTGCTCAGCATAATATAAAACTGTATCGACCATGTTCCCCATCGAGTTAACACTGGTGCAGGAGGAAGTCGGATATTAGGTGCTGTTGATCTAAACAACTTAACTCTTTTAGGAGATTCAACAAAAATTCTCTTTGTAAGGGTACAAATCTATCTATCAATGGGAAAGAATCGCGTATTGTCTCAGAAATGCGATGAAGAGCGTGTGTCAAACAAGTTATATGAATTAAGTCAGGAAAAATACCTTTCAAGTTTGTCCTGGTTTTACCATATAAGGACCTGCATCAGTAACAAATAAAAGTAACCGGTCCTATTTGATTCCACATGGCCATAGTAATTTCAGAGTCCATCACAAACTGGGTTACAGGTACATTGTCAGTGGCCGGCAATTCGCACACATTAAGAAGATATGGTGTAGTCTTTTGTTCATTATTTAAAGCACCCACGATTATATTAGCAATAGAACGGCGCTCAGAATCAGGGGTTTCATCAACAACCACACAAACTGATCCGCTAATTCATTTTGTATATTTGAGAGTACGTTATTGTAACAATGTCCGACCTAAGTCTTGCGCAGTGCACTTTCTTCAGGCACATGTTGTCGAGTGTACTCGGCAAGAAAGTTTTTAAATGTCGGATTATAAATTTTGAACAAGGGAATATCAGGAGCTAAAAACGCTTAGCACAAGTCATAGGAAAATTCAGTAAACCTACTTCCTCAACACTCGACTAGCTGTTTTTGAACAGGTTCTCTGTTTGCGAGTTCTGTGATTAAATTCTCCTTATGTTTTGCTGTGTTTATGTGCTGAACTATTTGAAATCTTTTCTCACTCCCTACATTTTTCTCACACGTTCCACAATACAGTAGGTACCCTATTATCTGTAGATATTAAATCACTCGAAAACTCTTTCTGTAAACTAATTAATCTAGCACTCGAAGTTGGTTTTATTTTTGGCATTTGAAGAGCTCTTTAACATTTTATACACCTAATTTAATTTGGTGGGAACCAGTTCACAACACTGTTAACGTTTGAAGACCGTGCCACAACTATTGGAGGTCAGGCAAGCGTTGCGATAATCGTGCTGCTCAAAACGTTGACCTGCACTTTATCTTTGTTAATATAAACCTCTCAGATAACGCACTGATTATTCTCTACGCACATACATAGAATGAAGGGATGGAGACAGGGGGTTCACTGCATGGCAACATGACTCACCTCGCGAGTTGCATTGACATGTGCAATACTACCAATATGAAAAGTATTATACACATGGAAAAAATAATAAAAACTATAAAAATCATTAAAATATGCAGTATAGGGGCTATAATATTGAAATCTTCGTGAGTTGCATCATCATGAGCAATACTACCAATATGAAAACTATTATCCAGATGGGAAAAAATAATAAAAAAACATAAAATCATTAAAATATGCAATATAGGTAGGGGCTATAATATTGAAATATTATGCATTTATCAAAATCAAGAAAATATGCAGTTATATGCACCATAAAATCATAATGTAAAAGCATACGTTTTTAACCCCTGTAAAAAAAAAAAAAAAAAAAAAAAAAAAAAAAAAAAAAAAAAAAAAACCGTGAAAATTCAAAATCCTATGTATTTTGTAATGACGGTACTCACATGCAAAATATGCGAGCGGTCAGTGAACTACGAATAGAAGTATTTTATATCACAACATATCGGCACAATCAAACACAAAAATGCACTTTCCGAGGGTATTGGGAAGATTTCTTTGCTTCCAACCCAGTTTGTACATACATATGTAAAGCTAAAATATGATTTGAAGCTTTCCTGGCGACGAAAATATTCAAGATGTTCTCGGGCTTCGAACCACACACCTACACACTCGCGAAACGTCGATGGTTCTTCATCACTACACCTGGTTCGAAGCCCGAGAACATCTTGAATAGGCATGTAAAGCTTTCCTCAGCCCCGGAATATCTTTGTGGAAATTAGAGAATCCTACATTACCACAGTTTTTGGAGAAGTATACTATTATAATCAATCTGTACCTAGAGAGTTAAGTTTGCGAAAATGTTACTTAACCGAATGTTACGATGACACAATGAAAATCATTAAAAATAAAATTAAAAAACATGATGATCTGGATTTCTATCGACGAGCCAAGTGATATCTGTGCCGTAAGTTTTTTCTTTTCTTTTTTCTTTCTTTTTTCCTTACCCTCCGGCACATTCAAGGGAAGTGAATCGTATAAATACTACCTAATGTTCAAGGTATCTGGCTTACAATTGTAGGTAGTGATACGGCAAATTATCGGTCTTAAAAACATTTAACGAAAATGGTATTTCTTGCTCTGATTACAATTACAAATAATGTCTTGATGCCGATCTCTCAATGCCTGATTCTGTAAGGTAATCTTCAAAAATATGAACTTGAATAATAGCAATAATGCCATTAACTTTCCACAGGTTCTCAGTATCATTAGCTTACCCTGTGTGACCGATATAATTAATAATAAATGTAATAAGCCGTTCTTTGCACAATTCCAATTTAGGGAGAAATAAGGAATTTTAGCTAATCAAATTGTTGAACTACATTGAAAAGTTTCTACATACCAAGAATATTTGGAAGGCAAAGTAGAATTTACGCAACTGTAGATTAAAGTTCAATATAACCAGCCCCCATTCGATATGAGGTAGCTACCTCACCATCTGACTCGGAGCTTGTTTCCCAACCAGCTGTGCGTGTGTATTGCTCGGTCCCTTGAGTCGGTCTCTCCCGATCAAGTCTCTCCGTGACTCGAAGTCCCGACCGTGCTACGTCACGAAAACGTCGCTGTTGATGACCTATGAGGTGACGTCAACGCTCGAGGCATGATCTCTCGGGTATCCAACAAGCTGAGCATGCCGTTGGTTGCGGGGAGGGCGACAAACACCGTGATGTGTTGAGATAGTTGCTCAAATCGGTGCACATCAGGGTTGCCAAAGTTTAAAAGTAAAATTATCGTACCGGCCACTCAAAATTATAGATTTGGATTCAAAATTATCGTACATCATAAGCCAAATGCTACAACAATAAGTGTATCAGCATAGCACTTGTGAAAATGTAATAGTATTGATATTTATGGTATCCACTTACAAGATTGATGACCTCAATCAGTATTACAACTTTAGTACTTATGTTTCTCGCACTATTCATCTTCAACTGTTGCAGCATTATACAAATATGTTGTTGAGATAAACTTCAACATCTCGGTGGCTTGCAGATTTTCGAAAACCCACCACATTCTTTCATAAGCTGAGCCGACGAAAGTCCATTTACCGTATCTAGCGCCAATCTGTTTCTAATTTTGGTTTTTATTGAACCTAGTTTGGAAAAAAACTCTTTCACAAGAAGTGTTTCCGTGGGGCAACGAAATCACTGATAACGCAACCTCTGTCAGTTCTTTGAAATCAGTATTTCCACCAAGGTGACACATTTGCTTAACAGCACTCCAGAAATTGCCAGGTTCAGGCATGTTCTATATTTCACACGAAAGATCACGTTTTCCTAGTTTTCTCCATTGATCATCTCGTGTACAGCTGCAGAGCCTTTGTTTCTCTGTTTGTAATGTCTAGATGCCACCCGTCAGTGTCGTACATGACAACGACATAAGGGCTCTCTTAGCACAGATTCCGCCACCGCTATATCTTTCTCGGCGATCTGAATGCCAAGCACACTAACTGGGGCTCCGACATTGACGATGTTCGTGGATGCCTTGTAGCAGACGTTTGTGATATGTCTGGCTTAGTCCTATTAAACACTGGTGCTCCTACCTTCTTATCCTCTGCCTATGGTACCCATTCTACCCTAGATACTACTTTCTGCAGCCCGTCCCTGGTACCTCTTCTTGATTGGTCGGTTCTTTCCGACCTATTTGGTAGTGATCACTATCCCATTAACGTTCACCTATCCGTCCATCATTCTGTACCTACACGATATCCTCAATGGATTGTTTCCAAGGCTGACTGGGGGAAATTCCGTTCCCTCATTCACTTGACCGGCAATGTTTTTACCACCATTGACGACATGGTGGATTATTTTACTTGCTCTATCCTTCTCGCAGCAGATTTCAGCACTCCTCGAGGTTCATCTACACCACGACATGTCCCTGTGCCTTGGTGGTCCGAGGAATGCCGTTTGGCTATTAAAGCACGTAAACGTGCTCTGTGTGTTTTCCGCATACACCCTACGGAGGCGAATTTTATTGCTTTTAAACGTTCTCGTGCAAGGGCTCGCTTTCTATTGCGCAATGCAAAACGCACATCCTGGGAATTTTACGTGTCTTCCCTTTCACACCGCAGTTTGGCCCAGAAGGTGTGGAGTACCGTCCGGCGTATGTACGGCAAGTGTCGCCGGACGATCATCCCCGATCTTGCCGTACAGGGCTCCATATACACCAGGGAGCAGGATATTGCCGACGCCCTTGCCGATTCTTTCGCCACTACTAGCCAAACTCAAAGCTACGATGGGGCCTTTTTACCGATTAAGGAATCTGCGGAGCTGATAAGCCTAAATTTTAACAGTGATTGTAGTGAACCCTACAATGCACCTTTTACTGAAGCGGAACTGGTGCATTCTTTGTCTCTCGCTCACGACTCTTCTCCTGGTCCTGATGACATCCACCGCCAAATGCTGCTTCATTTCCCACCAGCGGCTCTTTCCTTCCTGTTGAGCATCTATAACCGCATCTGGCTTCAGCAGGTTTTTCCGCCTTCCTGGCGAGAGGGTGTTGTGATCCCTATCCCTCGACCCGGAAAAGATCGGACACTTCCCTCTAGCTACCGCCCTATCTGCCTGACGAGTGTCGTCTGCAAGACCTTTGAACGGATGATCAACACTCGTTTAGTGTGGTGGCTAGAGACGAATAACCTGCTGAGCAATGTTCAGTGCGGTTTTCGTCGCCATCGCTCCAGTGTCGACACTCTGATACGCATGGAAGCCTACATCCAAAATGCCTTTGTTTTGAAGCAGCACGTCGTGGGTGCCTTCTTCGATCTGGAGAAGGACTACGATGCCACATGGCGCCATGGTATTCTCCGTACTCTTCACGGGTATGGTTTGCAAGGTCTTTTAGCAATATTTTTTTTTTAATTTTTTAGCCCTGCGCCGCTTTCGTGTCCGCATTGGTAATACGTTCCCACAAGACAGGATCCAGGAAAATGGTGTGCCCCAGGGGTCGATTCTTATTGTAACACTTTTCGCCGTTGCCATTAACGCCATTGTTAATGTTGTTCGTAGGGGAATACCGATGTCGCTATATGTTGATTTTGCGATCTATTATCGATCTTATAGTCTTGAGCACATAGAACGTCAACTGCAGTTGACCATATCAGCTATCGCCGACTGGGCCCTTCGCGCCGGTTTTAAGTTCTCCCCTACGAAAACACAATCTGTCCACTTTCATCGACTTCGTGGTGTACATCCTCCTCCAGAACTCCGTTTGCGTGACACACCCCTGCCGTTTGTTTCCCACATCAAGTTCTTGGGCCTTTACCTCGACAGCAAACTCACATGGGAGCACCACATTCGTCAACTTCGTGCCTCCTGCGATCGTTCGCTTCGAGTACTCCGGGTTTTATCTGGAGTATCTTGGAGCGGCGATCGCACTGTCATGTTGAGGCTGTATCGTTCATTGGTGAGGTCCAAACTAGATTACGGCAGTTTTATTTATGGCGCAGCGTCCGCCTCTAAACTCCGTATTTTAAATACTATACATAATGCTGGTATCCGTCTAGCTACTGGAGCTTTCCGCACTAGTCGTGTAGAGTGTCTGTATGCTGACTCTGGTGAACCTCCACTTTCTATTCGGCGCTCGTTTTTATTGTGTTCTTACGTGGCCCGTTTGGCAGCCCACCCCGGTCACCCGTCTTTTAATCCTGTATTGCGCCCGGAACTCGCTCACCGTTATCTCCGGAATAGCACGATCTCTCGCCCAAGCGGTATTCGGTTTCGCGAGCTGCTTAATGCACACGCGCTCCGCATGCCTGCTGTCGAACGGTATTCTCTTGGCCGCTGTCCTTTTGACAATTACAGCGTGCCCAGTTCGAGCTGGAACTTTCGACGAATACTAAGTTAACTACCCCTCCATCGGTCTATCGTCAGCTTTTCACCGAGATCCTGGGACGTTACCGGAATTACACTCCGGTATTTACCGATGATTCCCAGATGGATGGGGCTACAGGGTGTAGTTTTTTGCATAACGGTGAGACTCACAAGTACCGTCTTCCAGACTTGAGTTCCGTTTTTACCGCCGAGCTGTTTGCAACCTTTTATTTCGTCCTTTTATTTCCAGTTCCGATCCTGGAAGTTTTATCATCTGCTGTGACTCTCTGAGCGCACTGCAGGCATTGCAATAGTTTGTCGGCACGTCAGCACAAATTATGAAAATTCAGACACTCGTTTCGCAGTTACTCTCGCGTGGATACCAGATTGTTTTTACCTGGACCCCAGGCCACGTAGGCATTCCCGGCAATGAAGCGGCTGATGAGGCTGCTAAGTCTGCCTGCCGTTTGCCGGAGATTTTTACACGCAGTCTTCCTTACACGGATGTACAACGGTACTTCCGTCGCCATCTTTTATCTGTCTGGCAACAATCGTGGGAAGCATTGGATATCACTGGCACTCAATTAGGGACGATCAAGGAAACCGTGCAACCTTGGATAACATCTTCAAGGGATACCAGGCGGGCAGAAGTCATCTGGGCCCGCCTGAGAATAGGTCACACGCGCATCAAGCATGGACACTATCTGCGTGGTGAGCCGGCGCCGGTATGTTCCACCTGTGGCGTTCAGCTCTCTGTGGCCCATATCCTAGTTGATTGTCCGCGCTACAATCGTGAGCGCCAGTTGTTTGGCCTGGGTTCTACTTTAAAGTCGATGTTAGGTGACGACCCAGTAGCGGTGGATTCAGTGCTGCGGTTCGTCGGCAGCATTGGCTTTGGTAAGCAAGTTTAAATTTTATTGTGTGGTTTTACTTTTTACCTTTTACCTTTTATCTGCTTACCTTTTTAGATCATTTTACACGTTTTTAACTGTTTTGAGCTTACCTTTTAGACAAGTTTTAACTGTTTTAGCTTTTGTCTGTTTTAGCTTGCGTTTTAATATTTAACTTTTAGTTTTAAGTGGTGGTGAGTTTTATCCGTTTTTTATCTTTTGACTTGGGGCTCTAATGACCTAGCTGTCGACGGGCCCTTAAACCCTAATCACTCACTCACTCCATTGATCATCAATTTTCTGAATAGTTCCTTCTTCATGGAGATTACTCAACAAGAGAATAAAGGGTAGAAGACTTAGTAGGATATGAAATGGTTGCCTTAGAGGGGTGGAGACAGGCCATGAGGGCAAAAGTGGTGTTGTTATTAGTAATTAATTTCATTTCTCTGGTGAAACCAGAGAAAATGATATTTCGGTGGTATCTAAATTATCATACACCCCCATAATTATCGTACGGGTTGACAACCATGAGTACAAACATTCAAATTATCGTATATCCCCTAATTATCGTACGGGATATTAAACGTCTCGTCACGGGAACGGCCCCAATAATTAGCATGAAAATTGATATTTAGTTAACATTTTGCTTTTCAAGTTTATCTAAATAAGTATCTTCTCCCCTCTACCCCCCCCCAAAAAAAAACTCTATTAAGAAAAGGAAAAGAAAAGAGAAGCAGAGCGAAGCTCTGATACTGTCATATAAATTGTGTAATGTAATAAATTGATGGATTTGATTTAATTTAAAGTCTATTTTCTTCTTTTTAGAGCATTTAAACAAGAGCTTGTTTTTAAAAGCTTTTTTATTAATTTATATTCAGAATGTTTTTTCGAAGTATTTGCAGTGAAATGGGTCACCCTTTGTATGAGTGTTAGATTGAATGAATGCAGGAAAAAGTAAAAAACAAAAAGGATGATATTCTCTGCTATTAAGTACCCGAAGTAAGGCCCCAAGTGATCTAACTGTCGAATGGCCCTTAAAGTCCTCCATTCTCCACTTGAAGTAAGGACGGGACTAGATTGTGTGGATTTGTTTTGTAAACTTTCTCTTTTAATGCTCCCCTCTCAGCTAATTCAACCCCATATCATTTTACCTCTTTCTCTTTTAATGATCCCCTCTCAGCTTATTCAACCCCATATCATTTTACCTCTTTATGAACTTTAAACAAAATTTCTCAACAAATTTTCTCCGAGGAAACTGCGCAGTGTAGGTGCCAGAAATGCTTGAAAAGCTAAGAGGGATATTTCCAACATCTCCTTGCTTGATATGCATTAATAATTTTTAGGTGTCTATGTTATATATGTTAGAAATAACTTGCACCACAAACCTATATTCACTGCGGACTTGATGTAACCCGCACCCAGCCTCGCCGGTCGGTCGCAGGCCCCAAAGCGATCCCGCCAAAGATTGCTCGCCTAATATAAGCATTGAAGTACAACTGTTAGGAATCATTACAGCAGGTATTTAATTATTTCCCACGAGCTCTTAGCAAGGTTATATACGCACAGCAAGAAAATAGCAACGACATGTGAATGAAATGTGCAGACACGTCGGGAATTTGTCACACCTGGCAGGTTTCGAAGAGGGCACGGATGTCAGAAGCTGCATCACCTTGCCATTTCTCATACAGGAGTCGTGATCACGCTGTTTAGAGTTGATAACCCTAGTAATACGGATGTAGCTAGAAAACCAGATGTTTTGGCAGTGTACAAGGTGAACCCAAGAAGTAAAAACTGCCTTTCTGAGATAACATTCTTGACAAACGGCATTATGTCAGCATAACAAAGAACTTTGTTGCTGCTTGGAAGAGATAACACCTGGCGTGTTTAACAATTTTGCGGGCCTTAGGTTTGTATCCGGTTGAGGTCAAACACCTCGTGTAAATCTTCCACAGAGTTTACCTATATCTTAAGGGTAAACTCCTTGCGTTTCCATTTATGTAGACGACCTACTATGTACTCAAATCCTTGTGAGCTCTAACTTAATCGTATTTATAATATTTCCACCTGCTAAAGTTTTAACATTCCTTAACTGGTAAGTCATATTAAGCGATGAATGAAATGGGACGAACTGATGCTCCAGTGAGCCGGGAATCCAGAGAGCTTAAAGTTACTCGGTATTCGACTTCTCAGGAGAAGGGGAAATCCCGCAACTCACCATAACCGAGATTCGAACTCGGGTCCTCTTAAATATGAGTTAGATTACTACACCACACAATAGAGCCAGGCATGAAGCCTTTATAGAATGCGCGCTACTATAGTAGTAGCGGTAGTAGGAATAGGGTTGGGAGTAGGAGTAGGAGCTGCAAGTTGTGATTGGGGGGAGGGGGGCGGCGATAGGTTGTGCATTTCAGCCTGACATTCTATCCAGAGGGGGATTTTGGATGCCTCTTTTTCTCATGGCTTATATTCATTTATTAATACCAGTATCAATTATTATTTAAGTGCTTTTAAGGATACGTATGACTGAAAAGTAGAAATTCTGATGCTAATAATGCTAGCATTCTTAAATTTCTACCACAGGTGTAATGTAATGCAAGCTTATAGTAAACTTCATCTATTTTGCTCAAATAGCTTAGAAAAATGACCAAATTTGTTCATTTTTGTTACGCCTTTCAAAGGTCCCTCGTGAAAAGCAATTACAAACTTTAGCGTAATATTTTCACCCTAGATTCAAAAGACAGCTCATTTTTACTTTCTCTACTATGTATAGTAAGGTAGAGGAAGTATTGTACTCCACCCAAAACTTCAATATCGAGATTTCACCGCAAATGTTTAGAGGTCCCCTGAATCCGAAAAAGCATTTTTATAAAAAGGTCCTTGTGTGTGTGTCTGTCTCTCTAAAACATTAAATGAAATTATATTTAAACTACAAAATGTGCAATATAATAATAATAATAATAATAATAATAATAATAATAATAATAATAATAATAATAATAATAATAATAATAATAATAATAATAATAATAATAATAATAATAGTAATAATAATAATAGTAATAATAATAATAGTAATAATAATAATAGTAATAATAATAATAATAATAATAATAATAATAATAATAATAATAACATAAACAAAAATATATTATTATAAAATATATTGAATTACAGAATAGCTTGCTGTAATCATTAATACACAAATTCAAAATCTTAACATAGTCTGTCAGTCTATGGACAGCATAACTCAAAAACGAAAAGTCGGTTAAAAACTAAGATTGGTATTTAAGTTCAGATCTACAGTTTTTGTACAGTAAGATTTTGTCTATCTCTGACGGTTTACCAGTTGTTCAAAAGTCATCCAGAGTAAACAGGACTACATAGGCTATAGCCAGAGAATTCAAGATATACATTTTATTTATCATAAAAATACCTTAAACATGTCATTTTAATCAAAATCGTTAGAGCCAATTTCAAGAAAATTAGGATTTTCGAAAAATTGTCCATGTAAATGGTAGTTTAGTTTGGGGCTATCTTCTTCAAAATCTTCGTGTCGCATCCTTGAAAGACATTAAACGCAAATACCAACTTTGGTTTTTAACCTACTTTTCATATACACACATAGACACACACAGAGACCTTTTTCAAAAAATGCTTGTTTTGGATTAAGGGGGTCTCAAAACATATATTTCCAGTGAAATCTCGACGTCGAATTTTTGGTTGGAGTACAATACTTCCTCTACCTAACAGTGAAGGAAGTAAAAATGGATCGTCTCCTTAGCGCGGTGGTAGCGCTGCTGCTTACCCAGCGGTAGACCCGGGTTCGATTCCCGGAACCGGCGTGGGGATTTTCTCCCGTTGGGAGACTTAGTCCGGGGTGCACTCAGCCTCAACATATGGGTCCCTGCGAAGCTGCTTAATTAAGTAGTAGCGGTCCTGCTTGCGAAGAACCCATAACCGGCCGGAAGGGAAGGAGGAAGGGACCGGAGCGCTCACAATTACCGCACTGCAGTATTGCACCCCACCTGTAGTGGGCAGAGGTGGGGGACGCAGCGGCTGGGCGGTAGGCCTTGGCCCGTTAAGGGCTGTTGCTTCGGGATTTAGTTTAGGAAAAAATTGTGCACGAATTCGGAGCAAACAACACATGCTATAATTCACCTCATCATATTTCTAATGGTGATAAAGGAATGTAAAATCTCCTATCGCTCTCTCTCTCTCTCTCTCTCTCTCTGGAGACAATGAATTGGAGAAGCACAAAATCAAGGTGGAAGATAAACTTAATAGTTGCAACTCTAGGTAACACAGATCTACAAGGAACATTGTTATATTCATCATAGATAGTAGCATTAGAGTATTCAGAAACTGAGCATTTTCCCTTATTTATCATGAACAAACTCACAGTATTTTCCTTCAGTATAGAAGAAAATTAGGGTAATATGTGAAACATTTCGATGCTATGGGGCTTAGTTACTTCTTGAAATAGTTACAATTAGATATTCACAGTTATTCTTCATCCTCAGTACAATGCACGCCACTGTATTGGTGTGTTAACAGATATTTTCCTAGGGCCTGCTTTACCAATCGAAATTGGATTTTAACGTAAATTTTGTTTCATCAAACAAATTTAGCTGTAATGTTGTGATAAAGCTTCATGCTAGGTTAAGAACGCCGTATTCCTGCGTAAAAGCGTTTAACAAAGGTTTGAAGCTGGAAAATGCCGCCAAAAATCAAGCTGTTGACGCAGAGTTATTGTATTTCGAGCTTTTGAATGACGTTGCTAACAGAAGAGCCGTTGTCATAATGATTTTGAAAACCAGTAAGAGGAGGGATGTTCAAAGCGGTGCAGACTGTCTAAACCCTTGTGTTCAGGGTTACAAAGCAAATGTTAGAGAGTTTAGAAATAACCTCTTTCTACTTTGCTACAGTGTTAACCACTCTTATTTAATGATAGATGTTCAAATTTCCAAAGTCTTGTTGGTTTATCCGAGAGGTTTTCAAGCAATTGCCTCAAGAGGTGAACAGTATGGTACTTCTGTTGATCCTCAATCACTGATAATTAGAGCTCGGTATTTGTCTTTGTTGTTTGTTTGGTATACATAAATATGTTTCATGCTTATAAAAATAAACTATACTGATTTTATAGTGCCTGCAATTGCTTGTTTTCATAGCGTGGGCATTTTTGTCGCTTAAGAGCCGATTATTATCCTGGCAAAGTGACAAAATACACCTTTCTCTCACTTTGTTTTGTTCTCAAACTTTTGCACAAATACAGTGACTTAACAGTCTTCAGTCTTTCGTGATATTAAGCTCACAACTCTTACTTCTCGTATTCTTCACTCGGTCCTTTCACTGTCTTTCTTCACTTTGTGTGACAATACATCACTCAACTTTAATTAAAACTTCTTCACGTCGACGCGACGTATCTTTCACGATAACACCACACACAGCTGTCTCGCACTTACTGACACGCTGACCGACTCATATCTGTAACCGTAACTAATGTAGCTCGTTGCCTCGTCTCCTTGTATAGCGAGTATGACGTAACACGGGCTTTTCTCGAACTTCTACAAACACGGCGGATGCCGAATACCTCTCGAATAATTTGGAAAACCCTTTGTGCTGCCACTTGGATTGCTGTCACGTGTTTGCTCGCGTGAGTTGCCATTTTATTGTCACGTGCTTGATCGCGTGCGTGGGAAACCTTGACTTTGAACACCTACATACGTTAAGCGCCGCGCCAGTGCGGTGTAGTATTCTGCCCCAGAGCGTCTTTTGTTGTGTTGCTCTTGCGCTCGGCCGACGTCACATTATTATTTGTGTGATGAGCACTTTTTTATCGTCAGGTACTTGGAAGTCAGTTATGTCTAAAAGTCCGGTGGAGAAGCTTACGTAGATAAAATTATGAAGGAAAATAAAATTGCTAGAAGTTAGTGGTAATAAAACTACACAGGGTAAAACTTGTGTTTTAAATGCGAATTAACAGCTTTAATACTTGGCCACGTCATGTAGGAGCTTTGATAGCAGTAGCCATGTGATGCGACTTAAGTTGATAATAGTGTGTATTTCTAAGCGTCGTTTACCCGTTATGCAGAATGCTTATACAAAACTCCTGTCCAATGAAAAGGACTTCATAGGCTAGTGCCAGAATATTCAAAACATACATTTTATTTACCATGCGGCAAATGTAGGACATATAATCAAACTAGTTTATCACTTTTGAGAAAATATTTCCATGTAAAAAGTAGCTTGGAGCGGGGGATTTTCTTGAAAATATTCGTGTCGTGTCTTTGGATGATTCTTGGCATTTCTCGTACTTTTTGTTTTCGATTTCTGATATTCATATACGCGCAAACAGATTCCTATATAAAAAATGTTCCCTTATTTAGAGGTTATTAAAACGTGTACTTAGGGTTAAATCTCGATATCGAATTTTTTAGTAGAATTAGAATCCTACTGCGGGGACGTTTTAGAGAAGCTGTAAAGGTAGAGTTAATATGTCAGAATGACAAAATCCAGCCCAATTACTTTTCAATCACTTTATTTTTATTTTCTCTACCATGTATAGTAAGTAAGGGAAGTACTGTGTTCCACCCAAAAGTTCGATGTCAAGATTTCACCGAAGATATGTTTTGAGGCACCCTAAATAAAAAAGCATTTTTAGAAAAAGGTCCATGTGCTTGTGTGTTTCTGTGTGTGTGTGTGTGTGTGTGTGTGTGTGTGTGTGTGTGTGTGTGTTTGTGTGTGTGCATGCGCGCGCGCGTCAGTGTCTGCTTGTGAACAGCATAACTCAAAAACGAAAAGTCGGTTAAAAACCAACGTTGGTACTTAAGTTTAAACCTTTCTAGGATGCGACTCGCAGAATTTGAAGAAAATTCCTCCACCCTAAATTACCCTTTACATGGAAAATTTTTATTTTCTCAAAAATGACTCTAACGAATTTGATTTAACTAATATTTGTTCAAGATATTTTTATGACAAATGAAATTAATAATTTGAATTATCAAACTATAGCCTATGTAGTCTGTTTAGTCTTGATGACTTTTGCGTTACCGGTAAATCGTAAGAGATGGACCAAATCTTACTACACAAAAATGTAGTTTTCGTTAAAAAAACACAATTTAGGTCTCTCTCTCTCTCTCTCTTTTTTTTTTTTTTTTTTTTTTTTTTTTTTTTTTTTTTTTTGAGTGAGCCGTTTCGGAGGGTTCCTTGTTATTTGTGTGACTTTTGCAGTGGTAACACTTTTCTCAAATGGCATTCCAGCATTTCAGCATTCGAGAACAGGTCGTACAGGTTCTCCTGTACGGTATGTTTATTTGCACAGCACCTAGCCCCTAATGCGACTTTATCTGTGCAGTATTAAAGGAGTTTTAATGTCTTCAAGCTTTTGTGTCTTGGGCAATGGTTTCTTCCTGTATACCTGATTTTGGATACAGGAAGGAGGGCTGGAATAGGTGTCGGGGTAAGTATGTGTTAGATGATAGGAGTGGCATTACCATTATCCAAGGGCGTCCTTTGGTAGGCGGTAACTTTTCCTTCTACGAGGTGCTCTGTGGTCGTATTGACCTAATGCCCGTGCCCGCTGATTGTTGTGGGAGTTAAGTTTGGAGTGCATGGTTCGGGATCGCTCCCTTACCAAGTCCATGATGTAGGGTAGTCCGGAGTGGTTGTGATGGATGTAAGACGGGAATCTACGCCCGATATCATATATAGTTCTTAACGCCCTATTCTGCACTGTTTGCAGTTTGCGTATGGTAGAGGGTGCCGCTGATCCCCAGGCTTCGCAGCCGTATAAGATCAATGGCGGAATGCGTAGTTTTAGGTGATTTGGCATGGTGGATCGGAGGATAGGATAGAGCTGTCTGAGCGCAGCGTGAACAAGTCTGGCCTTTGCGCGGACGTGTGGGGCGTATGTTAACCCGCGGTCGAGGAGAACGCCTAAATATTTGGCGGAGGTTACCCATGGGATATTTCTCCGCCTGAGCCGAAGTGACCGTTCTGGCCGCCAATGGTGAACCTTACCAAGGAGGAGAGTGGAGCTTTTCCCCGGACTAATAGCCATTCTCCACTTCTCACTCTAACGGTCGACGGCGTCGAGTTGTCGTTGAAGGGGAGGGAGGCAATACCTCACATTCTTATTTTGTGCCATGATGAGGACGTCGTCCGTATACTGGCATGTCGCAGTGTGTTGTTCCGTGGGGAAATCGGACATGTATGCTGCGAAGAGTAGCGGGCAGAGTACACTGCCCTCTGGGACTCCTGCCGCTATGTCTCTTAATGTGGACAGTTTTCCTTCCACTTTCACTCTGAAAGTACGGTCCTGAAGGAAGCTGCTAATTATTGTGAGATATGGAGGAGGGATGTTTGCCTGCTTTAATTTGTACATTTGCCTTGGTGCAAAGTTGTGGCAAATGCCTTTTCCACGTCCAGCAGAACTGTTGTGGTCTTAAAGTTTTTTTCTGGAAACCCAGGGAAACCATCTCGGCCACATGCAGCAACTGCATGGTCGTGGAATGACCTCGGCGAAAACCAAACTGGTGATCCAGTAGGAGTTGCCTATCCTCAAAAAGAGGTATTAGGCGGGTAAGGAGCAACCGCTCGAAAACTTTTGAGACGATTGGGAGAATGCTGATGGAGCGGTAGTTGTTAGGAAAGACTGGGTCACAAATGGACGGTCCTTATCCATTTTAATCTGTTCGCTGTGCAAACAGAACGGAATCTCAAAGTCTTCATATAGCTACCAGCTTTAAAAGATTTGACTATCGCTCAAAGCCTACTGTATTCTCTCATTCCCCTTGCACCACCAAGAAAATTAAATAATTTCTGCGAATGTTTATTTTGACTAACTTCAGAAAATAGAGGAACAAGAGTTTGTAATAATAATTAGTACAAGGGTAGAGAAAGTCAGGTGAGTTTAACACATTACATTTTTCTTCTAAAGTTTTGCACAAAAATCCACTTCTCCTCGACTGACGTTAACACAATATAAAGTCTCCCGTGATATTAAAGCTCACAACTGTTTTCTTCTCGTAACCATGGCTCGGTCGTTTCACCGTCTTTCTTCACTTTTTCTGTCGCTCATACACTACTCCGACGACACAATCGCTCAACACTCATGACAACTTGTACACTTCGACGTATCTTTTACGACAGTCGCGCGCACACAAACAAACACACACACACACACACACACACACACACACACACACACACACACCATTGCCTTGTACTCACTGGCACACTGACCGACTCATGCCTATATCTGTAACCGCTCTAACCAGCATTTCAGCATTCAAGAACAGGTCGTACAGGTTATCCTGTACTGTATGTACAGCCGCTTAGTGCGACTTTATCTGTACAGTATGTAAGGTGTTCTAATGTTTTTCAAGCTTTTGTGTCTGTGGGCACGGTTTCTTCCTGCATACCTGAGTTTGGATGTAGGAAGGGGGACAGGAATAGGTGTTGGGGTGAATAAGTATTAGAAGGTGGGTGAAGCATTACCGTTACCCAAGGGCGTCCTTAGGAAGGCGGTAACTTTTCCTTCTACACGGTGCTCTGTGGTCGTATTCATCTAGTGCCCGTACCAGTTGGTTGGTTTGGGAACTCAGTTTGGTGCGCATGGTTCGGGATCGTTCCCTCACTAGGTCCATCATGTAGGGTAGTAGCATGAAGCTTTATCACAACGTTGCAGTTAAATTTGTGTGATGAAACAAAATTTACGTTAAAATCCAATTTCGATTGGTAAAGCAGGCCCTAGGAAGATCTCTGTTAACACACCAATGCAGTGGCGTGCAATGTACTGAGGATGAAATGTGGCAGATTACTGTGATACCCGCCCACGGCAGCGGCAACACTACAAAGAACGGTCAGACCGGGCTCGGCACGTAACAAAGGCGTTCGAGGTCCAGCTTCCTAACACCACTCCCGTGAGGAATCACTTAAGTAACAGCAATGAACCGTTATTCAAAGGGTTTCCAGAGCATTCGAGAACTGTCCGCCAGCCTGCTTGTTTGATGTTCATGATGAACATGCTTGTTTCCCTTATTCTCCGCTCTACGACAGTGAAGCGGTCGTTTTGAGCAGTGTCGTCTTCCTCAGATTCTGTCTCAGATAGCGGGTGGTGGGAATTGATGCTTTCAGAGGGTATGGGTAGCACTGTTGAGGGGCCATGGGATTCCTCTTAGAGCTCTTGTACCTCTTGGCAGCGCGTTCTGCCACTTCAGATGGTGTATGTTGGGAACTAGTCCCTGGAATTTGCCCGGCTTGGTCGGGGGTCATCACGGTGCCCTCCGGCTGGTCGCAGAGGACCGGCTCCCCTCCTTGGAGGAGACGCCTGTAGGAGCCATATCGGCTCCGGATACTGGACTAGAAGTCCTGACCCTTGGCTACGGCCTTGCAGACCCGCTGTCACGTGGTCTGTCCGTCAGTGTAAGGTCTTGTGAAAAATAGTTGATAGTGAGAGAGGAGTAAGAAACGGGATTAACTGCTCTCGATGTTATTTGTTTTCACACCTGCTCCGAAAAAGGAACTACTCGCACCCCTTCCGGGAAAGCAGATTCGGCGTTGGGTGTACCCTAAAGCTTGCTTAACAAGCCTCTTATAGAGTACACGTGGTTTCTATGCTGTTGCCTGGCTCAGATGGTCGAATTGCTCCACCACAGTCGTTGCGGAATTCCTCCTGCTGCTCCCTGGCGAGATATACCGGAAACTGTTACTGTTGCTTTGCAATTACAATATCATAGCAGATACCACAGCACTCCTAGGTGGAGATTTATCTACCTCTACACTCCTCTTTTCTTTATCTTCGAGGTAACGCTAGTGACTCGTCCAATATTTAATTGAAATTGAGAAATATTATCATATTACCCAGCAAACATAGCGGGAATAACATTGGAGGTAAGTTGGCAATCTAACCAGCAGCAACATCATATACGCAAAAACTCGGGTTACACTATCGTGGAGCGTTTCTCCTCTTCCCTCCAGTCCCCTAAGACCATGAGATGGTGAACAGACAGTATGTGTCGTCGAGTGATTATATCATAGTCAACATATGAGACAGAGAAGCTGGTAAACAACATTGAAAGATTGAGAAAGATTACCAGAACAATTGCGAATTGCAATGCAGAAAAGACCATAAACTGTTAACAACGAAAAGAAAATTGTGCATTCGTAGTAAAATTTAGAGGATAATAAAGTGATAGAAAAGTAACTGGATTTCGGATTTTGCCGTTTTGTTACACTGGTGTCAGGAAGAGGGATTCGTTGAATCACTGTCTCGTTATACCGTCGTTAGAAGTTGCAACTTAAGTGCCAACATGGGGGAAATGATGAAAGAATTATTAACCGAAATCAAGAGCATGAATTCCAGAATGGCCGAAATGAAGACAGAACTGAATAACGTAAACTCGGGCAAGGAGAAGATGGTGACAACAATGGAATCCGAATTGAGGAATTTGACATCTAGAATGAGGAATTTCGGAAGCAAAATAAAAACGAGGAGATGGAAGTAGAGATGTCTGAGGTGGAGACGGAGCTACCAGCTAAGATTGACGGGGAATTGGTCGGTGTGAAGGAAGACGCGGAAGAACTCGGCAGAAAGGTGGTAAACCTCTGCCAACGCGTGGACGTCGTGGAGAACGACGGGCAACATCTTGGTGCCCTGGAAGCAAGAGTTGACGGAGGCGTCAAGGAACCGGATGCCAGGAGCGGGCGGCAGAACGAGGACCAGGGGAGGGAGCACCTGAGCACCTAGTGACTGAGGTGATAATTGCGCCGTCAGTATACGTCACAAGGGACATCGTAGAGGATCCCCTAGAGGAGTGTGTCGGGTATGTGACCAATCAGGAAATGTCATGCAGGCTTGGGATGTGGAGGAACCGTAGAAGTCATCCAATGAGGTGACGCACAGTGCCGTGAACGGGGAAATGGAGGACATCATCGCGGGCAGCAGGATACAGGGGAAACGTGTCGAGTACGAGTGAATGCTAGTGCAGCCCTGACCGTGATAGCATTAAACGTGGCGGAGGATATGCCAACGAGGAAACTGGATTGACGTTACGAGATAGTGACAGCCTCAGGCGACACCTTGTGTGTGGAGAAGGAGGCCTGGCTGGAGTTGACCTTGAGACAGAACATTAAGGGTCTATGGATTGTACGTCGCGAGGGTGACTGAGGAGGTGACACTAGAAATTGATGCCCTCAGGAGCCACGAGGTGACGTCGACATAGGCAGGTAAGACCTGCGAGATGACCAGACGAGATAACGTTCCGGAGCCCCAGCGAACATTTGAAGATCCGCAGGGTGACTCTGGAGGAGGTCGCGATTGAGTCCACCAGGAGGAGAATGGCGGAGAAGGTGCACCGGGGAGGTCGATGGTCATGGAATCCCGGGGGGCGTTTCCACATTGTGCGCAGGATGGTACGCTAATACACCTGGTTGACGGACAAGTGGAGAAAGACCTTTCAAAACGGGAGAGGTGCCCGCAGAGGTGTCAGGCAGGGTGGCAGACATCGCCCTACCCAGACCAAGCGGTAATATCCAACAACATTGCGGAGGATCGTGCCACCTGGAGAAGTGATACAATGGCGAAGTCTACTGCACCCAGGGGATGTCCTGAGAGAAGATGTTGATGGTACATCGGGATCGTCTGGCCAGCTACAGAAGTGCTGGTTGGGACGACTAACGTTGAGGAGGGAGCAGTGCGTACGACGAGCGACTGTGTGTATGTGACCATGAACAATGATGGCGGTAAAACTCAAAAGGAAGGGGTCGAGATTCGAGGATTCTCGAAAGGGTCACGTGACTTCAGCTCCAGTGCAGTTCCAACCGACAATCCAAGGACCAGCATTCCAACAAGAACCAGATGACGGAGGAAGAGCTTAAAGCACTTGAAATAGACCTACTGCTGAAGGAAATCGACGACCTCATGGGGGAGATCAGCTACTACCAGAATGTGCTGGCTAACATGGACGGGGATTCCCAACAATTTTCAAAAATTTGCTCAGGACCTCGGGTTCTGCTACAAAGAGCATGCCATCAAGAAGCGGCGACTTGGCATTCTTAGTGAGGGATGGCGACAAGTACCCGTGAGAAACAAACGAAGCAGAGGCAGCGGCCGGGAAAGTGATTCCGACAGTAAATCTCCCGGTCAGCATCGCCAAAACAGAGTTGCAAAGCTCAAAACGCCGCCACATCCCCTCCCCACGAGCAACTCATATGTGCCGCTGAGGGCAGAAATAGATGTTGAACCAGAGGACGAGACGTCAAGGGATCCACAACCCGCAATAGCCTCCACCTCAAAAAACCCTTTCCCTAAGCTAGCTCCTGCCAAAGTCACCATGCAAACACACCCACCACCACCCCAACCACAGTCAACAACGCAGCAATGGCAACAGATAGCCGAAAACCACCCCTCATCATAATTCCTGACGTCCAGCAGACTGTAAACGTCCTCCACATCCTGCGTGGCTCCCTTCAAGTCGGCACACACAAGCTACAGAAAACTAGGGACTGCTTAAAGCTCTTCCTCCGGTGGAAGCAGGACGTGAACCTGACGATGCAGCTCCTGAAGGACACCGGAGTGGAGAATTATAGCTTTACTCCACGTGGGGATCAGCCTCCTCGCTACGTTATTAAACGTCTTCCTGCTGAACTTGAGGAAGAATACGTAAAAGAGGATCTGGTCCGAAAAGGCTACACCGGCGTCAAGATGCGCCAGATGACTTCACGCGGCAGGCCTCTGCCAAACTTCCACGTAAGTATTGACAGGACCACCGACAGTCAAAAACTTCTGCAAGAACGAGAGGTGTACCATATGATGGTCACCGTGGAGGTCCTGAAAACCAACCAAAATATCACGCAATGTTTCAACTGCCAGCAGTTGGGGCATACATTCAGGAAATGCAACATGACCTCCCGGTGTGTCCTTTTTGGTGACCTCCACCGCCTGGCTGACTGTCCAAAAAAGGCGAAACAAGCCGTTGTACCCCACTGCGCTAATTGTGGGGAAACGCATCCTGCCAGCTACAGGGGGTGTGAGACGTTTCGCAACGACCGTCACCGCCGTAAACTGGCATCCATATCCAGGAACTCTCCCAGTGCTCAGCCAGGGCCAAAACCCATCATACACCCAGCCCTGGTCCAAACAGGTATCTCCTTTGCGGGAGCTACCGGAGGGCAAAAGGCATCAGCGCCACCACAGAATGGTCTGCCTCCACAATCCCAACAGGTGCCCACGGGTGACCTGAGTGGGTTAAAAGATATATTAAACATTTTTAAGGACATAAATTTACCATCATTATTGATGAAGGTGCAGGCTTTCCTGACCAAATTCAAAAGCTGCAGCAGCACTTGGGAGAAAATAGAGACCATCATATGTCTCCTCTCAACCCTTTTAGAATAAATGGCCCATGTAAGGGGAGGCACAATTTTAACTCGCGCACTCCTGTGGAATGCAGATGGCATCCACAGGAAGCAACACGAGCTTCAAAACCTACGGCGTAACAAAATTGACGTCGCATTCATCTGCGAAACAAAATTAAAGCATGAGCACACTTTTAAGCTCCAGGGGTATCAACTGTTTCGAAACGACAGAATTGACACATAAGGGGAAGGGACTGCTACGTCACGTTTCCTGTAATGACAACGTTAGAGTGTACGGCTCTTAAAACACGTGTTAATAGTCAAACGGTGATGCTGGTAGCACTGCATCGGCCCCCTAACTCCCCAGATTTCATATGTGACCTCGAAAAAATGCTCGCTTTAGAGGACCATGTTATAATTGCAGGAGGTTTCAATGCCCGGCACCCCTGGTGGTTTTCTCTCCTGGTTGAACTTATAACGGATAATGACGACATTGAGGTACATCTTCCCCCAGAAGCCACTTTTTGGCATTGATCAGGGCACTTTGACTCTGAGATTTTGGACATCGTACTAACAAAAAATGCGACACTATTAAATAACTTTACTGTGTATCACAGCCTGGACTCCGACCATCTTCCTGTGCATTTCGACATACAGGGTGGTATTTCAGCCGGTGCCTCTTGTCCTCGAAGGAGGGCTGAGAACGACTGGAATAAGTTCACCATGGAAATGCACGGGATGGCGCAACCCAGACTATCATACTATAGCGAGGCAGACATAGATGTCGCCATTGAAAACTTGACTGCCTCGCTACACACCAAGAGAAGTGCTACCACATACACCACAAGACCACCCGGTTTTTACACGTACCCCGAGGTAGAGCAACTCATTGCGCGGAGGCGACGCTTGACAAAACTGTGGCGGTACACCCGTCGGCCTGAATATAAAGTGCCAGCAAAATGGCTACGCAACGTCATTCGCCAACAAATTAAAATCAACAAAACTGAACAGTGGGAAAACAAAATGCTGAGTACCACCAATTCGGACTCTTCTTTGTGGAAATTACTTAAGGCTTTCAAAGTTTAAATGAGCGTCAACTCCGCAACTGAGGCGCTGCGCACTCAAAGCGGCTTCCACTTCTCCGAAGAGGAGAAAGCCGAGGTCTTCGCTGACTGTCTCCATGACAGATTCACCGAAAACCCAGTGACCAACCGTGAAATAGAACGGGAGGTGCAGACATGGGTACAAACCTGGGTGGCGCGGAAGCAAGAGCAACAACTACCCACCATAACACCGCAGGAAGTTTTCAAACTCATTAGGAATTTGCCTAATTGGAAAGCTGCCGGCCCAGACAAAGTGACTTATGAGGAACTTAAGCATCTCTCGAGAAAAGCTCTGGTACAACTAACAAAGATATTTAACGCCTATTTGCAGCAAGGCTATTTCCCCTCTACTTGGAAACGAGCCAAGGTTATCATGCTCCCAAAGCAAGGGAAAAGCACCAGACAACCGCAAATCTGCCGCCCCATTTTGGCTTTAGAAAAGGACATTCTGCTGAACTACAGCTCCTCAGACTATCTGATGACGTAACAGAACAATTTAACAATGGGGCTTCAACGTTGGCGCTATTTCTGGACGTAGAAGCCGCATTTGACCGGTACTGGCACAATGACCTCATTTACAAATTGCAGCACAATTTCCCGGCTCTTCAAAGTTACCTTTACTTGTTCCAGAATTTCCTAGAAAAACGGCAGTTATACGTCCAAGTGGACCGCTCCTCATCACGGGAGCGAGTGATGCGGGCTGGCGTCCCACAAGGGGCAATAGATACATGGAAATCTACCATAGAAATCCACGTTTCGGCCTTGCAGAAATGCAACGTTATGTAAACAACTTCCTCTCATGGCAACATGACTGGAAAATCAAAATTAATCCCGACTAATGCCAACTGATTCATTTGTCTAAGCGGCAGCACACTTTGGAAATGGACCTAACAGTCGGTGGTCAAATATTGCACTGCCGTCAGCAGGTTAAATACTTAGGTGTCACCATGGACCGCACAATGTGTTGGTCAACCCACATGAAAAATAGCGCCAATAAAGGCAGACAGCGGCTAAAGTTGTGCGCCCCCATCTTCCGTAGTAAACAGTTGCGACTGAAGTAAAAACTGATACTATATAGGTCATTTATTCTCTCGGTGGTCCTGTATGCATGTGTGGCCTGGGCCAATGCCTCCAAAACCGCCCTCAAACAACTCCAAACCCTCCAAAACCTCTCACTCAGAAAAATCCTCTCTGCTCCACTCTTCACCACTAATCAAACTCTTCACCTCGAAACCCGGATCCCGTTCGTCCCGGAGGCAATAGAAAAACGAGCAACGGCGGCATGGACGCGCATTAGAAACCACGAGAATGTCGTGATCGCCAACATCGGCAAAGGCGAGCCGAAGCACCGCAAGCATACTAGGATCAAAATGTTCTAGAAGCGGCTAGGCTCCACGACTAATGCGCGTCCACGCAACCTCGTCCCTAAGCCACATACATGTTCCGGCAGAGGCCGTCACCTCGGAAAATATTCAGGAGCTGCCACCGTGGGACAGTGTATATACGAAGTGTAAATAGTGCAGTGCGCTGGGACGCATATCTCTGGTGTGCCCAGTGAAGATGTGTGTATGTGTATGTGAGTGTGTGCGTGGGTGAATGCGTGCGTGAATGTATCTGTAAATAATTTGTAAATATGTACATATGTATATATAACACAAAGACGGAACAGAACTTTAAAAGGACAAAAGAAAACTATTCTCGGTGACTCGGTGGTCACCGTATGGGTTTTTGTGTATACCGAAAAAAGTGTAAATATGAACAAAGCCAACTGTAAAAAAATATTAAATATAGCCTGTAAGCCGGGTCCAATGTACCGGCACCAGGCCAATACTTTTCTAATAAATAACTTGAACTTGAGCCCCAAAAATCCACGCCGTCAGCCGGCTACAGCTCGCATGCGGCCCTCACAACAACCAATCTCCGACTGGTAGACCATTACCGCCAAACATCAACCGCACACCAACACGAACCGCCAAAACGCTGACCAAGAAGACGCCACACACAGTAGTCTCCACAACAGTGCCGCTCTGCGGAAACTCCGCAAAAAAAAAAAAAAAAAAAAAAAAAAAAAAAAAAAAAAAAAAAAAAAAAAACCGCTTCAGACTGTCACCGAGCGGGTTGCTGCATGGGAGGCAGCTCTTACGTCAAGGACGCCGCCTATAACCTGCAAGAGCTTTGCAGTTCATCAAGACAACTGTAGTCATCGTCATCACTTGAACAAGCAGCTGGAGAAAGTGATCACCTATATCAACGACTGTCGAGTTTACAAGGTTCACAAGTCCTTAGAAAACATCCTATAAGGACACACCAAAGCCACACTCAGTAACCTTGAAGACATGCTAACATTCCCAGACCTTCGCTCTCTTCCACAGCTACATTTATTCCCTCCTCAAGTCGCAGGTCAGTGTCAGGGCATCGACCATGACACTTGACCTGCCCACACCTAATTTTCCTATCCTGTACTCATAATTTTCCGGTTCCTTCGACGTTACCTGACACCTTACGCAAAAATAAAATGAATAGTGCCACCAGAGAACCTTATGTAGTAAAGGAAAAAACACGGTCAGTCAGTTCAGTAGCAGTTTACTTTTGAATGGAGTTGTTTAGTTGTATAAGTCGTCATGTACAGTTAGTTTTTAGTTACGCGAGTGAGTCAGCCAGCTTGCCAGTGAGTACGATGTGTCGTCGAGTGATTGTATCGTACTCGTAGCCAAGATATAAGACACTGAAAGACTGAGAAAGTTTATCAGAAGAACAAATTGTGAATTGCAGGAGCAAAAAAGAGTATAAATTGTTACAAACCAGAAGAAAATTGTGAATTTTTGGTAAACTTTAGAGGACAATAAAGTGATAGAAAGGTAACAGGACTATCCATTTTGCCGTTTTGCTACAATACAATGAAGTGAGAGTTGCGAGCTTCTATGTGTCTGGAGTTTCCATGAATCGCGACAGAGAAGTGGTTGCTGGCCCACCTGCAACCACTTCAAAATTACATTGACCGAATAAAACGGTTAATCTTGTACAGTCTCTCTGGTTTTCTAAAAGGTTCTAAATATTTACATTTAATTTACTGCAAATTTTCGTGGAACATTACCCTATATATATTGCATTAAATAAAATATTTAAATAGCAACTAAACATTGGGCATCCTGCCACGGTAACTCAGCTGATTAGAGCTTAAATCCCCGCTTGGTATGGAATTATGTCTAACCTAACAGGTATAAGCTTGAGGTTTGATATAGTTATGTAAATATGGGTGTACGCGTGAGAGAGAGAGAGAGAGAGAGAGAGATCGTTACCAGCATTCCCCAGTGGAAACCTCTGGTTCAGGAAGGCTGACCACGGGAGTCGAACCCACGACCTCCCAAATATGAGCCTCGCAGCTTAATGCTCACCATCTCCCTCGGTGAGAGAGAGAGAGAGAGAGTGAGAGAGGGAGTGAGACTGAGAGGGAGTTTCACTACCCTGTACTACACAAGGACAGCACTCTGCGTTAGACAAGGACAGTACAAAAAGTGACAACTTAAACCTCAGAGACTACATCAACTGCTGATTGGGAAACATGACGGTGTACAATTGAATTGGCACTTTCTGATTGATCAGTGCTTTACGGCCACAACATGATTACTTATAAAATACCTACAGACAAAATTCTTTAATATTTCATCACCAATGTTTATATACAACAGTATTCTGGAACATTTTTGCACGAATTCTTTGGCATCTCGTATGTTCATGTTTCTCCACAGCTATGTTATGTTCTAATGTTGGTAACACTCAATGACTGAAGGTGCGAAAGACACACAGCGCCAAGAATGCCGTCTAGCATTAAACTAAGAGATAAAATGACACTACGTTTGAATTTCTCTTATGTGCAGGGAATTTACGGCACAGGAACTACGTCTAAGAACATTTCCTGAAGAACTGGCTTCCCGACCTTTTACTTCCATGCTAACTTCCGTTGATTTTGGAAGCGCATATCTTGGTTCCGCTGGAGAACACGACATCCCTACATCAACAGCAGGAATACTAATTCATGAGAAAAGTGTGTGAACACTAAACAACTCTTGTGTCATCTTGTTGTGTGTTAATCCGTATTTACTTGCTCTTTGGGGCACATATTTTTTGCCGCATATATATATATATTAGAAAAGGTTCGAATTGGGTTGGTACAGCACGCGCCTCTTGTGTAAGGGGTCCCCATTTCGATCCTCGGCAAATTTTTCTTTAGTCAACATTAGGGTTGTAAAAATACTGTACACTACCGTAGACTACCATAACCATAAGTGTAGACTACGGAGTTCTCAAGTAGAATTGGTCTGTTAAGAACCTACTTACCCGTGTGTTCTGTGAGCTCTGTGCCTGTTATGAGCTCCTCATTGTGACTTGAGAGGTACCGCAAGTCAACGAGGAGTTGATTTAGGAGAAATAACAAAAAGTGCTCAAATTCCTTTTTCAGCTTTCTTATCTGCAGCTATGGCTGCAACTACCCCATTTTCTTAGAGAACTTTTCGGAAATAGACTTTACGACAGGTCCATTAACTTAGAGCAGCGGGCAATAGACAGAGCCAAGGGCTTGCTTCTGAGCAGCGACTAGTGACTTCATGGCAGGAGATAACAGTGGAAGTTTAACGTTTGGCACAGCATTTTTTTTCTGTGTGTGTTTGTGTTTTGGAACAAAATATATTTGACCCGTGTTTCTTCGTTTTATAAAAAAAAAAAAAAAAAAAAAAAAAAAAAAAAAAAAAAAAAAAAAAAAAAATCGGCAGATATTAATTTTTGAAATGTCCCAAAAATCGCGCGCTGCTCACTCTTTGATCAATCATACCTCCGATTGTAATAAAGCAAATTACTTGATCTTTGGCTCAAATTAAAGAAAAATCGCAGTATTTCGTGAGATATTTATTAGAAAGTTTTATTAATTATTATTAATGTTATATTTTATACGATTAAAGTTTTAAAGCTAGGTAATAACATAAACTCGACCATTTAAAAATCTGAAAAAAAAAACAACTAAAAATACAATGAAGTTTATTCAATATTCTCAGAAAAATCAGAATGGAGTCTCTTATAGTTCAGTTGTAATTAACTTACTTACAAATCATTGCAGCGGACTGGTGCGGCAGCGGTGACGGCTACCGTAACCTCACACAATTGCCACCTTCCATTACGGCAACTGTCCAGTGCTTGGGGTTCCATGAATGTTACAATAGTACAGTAAGGAGAACACTGCTAGCTGACACTTATATGTACACTATCTCCAAAATGATTTTAAAATATGCATCTTAAACTAATGTTTCCATACAACACACGACTTTACCTCCTTCTTCGAAAGAAAATTGTTTCACTAAAGGACAAGGAAATGAAGGAGTGTAATTTTAAAGCACAGCTGGTCCCATCGTTCTTGGCCCCTGACCGTGACTGGAAGTCCTGTTGGCGAATCCATAGCTTTTGCCTCTTTCATCAGATCATATTGTATAATTCTGCGAATGAAACCATGCACATGGGGAGGGATGGGGAAGGTCATGTCTGCATGATCTGAGACAGTCCTTGCTAATTCACAGGTGCTTTTTAGTGCAGCGTGCAGTTGAAGACAGATCTTTGCGATAAAGAGTGAATATAGTGAATTTGTTAATCATTGATCATGGCGTAAATCAATTATGCCACCTGTACGTTCTTAATTAGGAACCAAAACATTACACAGTCAGAGTTGAGAAATTATTTGAAATTTATTACATCAGAAGATTTTTTAAAAAAATTAAAAAGTTCACAAGCACTTATCAGATGCCACAGGAGTATCAGTAGGAAGGTACATTGTGGAGACGTTCTTCTGCATGAACTGTACTGCCTTAGTAAGAAGACGTTATCTGAGTAGCATAGCTGAGGCATCAATTTGCATGCTGTCTGCAGTCACCTGGCTTGTTACTCGGTTTCAAGTGGTCAAGAACGGCGAATCCAGCTGTTCAAAGGGATCTCTACTTCATGTCGTCCGTGAGCGCTTGCAGGCCTCCAGAAAAAAAATTGTAGCAAATGCACTAATGCAAGCTCCATAGTTTTCAACATCTTATTTCATAGATAAAAGGTCAGGGAATACGTGTGTATTTTTTTAGATTTGTAACACGTCGATTTAAATTCTATTTTTGGTTTTACAAAATATACCATAAAAATAGTCCAAAATTTGTGTGTAATAATGATTGGTCGAAAGTTGTTAAAAGTGTTTTATTTACCCTTTCCAGCGCGCCAAACTCCAACAAACCTTGCCGTTGTTTGTTCAGTTTACGAGATACATAACTCGCCTTCGCTTGTGCATGTGTTTGTGTGTGTTTTGTCTGAGCAGTGGAGAATTCAAAGGACAGGTTAAACAACAAACGCCATATTTAAATCAAACATGCATGGCGAAGATTTTAAGTAAACTCCTTCAGACAAAATAAAGTCTCTGCACGATAAAGTTTATTGTTTTTAATTTCTCATTTTATGATGTTAAATATCATTACAGATTTTAATGTGTCGTGTAAAATCTGCTTCTCTTTATTCCTATTTAATTTTATATAATCGGCAAGATATAAAAAGTAAAGAACTTGCAGGAAAATAGTAGAGCTCTTCAAAGTACAACTGTCGCGTATCTCGTGAGAGGCAATGAGAGAGCGAAACTCCTACGTTATGGAATACGTAATCACTGAGCCTTATAAATGATATACCTACTTCTGGCCGAATACGTTCTCTAACAGTCCAAATCTCCTGTTATATCTAGAGCTGTTCCATTATTCCGTCTCAAGTTAAGATAGACTGATGAAGGGGACCTCACACCCCGCCGTGTTGAGGAATGTTCAAATGATTTGTCTTGATATAGGTAATATGCGGCGCACCTAATCATTATACATCACTTTTATGATGGTAATTTTTTCAGTGTGCTTAAACACCAGAGAAATTTTCTTCTGCCTATAGAGTCCAACACTAGTCCAATTTCACTAACTCTAAAAGGTCATGACAGCTCACTACTTATTATTTAGCACTATAGTACACCAAGATGAAATGTATACTGTTGTTTGGTAGTGCAAAGTTTTTGTTACATTTTTCAAACCTCCTGTTAAAAAGTAGAGGAAGTTAATTTTTAAGTTTATCATCTCATATTGAAAGCACAGAGCTCCACACTCCATATTTTAAATGAAAATTATAAAGATTTTTATCTGCGTTCGTAGATAGACCGGAACTTCCCGCGGCGGCACCGGACCGAGCGAGGACCGGGACGCCCTCCGCCAGAGTTGCTTGCAAACGACCGGCAAGTCATCATTACGGAACACTGATCACAACACATGTTGAAATTGATGACTGTCAACGTGAACAATCCCGGTTTACTTGCAAAGGTTCACGTTGTCTAATGCCTCTATTTCTCTCGTGATTTTGTTGTTCAATTCTTGTAACGTGTGCGAATTTGGTAGTTACATTTTATTCTTTAACTTTCTCCATAAATAAAATTCGCATGGTGAGAAGTCAGGGGAATTACATGGCCACAATTCTCGACTAATTATTCTGTCACCACACACACTTCGCAATTCATGCACAGCATTCGCAGCATTGTGCATTATAGCTATTATTCTGCTGAAGCTAGCCTAACAATCTTTCATTTTTTGTTACTCGCAGAAAAAATATTTAAAACAAAATTTACATAAACGTTGAATCAATTGTCGTAAAATATATGACCAATTATTCTACGCGCACTCGCTGCGCACCAAACCCAACTTTTGCAGCGTGGTGAAGAACTTCATGAATAATATAGAGATTTTGTAAACCGAATTGTTTTCAGAGATATAAGGAATGTGTTCGCGTTGAAGGTGATCAATTTTTTATGTGTTGTGATGCAGGTAAGCCTAACGTTAGTATAGTAGTGTTCCGTACACGTAACTTGCCGATTGTTTGCTTGTAACTCTGGTGGAGGGTGCGCCGGTCCTTCTCGGTCCGGTGCCGGCGCGGGCCTGTCCGGTCTATCTAGAAACGCATTGCATTTTAAACAGATAACACTATTTTTAATTATTTCTACGGGGTTCAAAATATCTAAAAACGTAAATTGTTATTTGAAAGTGTATTAAGATCACTATTCTGCCAATGTTTAATCTGCTAAATTCTGATATCAGAAGATATACGTATATCAGATGAAAATGTTTGCAGAATGTAATGTAGATGTATCCCTCTGTACAAAAAGTATCCGACCTTGTGCCGGGAAAGGTCGGATACTATTTGTACAGCCCTCGTATGTCTTCTTAGTTCACTGGTCTAGTTACATCTAAATCTGCTTATTAAAGAAAATGATCTTATACCATCGTTTGATTACAACTTAACAGCGGTTACTTCTTTGAAAAATAACCAGCATGCTATTAATATCAAGTAGATCCACAACACCAATAATCATCCTAAAATTTAATATAGTTATTTTCGATGGCTTTAGAGAAAACGAGGCTACTTATACCAAACAACATCATTTGTAGAAGAAGCTATTCAAAGAAATGGAGCAAAAGGACTCGCGTATATTTGCAAAGAAAGAAATCATATGGCTTGACCACACAGCATCAAGTATAAATTTTTTTACCCCATTTATATGCCGTCTTTAACATCTGAGGTCATATCGGCTTTCCCTTTGGAACAATTGCTCATCGCAATGGTATTCACTCGTTTACTATATGTGTAAATTTCGGTTTGTGTGCCGAGCGAAATGGCTCCGCGATAAGGTGCGAGGTTCGTGTTCGTGAGGCCATGTGTTCGATTCCTGAGACAGGCCTTTCTAACCCATGGGCTTTTCCTGGGGGTTTCCCGGGTCGCTAGGCGAATGCTGGCGAGGATGATTACAACCACTGAATATCCTGCCCCCCCCCCCCCCCGCCCATTTTACCTCACTTCTCATTTCTTGGAAAGGAATAAAAGCTCCTTTTATTTTACTTAGCGCGCTTCACCCTCCCCTCCTCATCTTAATTCTGGGGTTGGGAAATCTCAAGAAAATGTTTGCCTTGTTAGCTTGAAAGTTGCCGGACTTAGCGCAAGTCCAGTGCTTTCTGTTTACTTCGTCTACTACGTAGGGGAAGTATTTATTCGTCCCAACATTTCGATGTCAAGGTTTCACTGGAAATATATGTTTTGTGGCCCCTTAAACAAAAAAGCATTTCTAGAAAAAGGTTTGTGTGTGTGTGTGTGTGTGTGTGTGTGTGTGTGTGTGTGTGTGCGTGCGTGCGTGCGTGCGTGTGTGTGTGTGTGTGTTTTTTTAAATGCATGCCCCATTCCGTATGAATACTACATGCTTGCATTTATTTATTTACATACAATTTACATTTTATATACATGTATATATTGTTGGTGATGTTCTATTTGAACATTTACATTTTTATTTACCTCTAATTTTTTATCTAGCTTAGTCTAATTGAATACTTCTCTATTGTGGTATTTACAGTTTTTTATTTGATGTTTGTTGTTTAATGCTATTTTATTTTGTTTGACTTTATTTCTTTAACCTAATGCTATTTTACAAATCATAAATCTAGTACTTATATAGTGAAAGACAAATATAATTATACTCGTAACAGTAGTAGAGTATTGAGATGTTTGGACAATGATACTGATTGCAATTATGTAAGGAGTAGAAATTATATATATTTGGACTTAAGTCATTCTATTTCTGTGAATTTTATAGCATTAATGAAGTTAACGAAAGGTTGTATGAATTTTTTTCCAAGTTCTTCTTTGTTTATGGGACAAGTACCACCTTTACTTTGTATTTTCCTAATCATGGCGTTTCTCTGGTTGTTTAGAATTTTGCATCGAAATATAATGTGGTTTACTGTTTGGTCCTCTTCTTCACATTTGCATATTGGGTTATCTAAAAATCCAAACCTGTGGCGATATGCTCTTAGCTTTCCATGTCCTGTTATCATTGCTGTGAACTCCGGAGATATTGGTAACCGTTGCTTCAATCTTCTTCTCACGGATGGGAAATATTCTTTGGTTACTGCTCCTTTCCTTGATGCTGTCCATTGTTGTTGCCATTCTTCGAGTCCAGTTTCTTTCTCTCTAGTTACTATTGCTTCTTTTGATACTTTGTCATATATTATTTCAGTGTCTTCCGCGGCAGCTTCTTTTGCTAGTCTGTCCACAAGTTCATTTCCGTGTATTCCCGCATGTCCTTTCACCCAGCCGAAATGTAGCCGAAATGTGTGTGTGTGTGTGTGTGTGTGTGTGTGTGTGTGTGTGTGTGTGTGTGTGTGTGTGTGTGTGTCTTCGAACAGCATAACTCAAAAACGAAAAGTCGGTTAAATACCAAAGTTGGTATTCAAGTTTAACATCTTTTAGGAATGCGACACAAAGATTTTGAAAAAAATTCCTCCATCCTAAACTACCCTTTAAATGCAAAATTTTTCGAAATTCTGATTTTCTCAATTATGGCTCTAGCGATTTTGATGAAAATGCCATATATATAAGATATTTTTATGGCCTATGAAATGCTTATTTTGTATTGTCGAGCTATAGCCAATATAGTCGTGTTTGCACTTGACTTTTGTGTAACTGGCAAGACATAGACCAAATCTTACCATACCGAAAATGTAGATCTCGTTAAAACAGTTGAGTTATGCATTTTTTTGTGGAAATATTCCTTGTTATTTGTGTTTTGCAATATTTACCTAAACTTTTCTCAAATGGAAGGTCGTGATTCACATTTTTATCTCTTGGCCGTGCAAAGAGAACGGAATTTCAAAACATTCATATAGGGACTGGCTTTAAAAGATTTGATTATCGCTCAAAGCCCAATGTATTCCCCTTGCACGTATAAGAAAATTAGCAATAATTTCTGCAAATGTTTTATCTCAATTGAAATGAAGAAAATAAGGGAATAAGAGTGTGTTTCGGTAGCGCCGCATTTTGTAATGGCCCGCAATGTATCGTTTACGGTACAGGGACCAAAAATTGTAGACGTATATTTTATTGATGTAAGTAACAAAGCTATTTTGGAACAACAAATTTTATTGGGAAAGTGAGTACGTAGCGAAGCCGTTTCCAAAATAAAACAAAGCAATATTCAGTTGTTGATAGTCAATGTAAGCTGAAAGTATGGGCTGTGTTTCCTAATATTGAGCAGGTAGCAGGACTATTCAGAGTGAAAACGTGCACAAAGAGATGGTCGCGGGTCATAAAATTCACACCTAAGTACATTCTGCAAAACTATGTGAACAAAAATGCCTTTCCGATTGGTTCACGCAGTGTGACAATGTGTTAGTCTGTTTTTTGTTTTTGTTTTTTACCTATTCAAATAGAATTTGCGCTATGCTTGGTGGTTTTATTGAGCTTTATACACATAGTGTGTGCGATAAAACTGTATGGGACTGTAACTTAAGCCGCTACGATATTCTGAAATATTCGAAGTGGTTTATTTCAATTTTTTAACACTTTAAGTTGAAATAAATGATAGGCCACTGTTCTTTTGCATCTGGAGCGGGTTGCTTTCAATATATATATATATATATATATATATATATATATATATATATATATATATATATATATATATATGTATGTATGTATGTATGTATGTATGTATTACGTTTACGTGAACATTCGAAATCTGTGCTGTTTAGTAAAATAACTTCCAAAGAGGTACGCCAATTGTAAAGTCCAAAAGCATTATTGAGCGTGACGCAGCTGGGTAACTAGTACTCTCTGGGCGCAACCCGCTCACCGCTTTACACTGATAACTCTATTTAGCGCGGAGTCGCTCAAGCTATACCGGCATTTGCATTTTTACCCGCTGGGAGGTCTCTTCCGGGATGCACTCCGCCTCGTGACCCCATCCGGGGAGCGTAATATCCCAGCGTAGGTGGGAAGTAACGATTGGGTGTGAAGAAGTAGACTTACCCATCGACAAAGTATAAAAAAATGAAACAAAAAGCTATTCCGCGAGTTGCCCAGGCCTGGCATAGTTTTAGGCCCTCATTTAGTTTAATCACAGGTTTTGTAAAACTATAATTTTTTACACAAACACCACTTAAGTTAATGGAGCAAAGTGCTGAAATGTTACCACAAATGTGTAGCTAAATAGGCGTTATTTAATGGAAATATTTTCATCTATAAGGCACAGTTCCTACCTTCTGATAAAGAGAATCAATGTTATTCATATATCTATTTATTTTCATAAATCAGCCGTAAAAGTTTTGCTGGACACATCTTGTGCAGCATAAAGCGCTAGCAAACAGCAAACTGTTTTTTACCACCTACAAGCGTCAATCAGTCGTCGGTCGATCGGTCAGTCGTTCCTTCGTTCGGTTGTTCGATCATTCGGCTGTTCGATCTTTTGGTCGTTCGGTCGGTGGTCGTTCCGTTGTTCGTTCGTTCGGTCGGTCCAGCATAAAGCGGTGTTCTTCGAGTTGTGCGGTACAGTGAGTGCGCTGCTCAGCGTACGTACACTAAAGTCCAGTGTTCGATGCTCCAGCGAAGGAACACACTTAGCGTGTGATTCTTTAGACTTCTAGGCACAAAACAAAGTGACGGCAGAACTAAATCACAATATACATATTACGTAGAGTATTATGTATTCTACACAACTATTTCTTATTGAGATTTCGCTGGAAATTTTGAAACACCATGAATAAGTGTAAAAGATTTGCTAAAAGGTAGGCACGTAAGTTTTTGAAAGAGAGTGTGTGTGTGTGTGTGTGTGTGTGTGTGTGTGTGTGTGTGTGTGTGTGAGAGAGAGAGAGAGAGAGAGAGAGAGAGAGAGAGAGAGAGAACAGAATAATTCAAAAACGAAATGTCATTTGTGTTTTAAGTTCAGGACTTTCTTGGAAAAGATACGAAGATTTACTTGAAAATTCCTTCGCTACATATACCCTCTACATAGAAATGTTTCCCTTGCTTGTGATTTTCTCAAAAATTTCTCAGAAATGCGTGTCAATGCACTATATGTTTTTAAATTATTTCGATTACGAATAAGGTAGCTTTATATATATACTTTTAGTCAACCTAGACCTCCCAGCAGGTCCTTAAAGTGGCAACCACCTGCCTCGATACATGCAATGCAATGACATGACATTTTGTCGCACCCTCTCCAAAATCCTTAGTGTCTGTTGTACAATACAGCGACAGTTTGGACCCTAGCAAGCAGTTCCTCTTCATTTTGTATTGGGGTTTCATACATCAATATCTGCTTACCTTATGACAAAAAATCCAGAGGATTGAGATTCCACAACTGCGCTGTACACGGTACAGGACCTCTCCTTCCAACCCAGCGATTAGGAAAGATATAGTTCAGGTGAGTTCGGACGTCATGTTCGAAGTGGGTAGGAACCCCGTCGTGTTTGAGCCACGTCCTCTCGCGCACAACAAATGGCACGGTGTCCAACAGCTCGTAGAAGCACGAGATAGCGTTGAGAATTCAAACGGGGCGGCAGGAGATAAGATCCTATGAGATGATCCTGTACAACTTTATTCCTGCCCACTGTTAATACTAGCAAATCTCTGCTGATGACCAGTCACGTTGATGAGACATAGATGTTGTCACTGCAGATATGTGGCTATTGCGGCAGTTGAGTACACCATCTCGGGTGAAAACGGTCTTATCGGTGAGCAATACAAGCTGTAGAAAGTTTTGGTACTATGGTACAGCACTGAATAATCCATTGACAGAACTGGTATCCGAGCAGTTCTTTGTTTTGCTCCCTGAACAGCTCTCTCGAACTTCTTAAGTTTCTACTCACAGAAATAAATTTCTTCGAATACACATCATGTCTGTTGGGAGACTTCTCTCGGTGTAGGTATTCTGCCGTACCATACATTAAATCCATGTCAGAAAGTTCCTGTGACAAGTAACGCTCCATCTTCGACAAGCAGTCATGCAATGTAAACAAAATAAATAAGAAATGAACGCGCCAGGCAGTTTGTTACGCAAAACAAATAATAAATGAATGTGCCAGGCCATTTGTTATGAATATTTAAATGAATTAGCAATATATGGCGCCTCTCTGTAAGAGCATCTAGAAAAAATCATCTGTTTTTCTTGCAACTTCACCTGATATTCAGAATGACTTAATTTCAAGTGCGAGTGTCGTCATGACACATGGAATTAACAAAGAAATTTCTGGTGCCTTCTTTGTTTAATTAATGTTAGATGAAACTCCTGACACTAATAGTGAAGATCAACCCTCTACCGTTCCTTACATAAATGTTGACGGAAATGTTAAAGAGAGGTTTATTTGATTTACAGATATGTTATGATAGAAAAGCAAATTCTCTTTTGAATCATGCTCTCAATTTTGTGGAACATTTTTTTCAGACAATGATAAAAGAAATGCAATTCTGCTTAAGTTGTCCTACTTTAAATAATTGTACAATATTCGTTGGGTTACATACCCGAGTCTGATAGACAGGCTGCGCTACTGAAATCAAGGTCAGGAGTTAAGAGCGATAAAAATCAGTGTCATGACCAGGCGTATTGACCTTAGTTGTCGAGCGCTATGATCGCTTGTTATCTTGTTTACTAGAACAACGAAATACTAGTAACTTGCCGTACAGTTAGTAATGCAATACAAATGAATATCTCGCACCTGCCGATGTATGACACGTTGTTGTCCCGAAGATGTGACTACATCTGAACAGAGTGTACATACACTGTCTCGTCGTGTTTGTATGATAAGCTCGCGTAAACAACTCGGCAGTTTCACATTCTTTCCGGTACACTTCATGGCTTTGTCACCTATTGGATGCGTTTACTTTCATCATCCTGAGAGGCAGGTTTAAACCGAAGGGTCCTCCTACCTCAGAATGTATACGCATTTCAGATGCATAAAATGTTTTATAATATATTTGATTCATACGTATGAAAATGTAAATTTAATAATTCTGTTAGAATGCATATTAATATAAATTATCATATTAGTAAGGAACTATACTCCACCCAGCCTATGCCATAAATTGGCGTTCGCATCAGCTGCGACTAAAACAAACTCCACGTGGACTCTTGCCTCGTGTTTATGATGCAACAGAACGATATTTACTCCGGAATTTTAGGTATAGCATTGCTATATCGCGTTACATTCAAGTAGTCTTTACCAGGGTTATCATACATCTTGAAAACTCGCAGATAATCGCCAGTATTTAAGATTCTATATTTTGTGGTGTGCTTTGGTTTCGGCGTATCGCTGGTTAGTTGTTGACGGCTTGTGTTTACATCAAGTTGGAACCTACGAGTGGAGCGATTATAAAGTGCGTCTCAACCTTAGAAGACGGTAAATGGTGTGCAATGTTGCACATGTATTGTATGTATGCCTCGAAGTTGCGAATCTTTCTCCGCGCGCGACCCCGAGGTGGCCTGAGTCCTGTAGTTAGTCCTTCAATTGCTGCTTGACGGGCACTTTTAACTTTGTCACGCCTTTGTCACCGTATGACCTAAATTCACAAATTACTCATCTGTGTAAACAATTGATTTCCCCTGGTCCTTTTTTTATGTATTTTAGATATCTATGTCCCTATTTGATAATATAGTCTCTTTCTATTAATATACACTTGTTACTCCTTTCATATCCGAACCCTAAACCATGTAGAATTGACTCAGAGTGGCCCTTGAAAACTAGGGTACGGTATCGTCACCGTTGATCCGTGACAAAATTATATTCAGTATGGGTGGAATATATTCAAACATCAAAGATTGAAGAATTCACCGCTTTCCGCTTTGAGCTATACCATCATATTGAGTTAATCTAGCGCTATTTTTTCTTTCTTTCTTTTCTTTTTTTTTTTTCTTTTTTTCCGCTACCCTTTTTGCTTTCTTTTTTATGGTGTTTCTAGAGGTCCTTTAACTAGTTCCTTTCTAATCCCATACACTACTGCTTTTGAACATCCTATAGTCTTAGCTGTTTCTTTCACTGCCTTATTAATACTCATTTTACTTGAAAAACACATTCATAATTATTTAGCATTCCTTGCTTCTTAATTTATCAGTATATCGCCTGTTCCTAGCTTTCACCTCCAGAACTGCAAATGTTTATGCAAAATGCTAAATAAATAACGTAATAACTTGTCACAGATTCCAACAGTATAAACACACACACACACACACACACACACACACACACACACACACACACACACACACACACACACACACTTCTTTACTCTGATGTTAACCTTTACTGCTGCCTTCTGTGTCTCACCTAGGGCCTTTTAGCTGAATAGGTGAATACCTATTGTTTGCCTTACACGATGAAAGCAAGAGGTTACAGGCTTCTAATTTATTTTAAAAACTGTCTCTTATCTGCCTCAACTTTTGCTCTCGCTTGGTCCTTAATATAAACTCAATAATACATAAAAAAAGTTTCCTACTGCGTAACTTTTGCAGTGCACAAATATAAAAATTTCTGCGAATATTTAATTTAAAAAATTCTAACAGTGAAATGAGCAACTACAGAGAATTCAAAGTAGACAGGTAGCAGCACTACAGTTTACTCTAGCTAAGAAAAAAATATACGCGTGTTAGTTTATTAGTTAGAGCGTAATGAGCATAGAAACAGCAAATATCAGACTTTTAGTTTAAAAAAAAAAAAAAAAAAAAAAAGATACGCTTTGTGTAAATATTTGGGTCTACAGAAATGTATAATGATTCTAATAAACATATAATCTGATAAAAAATACTGCATAGGATAATGGGTTTACAGCTGAAAATTGCCTATAACAAGTGAATATTTACACCATGCTATTAGGAACTTGGCAATAGCGCGACAGTAGAAAAGGACGAAGCTAATGACAACTTGTATGCGCTAGATAGAGACAGAGATATTCCATTTAACTCCATACTGTCATCTAAGGGTGAGACAGGCTAGAGTTTGTATCGCCCGACAGCAGTCAACGAGAAGGAACCGGTGTGCGTGTCCGTTAAGAGATAAGGGTCCAAGTTATGGAACAGGGTTTTAGGCCTATACTACGCTATCACATTTCTGTGTCATGGGATGTGATAAAACCTTTGATCATATCATATGATCTCATTTAATGATGTTGAGAATATGTATTACACTACAGGGTTACTGCAGATGATCCATTCGTTTGCAAAACGCTATATTTCCCAAAGTATTACATTCAAAACAATGGTTGATACATAAAAAGAACCGGAAACTCACCAAGGTTCCGTTCGTTGCACCATATTGAAGCACGAGTGTAAGGCCTTCACAAAATGGCGACAAAACAACAAAAGTGTTTTTGAGTGTTGGAATATGTGAGGTGTATGTCTGTTGTAGCAGTGCAACATGCATTCAGAAGTAACTATAATAAGAACCGCCGTGTAAAAAAGCATTTTGCGGTGGTATCGGAAATGTAAAGTGAAATGTACTGTCGACGAAAGGTGAGCTAAAACAGTGGAGAGAGTTAAGGAAACATTTGTCCGTAGTCCACAGAGATCAACAGCTCATCGAACTAGTGAACCTGAAATACTGCAACAAACTGCGTGGAAGATTTTGCGGCGGCGGCGGCGGCGGCGGCTACGTTGCAAACCCTATCGAATACAGCTCCTGCAACATTTGAACGCGGCCAGCGCCTGCAATTTTGCACCAAAATGCAGGAACCAATGATGGATGAAGATTTTGCTGCCAAATTGATATTTAGTGACGAATGCACTTTCCATTTATCTGCGGTTGTTAATCCTCATAATGTGAGAATTTGGGGGACTCAAAATCCTTATGCATTTGTAACAGTTGAAAGAGATATGCCAAAGCTAAATGTTTTCTGTGTGATATCACGCCGAAAGGTATATGAACCATTTTTGGGAACAGTATTACGGGTATATCTTACCTAGACATGTTGAATTTGTGGCTGTTTTCACGACTGAATAATGATTCTGAAAATGTTATATTCCAACTAGACGGGACACCTCATGTTCGTGAGTACTGATCCATGAACTTCCGCATCGCCGGATTGGGCATATTGTTGTAGATGACTAGGCCCCAGAGGTCACGTGACCTATCGCCGTGTGACTTCTACCTTTGGTGGTACTTTAAGGACCACGTCTGCGTACCTCCACTACCAAGAACACTCGTACAATTGAAGGAGTGCATCACCACATTGACGAGAGAGATGGTGCTCCCGAATGCTTGGATCACCGCGTGTCACCCAAGGGGCACATGTAGAACATTTGTAGAGTGTGGGAGTAAACTTTGTGAGTTTACAGCTACTTATCAACCATTGTTTTAAGTGTAATACTTTGGAAAATATAGCGTTTCCAAGACGAATGGATCATTTGTAGTAACCCTGTATCTGAAGCCCTTTAACATATAATTATGTTGTACCAGTTTTAAAATGGATACCCAACAGTTGTTGCGTTAATAGTAAACAAAAAAATCAAAGAGAAACCGTGATTTCTCCTAAATATCTACTTCTCAATCCATTTAATTTCTTTCTCGCATTGTTTTCCATACATCCTTTATGTACTTCGCTAATGGCTTCCGCAACGACTTTCCGTATTTCTATCCTTTTTTTGTTTTATAATTTTTATGTTTTGAATTATATAGCATTTTATGTGACTGATGACAGAAGTTGAAAGAATTGAAGGTAGTCACTGACAGGTATGTCTACCTGCGAAGTTATTTATTTGTTTATTTATTCAATTTTTGTTTTGGTGTTCCATTTATATGCCGCCTTTACTTTTACCTTTGGAACAATTGCTCAACAGCACACTCCCTTACGGTGGTCTTTATCTTTGTGTGTATTAATTCTGGTTAGCACATTAAATTCACACACATACACACATTGGTACTTCCATACTCTAAGGGAATGGGGAATAATAATCCCACTCACCTGGTGGAACTCAAACCCCGGACTTCTTTATTTGAAGGTTAGGATAGATGCCTTCTGGTATTTTCACTTCTAATCATTCACAGGTGTGAAGGTGTGAAAGTGAATATAACTTTTATCACAGAACTATGTCACAGCTGGTGCTCTATTACACTGTAAAATGCTTTATATGTACTTGACCTCATTTCTGTGATACAGAAATGTGGTATGTGATATGCACCTCTGCATTGTGATGCCATCATTGCACAAAAGGAAGTGCTGTATTTTCCTACAGAACGTGTTCACTGCAATAGACATGGCGTAAAGATAAGAAAGGTGGGAGTTGGAGGCTATCTTGTGAAACAGTCACAACAAGATTGCGACGCCCTGATACTGCGTGTAGGTTGTTGGTGTTGTTGGCTCCGGATGTTGTTCCAACCGCAATCGGTTGAGTAATTGTTGTAGGACCAGCAGTACCAGACATTGCCTTTGTCGACTCCTGAAAATTGTAGAATGTGCTCTTACATAATGCTTCCTAAAGTTCCTACATAAACATTTGTGCTTAGGCAGAGTTGGAAAATTCTAGTAACGATGTGAGGATACTTGGCGAACAACATAATCGATACTCGTTTAAGCACATTTGCCACCATCTCTAGAGAGCGTCACGTAGTGAAGAAAAAGACACTACTGGTAATTTACTTAGTCGAAAACGTTCTCAGGGATTGTCAACTAATTACACGTGACATGGGCGAACGTCCTGCAAAATTGTAGGTAATTTGTATTTTGCTGAACATCACTGTACTTTACCACGTGATCGTTTAAAGAAATACTATTATTCACCAACTTTGTACAGCAGTTGTTGAATACATCTTCGCACATTACACACCCGCTACCTTTGATGTACATATTGTATAAGATACACTGAGCACTCCTCCCTTTGAATTTCAGTGTCGACAACCATCTCAACAAGCTGATCGACAGCAAACATGCAATAGAAACAAAAACTTTCTTGTACGAATCTTCATGACCACCACGCTGAACCAAAACACAAAAACATTGGAAACTACTAACTAAATTATGAAGGTACGTGCGTTTTAAGAGAAGCTATGGGTGAATTTTGAAACCTTTAAAACATTATTGAAATTTTTACCGTAGATACATATAACGTGGTAGGTGTGCAGCTGTTTGTATTGGTATCTCAGGGTACTGTAATGAACAATATTAATCAAATAATCAATATGTACTTCATGTTCATTAGTTAGATTTAACAAGAGTAGTATATTTTCAATTTGGTTAATAGCTTCAAGTACGTGTGACGTACACAAGCCATACAGTCCATTTGTATTCTTTTACGCCAGTACTTGAAGGAGCGGGAAGGGTTAGGCTACCCTGACCTTCTCACTACATCAAATAAGGCACATGGCGGTCGTGTGCCAGGCGTGAGTAGTTGAAATATCGGCGTTGCTATATCATCATTATTATGCCACATGATCGCGAACTTTGTTATATCTATTTGGTTGAAAATTTCTTCGATGTGACTGTAAATAAGAAACCTGAATCTATAGTCCCGAGAAGATATCATAGAGGTGCAGTAATCTGCAAACATGAATAAATAAAAAAGTAAACTATACCCAATATTTTATTGTACTAGTTACACCATGAAATTAATGTAACATTAATAGTCATCTTCTGAAAAATTATAATAGTCCGTTTGTAGACCGACTGCCAGGGGCTGGCTGTTTTCAATTATACCTTCAAGGGAACGATATTTGCTTTCTAGCTCAACATTACGTATTAATCTAGTTTTCAATGTCCTTTATACGAGTAGTATTTTGAACTAAGGCTTTTAACATTATTTTCCCGAAGACATTATTGGCTGCAACGTTTCTTTTTGGTTCTGACCATTTTGTTCTAACAATTAAAAGGGTTCTATGTACAGCGTTCTTGATTTAAAACATAACGGGCGCACGGCATTTGGCCTATGCGGGATTGGGCATGCCACAGCCGGCTTTGCTCCTAACGAAAATGTAAGAGGCAATGTTAGACGAAATAGGCGCATGTTTTCAACGTTCACCAACCACATCCATCCCAAAATTAGCATAGCAGATGGTAATTTCAAAGTCTTCTGCACTCACCTATAGCAACTAAATTCTTGAAACTAAAACCGCACTAGTGTACAAGTGCTCATGCCTTAAAACAAAGTGATCCAGTATCACGAATGCATTATTGTGAATGATTTCTTTCATCAGTGAATGACGGTTTAAATGATCCACAACTTCTGTTCTTTTCCGACGAGGCGTCGTTCCACCTAAACGGTCGTGTCAACGCTAGTAACATTCGGTACTGGGCCTCTGAAAATCCACATCGCGTTCAAGAAATCCCTTATTATGGTCGGAGAGTTGCAGTTTGGTGTGCTGTTAGCGCTAGATGTATAATCGGTCCAATATTCTACGAGCAGACTGTAAATGCAGAAAGGTGCCAAAATGACATTTTGACCCCATTTTATCATGAACTGAAACAAGAAGAGAAATCATATGGTTGGTTTCAACAAGATTCTGCTACTGCCATACAGCAGAGGAGTCCATGAATAAAATTAGGGAAGTGTTTGAAGGTAGATTGGTGGCCCCCTCGCTCCCCCGATCTAACAGTGTGTGATTTTTACTTGTGGGGTAACCTGTTAGACAAAGTTTACGACACAAATCCTCATACATTGGAAGAACTAAAATAAGCTATTAGAAATGAAATTGGAAACATTACAGTGGCCCAACTTAATCGTGTGAATCAGAATATGTTCTCCCGATATAATGCTTGTTTAGCCAAGGGTGGGCGACATTTTCAGCATCTTCTATATGCTTTACGCGTGGAGTTTATGTAGGAGCAAAGCCAGTTGTGGCACACCAACACGCGCACAGGCGAAATGCCGTGCGTCCGTTAGGTATTAAATGAAGAACTGTGTAATAACAGCATGGAGTATAGAGCCAGCAGGTAGCGTGAAGGTTGTACAGCCTCCTACTCCACTTGTTTACAAAAGCACTGCAGGTCGCCGGCTAAAAACTCGTACTAAAAACTCCGCTCCCTGCTTATAAGTAATAACAAATCGAGGAATCAGTCATGGTTCTTACGCACCCAAGTATTTATTATTTGTGTTGTCTACAACTTACAGCTTCATAAAAAAAGAAATAAGTTTAAAAATGTTTAATTGTGGGTCTAATTAATATTTATTTATGCCAACAAGCTTACTGCTGGTGTAATTTTTTATTATTATTATTATTATTATTATTATTATTATTATTATGATTATTATTATTATTATTATTATTATTATTATTATTATTATTATTATTATTATTATTATTATTATTATTATTATTATTATTATTATTATTATTATTATTATTATTATTATTATTATTATTATTATTATTATTATTATTATTATTATTATTATTATTATTATTATTATTATTATTAAATCCAGAGCAATTCTAATAATGTATGTACGGCAGAGTAAGGTTTATGTATCAAATTTTAGCTTAGTATAAAAATAAGTTTACGCAATGAGTATTTTATAGAAGGAAGTGATAGCTGATTTTCTCGCATAACAAATTTTATTTTCATTACCATATGCTCACTTTCTCAAGCTTTTAATTGCTTATAAACTCGAGCAGTAACATGTGTGCCAGTAATTTAAAGAGAGCCAATTAAACAAAATTAATTTTCTTTCTGGTGGAGAAGTGTTTATTTTTAACGATTAAATCTTAATATTGGTTGGTAGTGCAGCTGCGTACTGTCTGAGGAGTCTCGGGTTCGATCCCGGCTTGGGAGTGGGAATTTTTCTCTAGCCAAGATTACTGTCTATCCTCTCCAGAATTTCGAAGTATGAATGAGAGTTAAGTGTGTGAGCGATCTAATGTACAAAACTTAAAGAAGAACGAGTTAACACCATTACCGATGGGCAATATGTTCCAAAAGTAAAAGGTCGGGCGATATGGCATGGCAGTTAAAGGTGAAATGTAACTGGTAAACAATTGTAAACATTCTTAATCCTGATTTTCATGGTCTTTTCACCAAATTCCTCTCATTGGTATATATTTTATAATGGATATTTTATATTACCTAATAATAAATTAAGTGCGCACAATATTTACTTAAATTGTTTGTAAGTGAAGGATATTCATACGCTTTCCTTTAATGTAGATATATATAAAAATACCTTTTTTATAAGTCCGTGGTATACGGATGTGTTTCTTTTATACGCTTCTACACCGTTGCAGCGATTTAGGCCAAATTTGGCATATTTGACACACGGCAAAAGTTGTACACTTTAGAATTCCACTCCATTTCACGCAATTAATTATTTAATTTTATTTCATGCCTACAAAAACTTACAAGACCATCCTTATCGTTGATAACCATAATCGTAGTACCTCGGACATTGCCAAAATAAGAATAATTTCTTAGATTTTCGTGGCCTCACAAAATAACAAAGCAACAACGGGTTCGTGTAATATTCGTTGATCTCCTCTCTGACATGGAGCAATAACACAGTCAAATTTTGTCTTTCTTTGTTATGACTTTCTGACGTTTTCTTAGCAATTTTATTTAGCCATTATAGTGTCCTGAGAGTTTTAATTAACTTGTGTAATATTGTTAAAGGCTTTCAAAGAAACACAAGGCTACTGGGCAAGTGTAAGCTAAGGCTAAATGTAAGGATACACCGTTAACCTGCGGGTAATTAATGGCATTAATCTTATTTATAAATTTTTAAGGACCCTGGGATGTCATTATAAGGCTAAGTAAACCAAAACATGACACTACTATACATTCTAGATACAGAACAGCTATTGAATGAATGGTAACTAAATTTGGATTCGTTAAACTTTGTTTCTGCAAATAATGATTATAAAAATAACAAGTTAAAGCTTGCTTAAAGTTAGCAGAAGTGTATACATGACACGCTGCTTCTTAACTCAAAGTATTTTAACTCATTTCAGGTGCAATTTATACCTGTGCTATTCGTGGTTGTTCAATTGTGTTTTTGCAGAGTGTTTCTCGGTATTTTCATTTATTTTGCTTATCTTTTCTTTATAGTCCATCCTAAGAGTTTTAAGTAACTCTTTAAATATCTAATAATAATTTTAAATGTCTCCAACGAAACGCAAAGTTATTGTGCAAATGCAACCTACGACTAAAAGTTGTGGGATAAATCGTCAAACCACGGGCAATGCTAGTTTAGTATATTGTATGCTAAAATGATTCTAATTTGTAGTGATAAGACTCCATTCAGTACTATCATTTCGTTTTTCAACTGCAATATTAGGTAATTATACAACTTTATTACCTTCCACGTTCCATCCAGAAGGACCACAGGATGTATGTATCTCAAGGGACGAAGGAGACCACGAATCTACACAATCAGACTAAAGATTGCTATTGCAAATAAGAAATGCCTGAGTGTCCCGAATTACTATAGTTCTTACGGGGATAGATAATAACTTAGACCTATTGAAACTGGGATATAATAATCCATTTTATATTTATTTACTCTCGCTTTGACATGTGTCCTTTTGCAACATTTAGAGATTTTTAGTAATGCAATTAAGTCATTCAATCAATTTTCACATATTAAGTTGGCATGTTGTACATGGATTTGAAGGTACCAGTGTCCTTAATGAAAGAGTGACTTGTTGAGAAAAGTGAACAGCGAGGAGATAACTTCAGAAATGTTGTTAGAGATAAAGAGTGCGTCGGATCATTAATACAGAACGACAGCTTGCACGTCTTGGAGTAGCATTTTTGGAGATGGGATATGAACATGACCACATGGGTGTAGAAATACGAGAATGTGCAGCTTGTTGGCTACTAAATTTGTCCATTCAGTTTCCAGGTTTCTCTGGATTTTCTTGTGAGGTGATGGATAACATCACAATAATGACTAGTGTAGGTGTTTTTAGTTTGAGAGAAAAATTACAAATATGAAACGTCAGGACTTGAACTTAACCCAAACAGGACTACTCCTATGCTGTAGATATTCCCAGTTGTTTGAACCTACGCTCTAACCCACTGTTCTACTTGGCACCTAACCATTTGAAACGTTTCATAATCTGTTTCCAAACACGTTAAAGTTCTTATTGAAATTATTTGAGAAAAGTACCTACATCTCTGAGTACGTCACTCACGTTTGATCGTTTGGTTTCCTTACCTCTTTATCCATAGATATTGGAAACAGTTCCGTTTTTCTTTTTCCTCCCCCTCCTTAGTGCTATTTAAGAATACCTTCATAAAAATAACGAGCTAACATCTTGTAGTATTACTTTTGAATCTAGAATGTATTGAGAACTCGTCAATAGTTTCGTGATTCACAGAATCACGCATTGTAAACTTCAAGAAAGAAAGAAAGAAAGAAAAAAAAAAAAAAAAAAAAAAAAAAAAAAGAAAAGAAAAAAAAAAAACACCCTCGCACATATTTTCAAAGAAAGATATTGCGTGACTTGGACATATGTAATGTAGTAGTGCTACGCTATTGTAGAGTGAAACGTCCCATAAAAATGAACTAAATTATCTGCTCTAAAGTTGTGCCTTTTTTCTGTGGAGCGATGCAGATTTCAGTGCATAAAATGGCAGACGCAGTACCATTGCATACCTCTGTGTCGCAGGAGTAGCGTATCGGTCCCATATTCAAGAGGTGTTGAGATCAAATCTCAGTTAAGGTGAGTTATCCGGATAAGGTTTTTGTCAGGATTTTCCCTTATCCAGAAAACATACATATCAGAATAGTTATGTTGTTTTAAAATGGCAAAATAGTGCATTGGATGTAAGCTCCACAGGTAAGTGCAATCCTGAGATTAACAAAATTGTTTTAGTTATGGCTTTTGTTAATACTTAAGTAAATTTAAGTTGTCCTGTAACTCTACGCTCTAGAGGAATCGGGATAATTTGAGCATCATTCGCCCATTTCATTCATTCGCACCTTAAACCTCAGGCCCCGCCCAAAAAGTAGTACATTCTTTAAAGAAAATATGTTACCTGAAAGACAAGTATTGCACCGACAAAGATAATACACACACACACACATACACACACACACACACACACACACACACACACACACACACACACACACACATCAAAGCAAAGACAAAATTCCAATTTGATAGGACAGGCCTAAACATATTTGCATCAAAATCATTTATATGCACTATTAAACACTGAACCGTTAACTGACTACGAAAATGTGACTTGCAAAATATACAATTTCCAGTTTTTTAACACACAAGAGAGAGCAGCTCTTCGCATACAAATTCGAGTTCTAGTAATAATTGTACTATACAAGATGTAAGTAGTACAGATGCCAACGTTTAAACCGCTAAGAGAATTAGCAAAACATACTTATAACCTCTGATCAATCCCCAAGCATTTATCCAAAATTAATTAATTTGGAATGTATTATAGTAGATGTAGTATAACGGCGTGTCATTCAGGCCACATAATGATGCGCACCCTCTTGGGTGCTGTCAGGAAGTAAACAAATGGTGAAGGCTGGAAGTAAACATGTCACCTCGCCATTTTGTGTAAGACTGTTTGTAATTTACAATAAAATTGATTAATAAAATAACAAAGTAAGGCTATGCAAAAGGTGTGCAATAATGCAGAACATATCCTCATATTTGATATCTGAGAGCTTTGAAATTACAGTTAAAAAAGCATGTTTAACATAAAATTTTGGAAAATCCTTTTTGAAAATGCCGTTTTCTTTTACCGTTCGTATAACACTTGTTCGTCATGAAAAGGAAAGTAACAGATTTTTTTAAAACTTGCACTAAACCTTCATCGGTGTCTGACTCACGTGATGTTATAGCACCCATAGACAAAAATCCTATAAGCGGTTTAAAGTCCTTTTCCGTCGATAAAAGAATACATGCACCTTTCCAGATGTAATTCCATCGGCTACAGAGCCCATTATTCTGCTTCAAGGGTTTTGAATCGATTTTGCAATCCTCTCTTGGCGAAGGCATTATATTTACTTCGTCACAGAGTGATGGCCCCACGACATAGAGCACTTTTGCTACCAAATTCAATTTGCAGGCTACTTTTCACTACCTACATTACAATAAGTTCGTAAACTATCTGGTTTGACAGCTCCATAATTGCTTGTAGTATAACATCTCGTTATTTAACTTGTCCTCCTGCAACTTAGTGCAGCTGCTGCTACCAGCCATTTCCTCTACATCTGTCCTCTGGTAAAGTCGACTATTCAATAACTTTCTGATTAAGAAGACTGATACCGCAAATCTTTAAGATCAAGAAGCACTGAAGTGCACCATTTTCAGCCAACTGTTAAACATAGTGGGATGTAGTTAGTAGTCGGTAGTCGTAGTGGTAATAGTAATAACATGGTCTCTGCTCTTGGTACCGTTGAGTTGTTTTATTACGTTACAGAATACCAGATAGTGTGTAACAACTGGTTACCGGCTTTAACAAGTTATTAAGCTACATTACCGAGGTGAGTGGTGCCGTGACAACGTGTGCGATTTGCATTCTGGCAGTTCCGTGGTTTCTCCTTATCACTAGAGTGCTCTCTACTCTACGGATTCATTTGCGTTCCTTTCTCATTTCCCTTCCTTGTCATCTTTCAGGTTAGGTTGGTAACGCGGTACGTTCTGACGGATGCGGACAGATGGCACAGCTGCTTGCGTTCTGTAAACCCTCCTTCCCTGGCCCTTCTGGAAGTTCCCGACCGGGCCACAAGGGTCGCCTCATCGTCCTCTCCTTGGGTAGCGCACATATTTAGGTCATGCGTGCACCAGGTGACAATCAGTGACTCTTAGAGACTGCTGTGCGTCTCTGGGTTTCGCTGGCTCCGTTCTCTGACAAGTCTAGTCTCACTTCGCCCCATCCCTTTCCCCTTGTGGGGGGTTGTAGCCCGCAATAGATATATGTAAGGGTCGAGAAGTCCCCAAAATCACACACCTTAGCATGGCGTTATAGAATAGCCCTGATCATGAATTCAGAAGACGGTCTTTCTGTACCGTTGCTGAAGGACTAAACCACAAGCACAATGTTTCTGATGACAAATCAATTACAAATTATGTGAAAGCGCATGATTTTGTCAAAATGACACAGAGGAAAAATGGCTGCAGTTCGTTTAAACTGTGTAAATCCTTAAGCCTTGTTTAATATTTAAAATTATCTGAACAGTACGCGATGAATTTCTAATAGAAGGCAATTCTCCTTGCCAATCCAGTAAGTACACAGAGAAAAAAGTAATAGTGTATACCTACTCATTTCATTTTCGGTGTAATCATCCCCTGAGGCAGCTATAACTTATGTTACTGTTGCGACGGCCGCACGTGGTCAGCAAGACAACAGTGTGCTGGCTCAAGTACAGACGCCATTGCACGCATTTATAGGAGATTTCGAATGCAGGGGCTTTAATAGGGTAAGAGCTGAGAAACTTCGACTCCAGAAAATTCGCCGTTACGGACTATATAAGTAGCCGACACAAACCAAAGAGTTAATACGGCTCGCCGACTGATGTGCGCTCATGCAACCCTGGCCCTAGGCCACAAACTCACTACTACAGAGGTCTTTTTTTGTGGTGGGGAAAAAGGCTACTTACGCCCTTAACGCCTGCAAGCATGCGAGTGTAAGACTACTACCCTGGCTTCGAACCCGGGCAGCCTACTTACTAAAAAACCCCACCGGAAGTCTTCAGGTCGAGACCTCAATGCTGCAGTACCGCGTTAAGCACCAGCGCATTCAGTGGTGAAAGATGGAAGCTGCCTGCCCCTGGCAGTAACAGCGAGTACATTACTAATGTGCCGGTGGACAAACATGACATACGCCCTGAGTGCCCCCTGGAAGCAATTTGAAAGTTATTGGTGAACTTTGTAATGAGTCAGCCATATGGCGTCGTTAAGTGTTGAATGGTGCAGATGGACGTGAGGCGTGAGTGAAATGAGCATGTTTGAAGTTTTATTCTCCACCCGAAGGTTTCGTTTGTTGTTCTTAGAGTATGTTTTTTTGTATTTTATATTTATGTTTTAATAATCTATGACCTATACTATATAGCGTTTCACTCTTAGAAGACAGTATGGAGTTAAATGGGACATCTCTGTCTCTATCTAGCGCATACAAGTTGCCATTAGCCGCGTCCTTTTCTACCCTCGCTCTGTTGCCACATTCCTAATAGCATGGTATAAATATTCATTTGTTATAAATTTCAGGTTTGAACACATTATCCTATGCAGAATTTTTTTCTCTATCAGGTTATATCCTTTTCAGAGTCATTATACATTTCTATAGGTCCAAATTTCTTCAGAAAACGTTTTTTTCAATAGAAGTCCGATATTTGCTGTTTCTACACTCATCACGCACTAACTAACAAACTAACTGCTAGAATGCATCTATATTTTTTTCTTAGGTAGAGTAAACAATAGTGCTACTACCTGCCTACTTCGAATTCTCTATGTTTACCCAGTTAAGGGTTATAATTTTTTAAATTAAATGTTTTCGGAAAATTTTATATCTGTGCACTGCAAAAGTTACGCAGTGTGAAACTTTTTTGTTATTGAGTTTACATCAGGGAACCAGCGAGAACAAATGTTGAGGAAGGTTGGAGAAAGTTTTTAAAATAAACCAAAAGGCAGTAACCTCTTTCTTTTATCCAATAAGGCAAACAAAAGGTATTCATCTATTCAGCGTCAGGCCTGACACAGAAGATAGTATAAGGAGCAGCACTAACATTAGTTCGAAAGAAGCCGTGTGTGTAACTGTGAGCTGTTATTGCGTTATTTGTTTAATATTTTTGTAAATATTTGTAGTTATGGAGGGGGAAGCTAGGAAGAGACGATATGTTGGTAAATTAAGAAGTAAGGAACGCCAAATAATTATGAATGTGTTAGATTATTTTTGAAGCAAAATGCTTGGCAGTAAAGGCAGTAAAAGAAACAGCTAAGGCTATCGGGTGTTCAGAAGCAGTAGTGTGTAGGATTAAAAAGGAACTAATGAAAGGACCTCTAAGAACGCCATCGAAAAAGAAAGCAAAAAGGGTGGGACTACACAAAATGATAGGTTAACGCAATATGATTGAATAGTGCAAGGTGGAGTGCGGCGAATTGTTCATTCTTTACAGTTTGCAAATATTCCACCCATGCTGAATATAATTTTGTCACAGTTCAACAGTGATGAGACCCTACCAAATTTCTCAAGGGCCACTCTGATTTGGGGTTCGAATATGAAAGAAAGGGTAACAAGTGCATATTAATAGAAAGAGACGATATCGATATCATCAGATGGCGACATAAATATCTAAAAGACGTAAAAGGTTCAGGGACCAGGGGAAATCAATTGTTTATACAGACGAGTCATTTGTAAATTTAGGTCATACAGTAACAAAGGCGTGGAGGGATACCAAAGTTAAAAGTGTCCGTCTCGTCAAGCAGCAATTGAAGGACCAAGTACAGGACTCAGGCCACCTCGAGTCGCTCGCGGAGAAAGATTCGCAACTAGTACATGTTGCAACACTGCGCTCCATTTAACGTGTACTGTCTTTTAAGGGTGAGACGCGCTAGATGTATTATAAATGGAAATAAATATTTAGGTTCAGTGTAAGATGGCATTAGCTTATGATATACGTTAAGTCTATTTGTAAAGTTCTAACTCTTATCTTATCTATTATGCTTACTTACAAAAGTTGATATTAAGCGGAGGCTTCGTCATCAACCGTGTTCATGCCGGGACGTGTATAGTGCACACATGGCGGGCTGTCTGCCAGAGTTGCAGGAGCGAGCCTGTGCCACTGCTGGGAAGGCCCTCGGCTCCCGGGGTCCGCCTTGCCTAGGTAGCGCAAGGACTTATGAGGGCTAGACAATGTGGATGTGTATTGTTGTGTTGTGTGTTGTGTGCTTCCCTTCATCCCCTGACCAGTAATTTTAGTGTACTAAATTATCCAGGTATTCTTGGATATTGAGTTCCGGTTCGCCTATGTTTATAGTGCGATGGAACAATGACAGAGGGCGGAGGTGTTTGTCACGTGCTATATCATACTCCCCGAGCATTCTTATTTGCTCATCATGATTCTTGTTCTTTTTGGCGTAAAGGTTGCATGCTCTGCGCCTCGGGAACCATACAGGAGCTGCAACCTGACCGCGCAGAAAAACAGTGGAAAACTGTATATAGTGTAAATAGTAAAGTGAGTTGTATATATAGTGCAGTGAGTGAGCTGGGACGCATATTTTTGTTGTGTCCTGGGTAAGTAAGTGTGTGTGCATGTGATGGAATATGTAGTTTTGGCATGCCCAGGGGTGAATGCGTGTCTGTACGGGTGTATATGTATATATAAAATATAATATATAAAATATAATATATAAAATAAACAAAATATAATATAAAAATTAAAACACTCAAAGGACAATCAATGACTACAAGTAAAAACTGTTCTCGGTGACCTAAAGATGGTCACAGTATGAGTTTTCGATAAGTCCAAAAACTGTAAATATTGTAAATATTGATAATTATAAGGTAATGATAATTGTAGTCTGTAAGCCGGGCCTATTGTACCGGCACCAGGCAAAACGTTCTCAATAAACAAATCTGAATCTGAAAGATTTAATTAATTGTCAAAGTGAGTTACAGACAGTTGAGAAGTGTTGCCGTAGTAGTGTCAAGGACAGTTATAAAGAACATCTGTAAGTGCAAGGTTACGATACAACAGTTAGTTGTGAATTGTGATTCTGTACGTGCAACAGTGACTTTTGTAATCGTGCAAGCGCTACGTTAACAGTTTTAGAAGAAATAAAGTGTAACCTGCGTTTGTCACATTACGAATAATGGCGAATTAAAGCGGACACTGATCCTTACTTATGAAATTTAATGTTAGCACTTTTTAAATGAATGTAGATACTTTCGTATTTCCTTTATTTGAAAAGCATAGAACCGAGGAAGGCGCAAAACCTCGGTCTCAATAATGTTCCTGCCAAGAACCGGGCCTGCAACCTCGGCGAACGCCACTGCCTTGATTATTTCGGCTATCCGCGATTACCTATGGATGTCTGCTGCAGTGTTTAGATTTTACAATTATAGTTTAAATGCTAACTATATTTTATGTTAAATTGTAGAGATTTAAATAATAATTTTCATTCTATTGTGACGCCGACTGCGGCGCACAATAAAGGACGGCACGGACAGGGCTGCCCCACCCCACTGGCGGTGCGTGTATCAAAAGCGCTTAAGATGAGGCTGCCTCGTGCGACTGTTGTGAACACGTAACAACATCAGAGCGGTAGAACCAAAAGGGGTTTTCTAGATCATTCGAGAAGTGTCCGGCGGCCGGCGTATTTGTACAAGATCGAGAAAGGACCGTGTTACGTCATCCACTATACAAGGAAGCGAGGCGGCGGGGGTGAGCTCAATTCAGCTTTTAGATTGTGTGTGTGTGTGTGTGTGCGCGCGTGCGTACGTACGTGAACCAGCGCGTTGTGGAGAAAGCAGCGTAGCAGTTAATGAGCGTTGTTGTTGTAGTGTTTAACGCCCGCTTTTACTACTACGGCACCGCAGGCGGTGACACTGATGACACATGGAATGAAGATGGAGCACCGGTGGAATGAGATGGCGGGGGAAACCGGAGCACCCGGAGAGAACCCGCCCTGACGCCGCTTCGTCCACCACGAATACCACATGCGGGTCCCTGGAATCGAACCCGGGCCGCCTAGGTGGTAGGCGAGCGCGCTAACCGCTCGGCCACGGCGCCGCCGCAGTTAATGAGCGTTGAGTGAGTGTATCGTCAAAGTCGAATGTGAAGAAAGACGATTTTTTTTTTTTTTTTTTTTTTTAAGTGTTTAATGCCCGCTTTTACCACTACGGCAGCGCAGGCGGTGACACTGATGATACATGGAATGAAGATGGAGCACAAGGGAAACAGGAGAATCCGGAGGAAACCCGCCCCAGCGCCGCTCCGTCCACCATGAATCCCGCATGCGATTGACTGGGATCGAATCTGGACCGCTTTGGTGAGAAGCGAGTGGTCTAACCACTCGGCTACGGCGCGGCCATAAAGGACAGAAAGGAGTGCGTTAAGTTTACGAGAGGAAAAAACAGTTGTGAGTTGTAATATCACGACGAACTGAAGACTGTATTAACGTCAGTAAAAGAGATCTGTGTATTTGTGCAAAAGTTTTGGAAGAAAATAATGTAAGAAAAAAGTCATTTGACTGGACTTTTGTTGTTACATAATTACTACATATTTACCCGATCATATGGTACTCATGTATCATATAACTTAAGTTGTTTCAAATGTATTGCAATCCAAAATACTTATTGGGAAAAGTTGATGTGTTTTTTTTTTTTTTCTTCCAGCACCGAGAAACTGTTCTACATTTACATACTTTTTTTCTGCTTTAGCAGCATTATGCATTATGCATCAGAAAATGTTTACATTGTCATTTTCTGAACTCTCCAGTAACAAAATATGGATGGCTTGCACGAATTAATACCAGCAGATAGAAATTCAAAAGAATTGATATACATATTTAACTCAGGTTTTGAAAAATTTCCATTGAGCTAGGTTAAACTTGACTGCTTCAACTATTGACATAGTGCCTACAGAATATGCAACAAACTCCTCGGTGTTTCTTCTGCTCCCGAAAGAGATTCTGTTTTAAAATAGTGATCGCGAACTTTCGTTGCCGAGAGCTTCTGGAATGGGCTGTCAAGTGAGTGAGATACCATTACAAAACTGTTTTGGCAAAGAACATATTTTAGTCGCTTCGGCCGTTTCTTGGAACAAATGTGTTTACTTGAGGAACTAGTCATGTTACAGAGCTACTTTTGCAAGAGGGGGTTTCTTCAGGAAATCCAATTTGTGTGATGTGAAGCGACGGTAGTTGGCAACCCTTGCAGAAAACACAATGTTTGTGGGGGTGTGTCGACTGGAACAAAAACTTCGTGCCTACACGTCCAGGGACAAGGTTAGACGGCTTTGTGGTACATGCTATCGAATGTGCCAGTCATCTATTGTTCTCGATTCGATTCTTCAGCTGAACACTGTCATTACACTGTGGTTCTGGCAGAAACACTATTGTTCACACTTCTGGTTTCTGTGCAACTGAAGCTTTTCTTTTTTCGTCTTCATTCTTGAGAATCATATCTTGCGATATCGCTGAACTTTAACTTCTAGAGCTAACGTATCGATAATTTGTACCTTCCAATGATGAAGATGCTAGTGATGATGATGTGATTATTATTATTATTATTATTATTATTATTATTATTATTATTATTATTATTATTATTATTATTATTATTATTATTATTATTATTATTATTATTATTATTATTATTATTATTATTATTATTATTATTATTATTATTATTATTATTATTATTATTATTATTATTATTATTATTATTATTATTATTATTATTATTATTATTATTATTATTATTATTATTATTATTATTATTATTATTATTATTATTATTATTATTAATTATTATTATTATTATTATTATTATTATTATTATTATTATTATTATTATTATTATTAATCATTTATTACTGGTCCACGCAAAAATCAGATAGTCCTGTAGCGACTATTGAAACAATTCGTGGCTAGTATGAGATTGAGAATTACAGAGGTGGCGAATGGCCGATAGCTGGGAGTCTTAAGCCATCCACCAGGCTAGCTAATAACCTACCTGAGTGAATAACTATACAGAGCATAGAAGGACGAACCGGAGCCGGACGCTTAAAGGCAAAAGGAACAGTAAAAGAAGAATGTCGATAGATATGCAGTGGTTTACGGGCGAGTTCACTTTTGTATTTATAAGAACATAGGGGTTTGAGATTACTATCTCTCCGACTTCCGTGCAGTAAACATCGGTAACAGTACGTGATTAAGCACAGTACCCGCTCGCATTGTCAGCATTGTCTTGTTTATTTCAACGAAGGAAACAGAGACGTTAGCCCACCCCTTCCGCACATCAATTTGCATGACGTCAGTCGCGCAGATTCTAGCAAGTTCATTCGCCACATCTAAAAATACCTCTGTATATTGTATGTATAAAAATACGGTTATAATACGACTGAATAATTGTTAGACGAATTACATAAACCTCTGATTGCTACATAAGGGATTTTCACTCTCACTACTGTTTACCAATAAATAGAGGAAATATTGCATTAAACCCAAAAGTTCGACAGCCTTCACCGGAAATAGACTCCTTAGACCCCCCCCCCCCCCAGAAAACGAATGTTTAAGGAAAAGGTCCCCACATGTGTATGAGAAAGAGGGAGAGGAAGGGAGGGAGGGAGAGAGAGAGAACAGCATAACTTAAATACCAAGCTGTTTTCTTTCTGAGCAATATAAAACGGATCTTCCGAGCGGCGACTATTTCATAGCGTTTTGCTCCTCGTCCAATAGTTCTAACTTTAGCAGTTAGCTGCAGGCGATATGGTGTAGTTTGTTGCTACTTATGACTTTTCTAGGCTATTTTCCAGAAAAATGAATATAATGCATTTGTAATATGATTTATTACGCGAGACAAGGCAACATGAACTCTTTAACAAATCTTGAATTTGCTAAAATATGAGACTGCATCGCTATGAATAATGTGGGGACAATTACATTACAAAGGTTTCCCTGCATTTATCAAGGTAAAAATATATATTCTCGTTTACTGCTTCATCCCTATGGACCTTTTTAATTGCGAATTGGTCTCTGAACCAAACCGACACGAATGAACCTGGTAACAGTCCTTAGGGAAATAATTTTAATGTGATGTGAACATGCGATTTGCAGAAAAACCACTAACGAGTCAACCTTTGGTACATTCTGTAATATGGTAATTTGTTGTTACTGGAGATTCAAGCAAGGGATATCATCCAATTACCTACAACAATGCGAATCTGAAGAGGAAGACGTAAGGAAGCAGAGAGAGGGATGAGTGGAACAGAAAGAAAAATAAGAATGACAAAAATATCATTCATTAACTCTCATTACGTTCTCTATCCGCACCTCTACAAAATATTGTTACAAAGGTTGATTTTTCTACCTACTTGTTGTTAATCGAGATTAAGGTTTATAGAAATGCCTTTGTTATATATTTGGTGATACACAAAACGAATTTAGTAATATGTTCAGGTTGGGACCATTTCTCAATTTCTTGTCCTCCTTCGGGGTATCACAAGGGGGAGAGGGATGAGGACAAGGAAAGTGGGGGTAAGGGTAGATATGTCCGGTCTCTAGAAAACTAGGCTTTCATTTTCTTTAGATTTATCTCCAAATTCTGAACGCCTATTATAAAAAAGGTCGCAAATGTTGCTTGAAATAAGCAGCATTTTAGGGTTAAACGATTCTGTGTTATTAGACAAGTTTTAACTTCGTCCTTAGAGTCACAGACACGTAAAGCTTTATAGTAAACATAATGTGATATTATATTGAAACATATAAAAACCATTAATCATTCTACAAATTCTGCCTATATTTTTAATGGAATTAAAATTATTATCAGAATAGGTTTGAACATATTTGTCTATTACGTTATATTTTCTGCTTTCGAAAGAAAGGTTTTCTTCTAATACTATGCAATAAACCGCCTTTCTTGGGTGGCATTTGCACAGTTTCTAAAATTTGTCGAATTGTGTTACCAACTTGCCATACATCAATAACACAAGTCTACAATGAAATTTTTTCAAGAATGGAAATTGGTGTCTCATAAATTTTGCCCCCCCCCCCCCCCACCAGCACCAATGTGTTATTTGTTTTTTGTAGCACCCATAGCTTTAAAGGTATTTCATTATATAAGAATCGTTACAAAAAGCAATTAGAATCACCCAATAAACTTTGGCTACACCTGTGGGGAGTGCAGTATTAAATTATGCATACGACACGTGACACCGTAGGGAAGAAACTGTGTGGTCTTATTTCGGGTGCAAATTAGGTTATTGTTAGGACCGAAAATGGTCACCACGTATTGTCTGTGTGAACTGTTCGTCTCGCCTTAATGGTTGGCTGAAGAAAAAAGGTGAAGTTGCAGTGCCTCTTGCTATGCGATGATATAGAGGGAACCGACCAATCACTTAGATGATTGCTATTTCTGCGTGGTTAAAATATCAGGGAAGAAGGGCAAGGATAGAGAAAATATCGAGTATCTTTACACCAAGTGAACTATTCGACCCGTAGCGGACAGTTTCTCCTTAGCTGTCCCTGTCTCTCCAGACACATGATCATTCAAAGATGAATACCAGGTCGAGGAATGCAAGTTCAGTTACGAAGAAACAACAGCACATCTAACACAAAATGATTTGAATGACATTGCTAGGGACATGAGGCACAAGCTGAACTGTTAGGTTCTCGTTTGAAACACTGGAATTTACTAGACAAAGATGCTAGGGTTTCTTGCTTATGGCATCGTCAAGCTGCCTCCGCACCATTGTTTGTCGTGAAAAGCTCTCTCTGTTACTGCAATGACGTGAATGGTCCATTTAATGCTACGGCAATGAAACATTTACCAGTAGAATGGCTCCAAACCTAGCCTCAAAGTGGTACTATTTCACAATAGCAATGTATATCCTCCTGTTCCCATAGCTTAAGCCAGTCAAATGAAGGAAACGCACAGCAGTATTTAACTTTCGTTGAAGAAAACTCAAAATAGCAAACACAAATGACAAATCTTTGCTGACTTCAAACTAATTGGTATACTTACAGGATTACAATCTGGGTATATAAAGCATTGCTGCTTTCTTTGTGAATGGGATAACAGTGATCGGAAGAGTCACTGTAGCAGACTGATTTGTCCTGACCGTACACAAATGGAACCTAGCTTCAACAACGTAGCAAAGGTTGCACTGGTGAAATTGAAAGACATTTTGTTACCAACACTTCACATGAAATTTGGACTTATAAAGTTGTTCGTTGTTGCGGTGGACAAAGCTTTGAACCATCTTGAACTAGACTGCTGGAACTCTTGCAAAGAACTGTGTCGTTATTTGTTTGGAAACAATAGGGATGTGCTAGTCAACGAACTATTATAGTCTTACCGCAATCTTAGTTGTAACATGTCGTTAAAATATACGTTCTTCATTCACATTTGAATTCATTTCCTGCTGGTGCTCTTTTTCTTCTAGTGTTTAATGCCCGATTTTACTACACAGTGCCCACAGGCGGTGACAGTGATGATACATGGAATGAAGATGGAGCACCGGTGGAATGAGATGGCGGGGGAAACCAGAGAACCCCGAGGAAACCTGCCCCAGCGCCGCTTTGTCCAACACAAATCTCACATGCGGTTGCCTAGAAAGGAATCCGGGCCCCTTTGGTGAGAAGCGAATGGTCTAACCACTCGGCTACGGCGCGGTCGCTGGTGCTCTTTGACAAGTCTCAGATGAACATGTGGAAGAATTTCGTTAGACCATATCTACATTGGAGCAACGCTATCAGGGGCCCGCCTCTGTTGCGTGGTGGTAGCGTGTCTGCCTCACGTCTAAGAGGTGGCGAGTTCGAATCTCGCTTAGGGTGAGTTATCCGGATAAGGTTTTATCCGAGGTTTTCCCTTATCCTAAGAAGACGAATGTCGGATAACTTAAAGCTCTGTGGATCTCGGACTCATTTGAGCACCATTTCACCCATTTCATTCATTCACCGTCCGATATGACACTACATTGAAGGACGTTAACAAAACATCGCTATCAGAGGGAATGTGCAACAAGTATGACAGCTGACACTGTTGCACACTGCTATAGGATAGTAAAGGCACAAATAAGAGGCGCAGCAAATGCCCAAAAATAATTAGGTATGTATGAAAACGTATTTCATTAGCATTTCATGATCTTTCTGCTAAATATATTAGCATATACAGACCAAATCATACTGTTTAAGCATCACAAAAACGGAATAGAATTAGTCACTAGTACCATTTACACAAAAACTGTGGCTGCTGTGGAAAAACCAATGTCAAATTCGTGTTCAGCAGGTCGAAATACATAAAGATAACCCATTTTGCTGCTCGAAAATTTAAAGTTGAATTTTGTCGATCTGTGTATCTGGCCACGTGTAGCTTCTGATGTATAAGACATGCTGTGAATCAAGCAACAATTGAGTAACGATTTACTGAGCCGTCAGAAGTAATCAATACGTCCCTTTCAGGCCGACGTCTCATTGGTTATAACTATGTCCAGCATGAATACTACTGTCATTGGAGAGGGTTAAAGGGAGGAAAGAAGCTACGCCTCGTCAAAGAATCATGATACCTTTGTATTTTAGTACTAAATTAGTTTACACATAACATAAAAAATAAGTTGCGCACAAAAGTTTGAGTATGTCACATCGTTATTGAGAACTATTTATTTTTATTTATATTTAATCAGTATTTCACAAGATAAAGTGTTCCTTGGACCATACAGTTCATATTACCACCACTTTCATTTCAGCTTAATATACCAACAGAGAAACTGAAGGGCTTGTTGAAAGAATCAGTTGATTCCATTTTACCTCACTTTGAGATAATAAAGGAAGCTAAAAAAATAGTTTTGTTTCCATTAGACTTATATTTGAAATATTGATAGGACTGGAGTGAATAAGCTATCCTGCATTGAAATTAAAATATATTGCACTAAACATAAATGTATGAGAATCTTCAAGGCATTGAACTACCTGGTATTTTCCTAAAGACACACTGTTTTTATATTTCTGTTGAAAATTTTGTGTTGAGTGCCAGAATCTCTGGTCCTTAAACAAACAAGCATATTATACGCCTAAATATGTCCTAATTAAAGAAATGGGAAATACATAAGAAGAGTTTACTAATCATAACAAAGTATGTAACTTCTAAAGCCATTAGTTTTAAAATGTTTTAACAAAACGACAATTCGATAAATCCCACTACTGACACTAGAATGACAAAATGACAAAATCAGTCCGGTTACTTTTATAATTACTTTATTGTCTTCTAAACTTTTTCTTCTTGTCGCTAACACAGTCTACAGTCGTTAGTGATATCATAACTCACAATTGCTTACTTCACGTAGCCTTGACTCAGTCCTTTCAGGGTCTTTCTTCACTTACTCTGTCTCTAATACACTAACTCCAACCTTACGATCCCTCGATCCTCGTTAAATCCTTCTTCGCTTCGACGCGACGTACCACACACGTCTCCCGTCACTGACACACTGATCCACCCATCTCTGTAACTGTTATTCTCTATCTTTCTAGCCTCCTTGCCAGGCGAGTCATCCGCCCCTTATTTTTTGGAAGGTTGCCACCCATCAAACGGCATGTAAACTTTAGTCCAGTTTTGCCCTTACTAAAACATATTGCATGATGTTCTTAGAGAGACGAATGTGCAAAATATAGGGGAACAGCGGTTTAAGGGACAGAACGTACTCCTCGCTAAAGTACGACTCGCTAAGAGCAAATTCCGGGTTTCCGGAAGATTTTACAAGCTTTTTATTACAGTGTACGTAGCAACGCAATTCAGTAAACGCCTCTGATAAAATGGCTCTATTATTTGAGTACACCAGCAACTTGAACTAAAAAGAAAATGTACCTAGAGCCTGGGTTGGTTGCAAGAAATTAGGGTACGTGCCTCATCCACCATGGACCCGTACAGTCAAAACACACATGTTTATTAAATAACGGTTTATTTAAATTTTGGCGTAAACTACGTCTCGTACATCGCAAATAACATGCATAATATATTTTGCCATTTAAGTAATAATATTAAAACGCGCAGCAAAGGGATAAAACTGTCTTAAAAGGCTAAATTAGGCATGAAAAGTCGCAAGCCAATGGCAAAGCGCCATGCAGGTTCTACGGTAGAACTCGGAGTGTGCTTAAAACCAGTCGCTCGCTAACTGGCGAGAGGGAAGTTCGTTCACGTGTGTAGCTAAGCGTTTATACCTCAGTGTACGTATTGCGTCGTGAAACTTCTTTCTTTGTGTTTCTACTTTTGATAGTAGCAGAAGTGCAGTTATAGATTAACGCCTAATACTCCATACGACCGACATATACGAGTACAACGGAAAACCGACCGACGACTTTAGTTGTAAGCTTTGTTGAACGAGATATAATTCGACCGACTGCGTTTGAAATTCATGAGTGGATTTTCGATACAATGAAATTGGATGAAGGTGATGGTACGGGTTTACAGGTAAATGGAATTTCTAGACAAAATTTTATTCAATGTGGCACAACTGAACTCGTCACAAGAGTGTTGACACAGTCAAATGGAGAAGCTAGTTTTGTGCTGTCAAATGGGCAACGCACTAAAGTAATAATTGATGTAGCTGGATTTGGGAGACGTGTGGTGAAAGTGTACAATTTGCCCCTAAATTTCGCCAGTAGGAAATTGATGGTAGCCTTGGAGCCTTACGGTGCGGTGTTACAGGTGAAGGAAGATGTTTGGAATGAGACTTTTCGTTATAAAGTTACTAATGGTGCTCGTACTGTGAATATACTCCTAAACAAGCACATTACTTCGTTTTTGAATATTGGTGGTTACTCCGCATTAGTGAGTTACCCCGACCAACCCATCACTTGTGCAATTTGTCATGAAGTTGGTCATTTACGTAATCAGTGTATCCGCAGATTCGTTCCTCGAGTACCGACTACTGATTCGGAGCCTGCCACATGGGCCAAGCTGGCTACAGGGAATTTGCCAAAACCACGAATACCATTGAGCTCAGAGGAACAGCCAGTTGCCAATGACCTCCAATTACCGACTCTTACGAGGGAGAAAGAGAGTGGTGAACAGACAAATGTGACGACAGATTCTCCACCAATTCCACAACCAGAAGAAGACAAATGTAGTCCAGAAGTGTCTGATGTAACCTTGGAACACTCGGCGCCAGTGTCTACTGTGGGCTCTCCAACCAGCGCGAAGCCTCCTCTGAATACCACGGAGATAGTTAATAATTGTGTGGTGGAAGATCAAGCGAAAGAAGGAACTGTGAAGGCCCAAGTGGAAGTAACAGATATTGTTTCAGCAGCAACTGACATGCCACCGTCTCCGACGGTTTCAGACGAGGAAATGGAATTTGAGGATTTAGTGAGTGTGCGTGGATTGGAGTCCAGGCGTACGGTGCATGGTGACAGGGTGAGTCGGCGAGATCCCCGATTGGAAAAACGAAAAAAGACTGTCGCAGTGCATAAGGAAGGGTCACCTACAAGAAAGACTAAAAAGACTCATAAACCTGTGGAACAGTGATTGAATAATTGACTACTTTGGGAATAAATGCATCCTTCAGTGATCATCCTTATGGTGGTGATTCTTCAGACGTATGCGACGGTGAACGTAAATTGTTTACGTAGTAGGACTAAACAAACCTTGTTACGTGATTTTACATTTGATCACGACCTTGGTTCTTTGTTTTTGCAGGAGAACAATGAACCACATTTAAACTTTTTTGGCCCGAGGTATAATTTTGTTTCCAATGTTGGTGAGGACCAACGAGGCACGGCCATAGTTTATCGCACGTCCCTGGGGGTACAGTTGACGGAAAAGCATGCCAGTGGCCGAATTACTTCCTTATTGACGGATAATAATATTCTACTAGTGCACGTCTATTTACCTTCAGGTTCCAACCAACGTAAGGAAAGAGAAGACTTTCTTGCCACAGAGTTGCCGTTCTTTTTGCGCCACCGTTACGACAAATTGAGATTTTCGGAGGGGATTTTAATCGCGTGCTTAGTGCTAAAGACCAAACTGGACAGTATCTACCGTCCCCCATGTTAGATCGCATTTCAAGTCCTTGGACCTGCAGGACGCCATATATAACATATGATACCTACGTTGAATATACTTTTCACCGACATACCACAGCTTCCAGAATCGACAGAATTTATGTTAGTGGAACCCTGAAGCAGCAGATCCGAAGCGTAAAGGTGCGGCCTATTTAGTGACCACCATTCTCTGATTATGACACTGGTACATACTGCTCGGACACCGTTAATGGGCAGAAGTTATTGGAAACAAAACAACGAGCTACTGCAGGATCAGCCGATTCGAGAAAGGTTTCAGCGATTGTGGACTAGGTGGAAGAGTACTGCGAAAAGTAGGTCTACCAGTTTGCTGCAACAGTGGCTATATATGTTCAAACCTGCCATTCGTTACTTTTATAAAAGTGAAGGTATTGAGCGGGCGAAAATGTGCCGTCAACGGTTGTAGTACGACTTGCTCAATGAATTATATCAGCAACAGTGTGATGGCCGAAATGTGACGCAGCATATTGCAGCAGCCGGGAAAAAGCTTTGTCGCTTACATGAGGAACTTTGCCGAGGAGCACAGATCCGGGTCGGATACCATTCGGTGCACGATAAGGAGAGAACTTCGATGTATCATTTTGCATCTGAAAAGCACTCAGGGACACGGAAATATCTTTCCAAATTACGGTCATCGACAGAGCAGTTACATGTGACCTCCCGGGAAATCCTAAAAGGAGGTTCAAAATGCCTTTAATCGCAGATTTGCAGCAGCGGATGTCAACATAGCAGCGCAGGAATATATCTACACTCTACTTGAACCACTAGTAATACCACAGATCAACGCGGCTTTGTATGAGGACATAACGGAAGAAGAATTGTGCACCGCATTAGCGTCGGCCAGTGTGGGCTCTGCACCTGGACCCGATGGGATTAGGTATCAGCTTTACCGCGCGAATTGGAATATAGTGAAAGATACCTTGCTTGGTGTCATGTTGGAGTTACGGCTTTAATGAGGGCATTTTGTGCTCATCGCCAAACACGCGGCAGCCTTAGATGTAAATGAGTATCGCCTTATCACGCTTTTAAATGCCGATTACAAATTATATACTAAGCTTATCGCCAACAGGATGAAGAAATACTTGCCTGACATTATCGGCACAAGACAGACCTGTAGTATTCCAGATAGGAAGATTACGCATATCCTAATGACGTTGAGAGACATTATCATTGAATGTGAATGTAAGGCTGAGGAACCGACAGCAATCTTGGCTTTGGATTTTACCACAGCGTTTGACAGAATCCATCACGGTTATCTACGACGCTTTGGGTTCGCTCCTTCAATTATAAATGTCCTACAACGACTACATACAAATGCACATTCCAGGATCCAAGTAAACGGATTTTTCACCCAACCGGTACTCATAGAACAGTCGATTCGGCAGGGAGCCCACTGTCGATGATCCTGTATACGTTGTGTGTGGAACCCTTGATAAGAGGACTGGTCTCCGTGCTCTACAGGAGAAGAAACCCCCTGAACTTTGAGAGACTGTTTGCATATGCGAATGACATTACCCTAGTGCTCACGAATGCTGGTGACTTCGCAGCAATTGTACCAACTTTATGGCAATACCAGAGTGCATCAGGGGCTTTGATCAACTACAGTAAATCGCATCTCCTGGCCCTGAATAACTGGACAATGGAGGAAGCTCGATTTACACATCAGTCAGTCATTAAGGTCCTAGGTCTGCATCTCACTTCCAGCCTGGAGGAACTACTAGCCCCAAACTGGCAAAGAATTGTTAACCACTGTATATATACATTGACCTCGCAATTGACCATGAATTTGAAACATACAAAAAATCTGGCATGTGAATACCTTTGTGCTGGCGAAATTATGGTACGTGGTGCAGCTCCATCCGATGCCGCATCAGTTCTTACAGCGGTTAGAGTGGGCGATAGGATATTAGATTTGGAGAAATCAGTTCTACAAGGTTGCTCGACCTCAATTGCGTAGGGATATAAACAGTGGAGGATGGGATTTGGTGGATGTACAAGTTAAGTGTCGTGCCCTGTTATTGCGTAATCTCCTGACAGCCATCAATGGCCAAGGTAGCCAGCAGGATTTACAGTTTTGCAAAAAAACTGATTGGAACAGACATCGTAGCTCCTGCAACCTTTTGGCAGCTGCGAAAAGATTACGGAAGTGTTGCCTTTGATTGAAAGAGCAACAACGATATTAACATCCAAAACCTTATACAAGGAATTATTACTGGATTTCTTGACAGTGTCGGCGATTGTCCTCAAACATCCAAATGCTCCATGGAAGGCTATATGGAAACTCTTCAGCTATCGTTATGTACCCTTAGACTGGAAGGTATCCTTGTATCGGTTTATAAACGAAATTATACCAACGGAAAACAAGAAATACAAACATAATATCGTGCCTGCACCGTAGTGTAATCATTGCAGACAACTAGATTCGCAACGCCATAGAGTTACCAGCTGTGTGGTTGTACATGACATCTGGACATGGACCAAGAAACAGACGGGACACTTGATCGGAGTCAAGTCCGAAGAAGCGGTAACTGCAGTTTTGTTATCATGGAACTTCCAGAAGGGAGCTACAGAGCACACCCAGATATGGTTGACTTTTGCCTTCTACCATAACTGTCTCAGTTACGAGCAACCGACTTTACCAGACTTTGAATCATGGCTAATGACAGAAAGATACCGGATGAGAAGAGACCCTAAGATATGGAGGCTCCTGAGTGAGCATTTAGAATTTAACTTATAAGAAGTGTACAAAAAAAATTCCCTCTTTCCATACTGAAAACAAAAGAAGAAAAAAATGTGGTTCAGTTCAGTTCTCACTTCACTAATGTGATTTGCTTCAGTTATCACTTTAAAAAAATTCTGATTTAGTACAGTTCCCACTTGATTGATGCGACTTAGTTCACCTACCACTTCAATAATTTGATTTAGTTTAATTAACACTTCAATGAAGAAAAAAAACTAAAAGACTAAAATAATAATAATAATAATAAAAAAAAAGCAAATTAAATGAACTCTAAAAAAACGAAAACACGAAAAAAAAAAGTCAAGCGTCCAAAGAGCTGGATAGAATTTTATAACTGTGCCCTGTGCGCTAACCTCAAGGACACGGATTCGCGTCTCGACGTTGTACAGTTTTTTTCTGCTCATCAAAACTTGGAAGCCGAGTTCACAGTAATCTAATTTTGAAGTCCCTGACGGTTTAGGATATAATTTAAGCTATTTTTGCTGGTCTGCATTTTGTAATAGAATAGATATGACTTCAGCCCCATTGGACTAGCATGATGCATTATGTTATTATGAACGCCGACTCCCTCCATTTTCCACATGTGCTGTCACACGACATTTTGTGGCAGTTCTTTACGATGTATTCGACAGATGAGTAGACTGATGTGCGTTTGATCCACGGAGAAGCAAAAGCTCAGCATCTGTACCAGGAGATATCCTCATATACAACAACAATACCATACAATGGAACTAAACAATCAAGAATCAAAATAATAGCAGCTTTCAACAATAGTTCAACCAATGTTATTAGTGCATATTACACGGTAAAATATCTGATGTGCTGCACTCACATGACTTTCTCTGCTCTTGTAATAACCATGCTGACAAACTCGTATCTCTATCTTCTTCGTGTTAGTTTAGATAAACATTTGTGCAAATTATCTTCTTGCTTATTTTCTTGTAGGTGTAAGGGGAATATTAGAATATAGTAGGCTGTGAGTAATAGTCAAATCTTTTAAAGCTTGGAGATCTCGTTCTCTTTGCACGCTTAACATATAAAAAAATGAACAACAATCTTCCATTGCACGAAAGTTTCAAGTTTTGGAAATCTCACACAAATAACAAGGAATATTTCCAAAATGGTTCACTCTACAAAAAAAATTATTTGCACATAAATTGTGTGTTTTGGTAAGATCTACATTGTTTTTGTACATTAAGAATTTGTCTGTCTCTTATGGTTTACGAGTTATTCAAGTCATCCAGAGTAAACAGCACTACATAGGCTATAGCCGGAAAAATCAAAATATACATTTCATTTGTCATACAAATATCTTAAACATACGGCATTTTAATCATAATCGTTGGAGCCATTTTCAAGAAAATCAAAATTTTCGAAAAATCTTCCATGTAAAGGGTAATTTTCGTTTTTGAGTTTAGCTGCCCACAGGCTGACAGACACAGACTGACACACAGTAACACACACGGACCTTTTTCTTAAAATGCTTGTTTTTTTTATTTATTTTATTGAGTGGGTCTCAAAACATATATTTCCGGTGAAATTTCGACATCGAATTTTTGGGTGGAATACAATACTTCCTTCTACTTACCAGTAGAGAAAGTAAAAATCAGTTCATGCTAGGGATTCGAACCGCCTCTGCAGCACACGCATTACTTACGAATTGTGGGCTCGTTCCACGGAGTTACCTAGAATTTCAGAAATAAATACTCCGTTTAACATGCATATGATAACTACTTGGAAAATAAGGGGCAGCTGGCTCACTTGGTATAGCGGGGATGACGTCACACAGGCCTTTCTGAACTTCTTCAAACACGCCTGCAATGAGTAGACAGATCTTTCTTCAAGGCTCGACAACTTTCTTTTTTTGCCTTAGTTAACTTGTAAGTCATTTTGGACCAGAAGTGCAGCTAACATGGTTCTTTCACCAAGCATTTCAATTTTCCCAGGCATTGCGTAATTTTAATTACTTTAAGCGAAACAGCTTTTTTGTCCCATGTGTAACGGCATAAAATCGGTTTAATATTTGTTGCGCTTGGGAATGCAAGCTTTTGTTATTTTTTATTGTTTAAATGATTTTTTTTTTTTTAATTTTTCCGAGAGGAATGAGACTCGCTATTTTTCAAATGCTGTAAATTGAATTTTTTTCACAACATTTATTACACTGGTATATATTTTGCTTTTACTTCTCATTGGATTTAATGCATACCTAATAAAACCTCATGAACGATTTTTATTTAATCTACTAGCTGAAATACCCAGCGTTGCCCGTGGTTGGACGTTTTTATCAAAACTGTTAGGCTTACTTGAATACTATAGGGCCCTAATGACCTAGCTGTCGACGGGCCCTTAAACCCTACTCACTCACTGGACACTATAAGGAACCCAAAATAAATAAATAAAAACAGCGGGAAAACACTATGCAAAGGCACTGTTGATCAACTAAAATACCACAGGAAGAAAAGTGAGTAGAGAAAGCTGTATGAATGTAAGACGTCGCATTTATATATCATATAGAAAATTGCATTAATTATTTGTAGCAGATGCAGTAGAGAAAGAAATGCGATAGTTTGGCGTAAAAGAAACGTGAATACAGATAACCCTGTGAATGTAATGCGTTACGTTTCATTTTCAAACATCTGGA